>VZRS01007975.1:34748-324584 GCA_013398055.1 Ifrita kowaldi
CTGATGAAGGTTTCAGGAGCATTGCGGGGCTGTGTCTACTTGTACAGTCAGTGGGAAAACATTTCTGAAGCATTTTCTCAGCTCTACAACCTCTAGCCAGCAAATCATGATAGAACCTACTTTTATTCTTGCACAGCGATCCAACTCACGTAGTTCCCAGAACTGATTAACCCTCCAGCTGCTGAATTCCTTGAATTGGAAGCTGTCTAACTTTAATCATCCCCCACTGAAGTCCAGGTTATGGTCCCTGCTTCCATGGCTGCTTTTAATTTTCACAGAATCACAGAGTGATTTAGGAAGGCACCTCCAGGAATCATCTAGGAAAATCCCTTGCTTAAAGCAGGGTCACAGAGCAGGTTGTTCAGGGCCATATCCAGTCACTTTTGAATATCTCCAAGAATGGAGAGAGTAAAGCCCCTCTGGGGAATTTATTTCAGTGACTGACCACCCTCACCCTCAAAAAATCTTTTTTCTTATGTTTAGATGGAAATTTGTTGTATTGCATTTTATGCACGTGTTCGTTATTCCTGTCACAGGGCATGACTGAGAGGAAACAGAATTGTTCAAGCTGGCAAGGACCTTTATGATCATCGAGTCCAGATGTTCTAGCACTACCAAGTCCACCAGTAAACCAGACCTCAAGCACCACATCTACACGTCTTTCAAATACCTTTAGAGATGCTCTTACAATCTGATTAATGAGAGGTGCGTCTGCCCAGATTAAGGTACAAACAAGACCATATGACAGTGTCGGCAAGATGGATTTTATTTAACAGTGCATGTGAGGTAGAGATATAGAAATAGAAAAGAGGGGTGGGAGAGAGAGAAAGAGAGAAATCAGGCAGGAAATAGTCACCACCCATGGATCTGCTCTGTCCTCTGTACTCCCCCTGATCAGGTATTTATACACATTGGTTAAATCCCCTTAGGCCTTCTCTTCTCCAGGCTGAACAGTCCTAGCTCTCTCAACCTCTCCATGTATGATGGATGTTCCAGCCCCTAATCACCTTTGGAGCCCTTTGCTGGACTTGCTTCAGTATATTTGTGTCTTTCATGTTGGGGGGAAATGTCTCACCATGATTAAGCAGATGGAAAGGATCACCTCCCTCAACCTGCTTTAGATGTTCTGTCTAATGCAGCCCAGAATGCTGCTAACAGGCAACAAAATCCAGTTCTCATGTGGACTGCATGTACATGTCAGGGCCAAGAGCTCAGTTTTATTCCTTTCTGCCAGCTGCCACATGAGAAGTTTATCATATTTCTTTATCTTGCTTTGTTTCTGGTACCAACACTTATCTTGGCTGCATGGTAGATTAGTTTCATCTAATGAGGCAGGAGTTCCTTATCGCATATGCTTTGTAGCCCTCACTGGAGAGAGGTGTTCAAAATCCCCTAGACTAGACCCTGACTGTTTTCCTTGTTTTTGTGCACTCTGATTATTAGGTTGCTTTTTTATTTGGCAAAACCAGAGAATTTTGGTCTCCATCATTTTTGCAAATATGTGGTCCTATACTGTTACGAGTTCATTTTTAAAAAGGGTAAAACACTTAAATACTGAAAAGACATTTGCCACCTTGAAAACTCTTTTTTCTTCAAAGTCAGTGAAGTGAGTTCGATACTTAACTTGGATGGACTGGATATTCTTCTGCAGATCTTCAGAGGTACTGCCCTCCTCTCATTGTCTCTGTGTCACTTAAGATGTCCATGTGGGGATCACACAGGTTAAAGAGTTTGAAAGGGCGGCAAAGCCAAATTTAGATTTCCAGGTGCCCTGAAAGTTTACAGCAGCCAGTTGCAAGCATGCTGCCAGGACAGTCNAACATTTCTGAAGCATTTTCTCAGCTCTACAACCTCTAGCCAGCAAATCATGATAGAACCTACTTTTATTCTTGCACAGCGATCCAACTCACGTAGTTCCCAGAACTGATTAACCCTCCAGCTGCTGAATTCCTTGAATTGGAAGCTGTCTAACTTTAATCATCCCCCACTGAAGTCCAGGTTATGGTCCCTGCTTCCATGGCTGCTTTTAATTTTCACAGAATCACAGAGTGATTTAGGAAGGCACCTCCAGGAATCATCTAGGAAAATCCCTTGCTTAAAGCAGGGTCACAGAGCAGGTTGTTCAGGGCCATATCCAGTCACTTTTGAATATCTCCAAGAATGGAGAGAGTAAAGCCCCTCTGGGGAATTTATTTCAGTGACTGACCACCCTCACCCTCAAAAAATCTTTTTTCTTATGTTTAGATGGAAATTTGTCGTATTGCATTTTATGCACGTGTTCGTTATTCCTGTCACAGGGCATGACTGAGAGGAAACAGAATTGTTCAAGCTGGCAAGGACCTTTATGATCATCGAGTCCAGATGTTCTAGCACTACCAAGTCCACCAGTAAACCAGACCTCAAGCACCACATCTACACGTCTTTCAAATACCTTTAGAGATGCTCTTACAATCTGATTAATGAGAGGTGCGTCTGCCCAGATTAAGGTACAAACAAGACCATATGACAGTGTCGGCAAGATGGATTTTATTTAACAGTGCATGTGAGGTAGAGATATAGAAATAGAAAAGAGGGGTGGGAGAGAGAGAAAGAGAGAAATCAGGCAGGAAATAGTCACCACCCATGGATCTGCTCTGTCCTCTGTACTCCCCCTGATCAGGTATTTATACACATTGGTTAAATCCCCTTAGGCCTTCTCTTCTCCAGGCTGAACAGTCCTAGCTCGCAGGAAATAGTCACCACCCATGGATCTGCTCTGTCCTCTGTACTCCCCCTGATCAGGTATTTATACACATTGGTTAAATCCCCTTAGGCCTTCTCTTCTCCAGGCTGAACAGTCCTAGCTCTCTCAACCTCTCCATGTATGATGGATGTTCCAGCCCCTAATCACCTTTGGAGCCCTTTGCTGGACTTGCTTCAGTATGTTTGTGTCTTTCATGTTGGGGGGAAATGTCTCACCATGATTAAGCAGATGGAAAGGATCACCTCCCTCAACCTGCTTTAGATGTTCTGTCTAATGCAGCCCAGAATGCTGCTAACAGGCAACAAAATCCAGTTCTCATGTGGACTGCATGTACATGTCTGGGCCAAGAGCTCAGTTTTATTCCTTTCTGCCAGCTGCCACATGAGAAGTTTATCATATTTCTTTATCTTGCTTTGTTTCTGGTACCAACACTTATCTTGGCTGCATGGTAGATTAGTTTCATCTAATGAGGCAGGAGTTCCTTATCGCATATGCTTTGTAGCCCTCACTGGAGAGAGGTGTTCAAAATCCCCTAGACTAGACCCTGACTGTTTTCCTTGTTTTTGTGCACTCTGATTATTAGGTTGCTTTTTTATTTGGCAAAACCAGAGAATTTTGGTCTCCATCATTTTTGCAAATATGTGGTCCTATACTGTTACGAGTTCATTTTTAAAAAGGGTAAAACACTTAAATACTGAAAAGACATTTGCCACCTTGAAAACTCTTTTTTCTTCAAAGTCAGTGAAGTGAGTTCGATACTTAACTTGGATGGACTGGATATTCTTCTGCAGATCTTCAGAGGTACTGCCCTCCTCTCATTGTCTCTGTGTCACTTAAGATGTCCATGTGGGGATCACACAGGTTAAAGAGTTTGAAAGGGCGGCAAAGCCAAATTTAGATTTCCAGGTGCCCTGAAAGTTTACAGCAGCCAGTTGCAAGCATGCTGCCAGGACAGTCNCAGGAGCATTGCGGGGCTGTGTCTACTTGTACAGTCAGTGGGAAAACATTTCTGAAGCATTTTCTCAGCTCTACAACCTCTAGCCAGCAAATCATGATAGAACCTACTTTTATTCTTGCACAGCGATCCAACTCACGTAGTTCCCAGAACTGATTAACCCTCCAGCTGCTGAATTCCTTGAATTGGAAGCTGTCTAACTTTAATCATCCCCCACTGAAGTCCAGGTTATGGTCCCTGCTTCCATGGCTGCTTTTAATTTTCACAGAATCACAGAGTGATTTAGGAAGGCACCTCCAGGAATCATCTAGGAAAATCCCTTGCTTAAAGCAGGGTCACAGAGCAGGTTGTTCAGGGCCATATCCAGTCACTTTTGAATATCTCCAAGAATGGAGAGAGTAAAGCCCCTCTGGGGAATTTATTTCAGTGACTGACCACCCTCACCCTCAAAAAATCTTTTTTCTTATGTTTAGATGGAAATTTGTCGTATTGCATTTTATGCACGTGTTCGTTATTCCTGTCACAGGGCATGACTGAGAGGAAACAGAATTGTTCAAGCTGGCAAGGACCTTTATGATCATCGAGTCCAGATGTTCTAGCACTACCAAGTCCACCAGTAAACCAGACCTCAAGCACCACATCTACACGTCTTTCAAATACCTTTAGAGATGCTCTTACAATCTGATTAATGAGAGGTGCGTCTGCCCAGATTAAGGTACAAACAAGACCATATGACAGTGTCGGCAAGATGGATTTTATTTAACAGTGCATGTGAGGTAGAGATATAGAAATAGAAAAGAGGGGTGGGAGAGAGAGAAAGAGAGAAATCAGGCAGGAAATAGTCACCACCCATGGATCTGCTCTGTCCTCTGTACTCCCCCTGATCAGGTATTTATACACATTGGTTAAATCCCCTTAGGCCTTCTCTTCTCCAGGCTGAACAGTCCTAGCTCTCTCAACCTCTCCATGTATGATGGATGTTCCAGCCCCTAATCACCTTTGGAGCCCTTTGCTGGACTTGCTTCAGTATATTTGTGTCTTTCATGTTGGGGGGAAATGTCTCACCATGATTAAGCAGATGGAAAGGATCACCTCCCTCAACCTGCTTTAGATGTTCTGTCTAATGCAGCCCAGAATGCTGCTAACAGGCAACAAAATCCAGTTCTCATGTGGACTGCATGTACATGTCAGGGCCAAGAGCTCAGTTTTATTCCTTTCTGCCAGCTGCCACATGAGAAGTTTATCATATTTCTTTATCTTGCTTTGTTTCTGGTACCAACACTTATCTTGGCTGCATGGTAGATTAGTTTCATCTAATGAGGCAGGAGTTCCTTATCGCATATGCTTTGTAGCCCTCACTGGAGAGAGGTGTTCAAAATCCCCTAGACTAGACCCTGACTGTTTTCCTTGTTTTTGTGCACTCTGATTATTAGGTTGCTTTTTTATTTGGCAAAACCAGAGAATTTTGGTCTCCATCATTTTTGCAAATATGTGGTCCTATACTGTTACGAGTTCATTTTTAAAAAGGGTAAAACACTTAAATACTGAAAAGACATTTGCCACCTTGAAAACTCTTTTTTCTTCAAAGTCAGTGAAGTGAGTTCGATACTTAACTTGGATGGACTGGATATTCTTCTGCAGATCTTCAGAGGTACTGCCCTCCTCTCATTGTCTCTGTGTCACTTAAGATGTCCATGTGGGGATCACACAGGTTAAAGAGTTTGAAAGGGCGGCAAAGCCAAATTTAGATTTCCAGGTGCCCTGAAAGTTTACAGCAGCCAGTTGCAAGCATGCTGCCAGGACAGTCCATTTATTATTTAGCCGGCAGCTTTGGCCAAGGCTTCTCACTTGTTAGTGTGACATGAGTTTGCTCACATCGAGCCCCTCAAGCGGAATCAGTGGTTAGAAAAAATGAAACTATAACCAATGGCACTTGGTCCTTCTCGTGTCTCTGCTTTAAGTCAAACCACGCCGTATTTTAAGAAAAGCTATTTCTCAGTGTTTTGAAAGGAAATATTGGTATTCTTGTCTTCTGAAAAGATTGGAGAAGGAAAAGAAGGAAAAAAAGCCAATCCATTTTGTTTTGATTTGTTATTGCAAAACTGAAATTCAGTTGCCTGGCCAGTTCTCCTCGAGATGCAGGATGTGATCTCTCCTTAGCCTCCCTTGTCCTCTACTGCGTCAGAGTCTCTTGTTTTCTACATGTGTTGTTCATCAGAGGTGGCAAACCTACCTCTCAGGGAAATGAAGGCAGTTTGCTGGCTGCTTCCCATGGTCCAGTCAGGTTGTGAGAGGCAGTTTTGTATTAATCCTAACAGAGACATCCTAGTAGATTCTGTGACTTTCAGCTTAAATTCTCAGCTCTGGGTCAAATGGGTACTGAGAGGGCAAACTCTTGTAAGCTAAATAGATGTTATCTAAATCTTTCAAAATCAGCCCCTATGAACATAGGTCTCTCTGCAGGAGTGTGAATAAATATGAAAAGAAAGATGCTTTTATAAGAGAAAAAGCAGAAAACAGCATTTTCACTCCTATACTTCCGCAAATTAATATCATGCTGAAATTTACTTTTCCTGTCAGTTTGGCAGGATATATTTTTTCACCAATTTTATTCCTATGCTGAATCATTTCCCTGATGTTTAAAAATGACAACTCTCTATGTTGGTTTTCCCCCAGACATTGTATTTAGTATTTGCCTGGTCATTAATAGTGCTACCTGTCTCCCTTTCATTCTTAATAACATTCATTTTCTAGAATAGACTGAATGAGCAAGTTCCACAAGAGGGAAAAGGGATAGCAGATGTGAAACAGCAGGTTGGTCTTTTTTCCAGGAACATTTCCCAACCAGCAAAGACTATAGTAGCAGAGTTAGCAGGGTGATCATTCTATCACGGCCCTCAGAATAAACTGGTCCAGATTCATCAGGCCTAAATATCATCTGAGAGGATTTACTCTGTATTTCCTTACTGATTAGGTTGTGTGGCAGTTCTGGAGATAGATGATGGGAGGGTATAGAGCTGGGGCTGAATGAAACCGAGCCCTGAATATCACAGTGTTACATTGCAACATTTAAAACAAAACAGAGAACAGTGCTTTGACCTTGTCAGAGGAAATCCTGACTTAGATTCCTGATTAATTTTGAATCTTTAGCTATTGAAAACGAAACCTTGGTCTCAACTGATCTCTGAAACCTTGATCTCTGTTCAGAAGTGAATTCAGAGCAAACACAACTCTGTAAAGTCTGATTATTTAAAAGCAAGGAAAAGAAAAGTCCCAGATATTTTCCCCATGATAATTTGCAATCCTGTAGTTTTATAGGAGAAATACACAAAAGTCAGTTCATGCCTTCGTTCAAAGTCATAGGGATCTCTGCTCCTAAAGACACTTCCAGAAATCTAGCAATGTCCAAGGTGACCACTCCAAAACAGCTGCTCTCACACTGGGGGGGAGTCTGTGTTAGACACATTGAGGTTAATTGAATGTGGCAACCCTTAAAATAAAAGATAGGTGCTATCTTTTGATAAATTTTCCATTTTTTCTCTTTGAATACACTAGATGATAAAACTTTAGACTCCTATTTAGGTGTGGGGTTTTGTTTTTGGTTTTTTGTTTGAGAAGAAATGCAACTGTCCATTTTTGAGGTTAATTACACATCATCACAATCTAACAGTTTTCCTTTACAGGCTGCTTGTTTTGGGCTGATGTGCCGTGGCTTCTCATTTTCAATCTCTTTTTTTTCTCAGTGTTTGACTTTCACTTAAAATTAGGTTTGATTTTGTCCCTGCTCCAATATAAATTAAAATGCCACTACCTGAACCTGACACAGGATCGAGGCCTTGTTGCACATTCAAAGAAAATACTCTATACCTAAATAAAAAAATGCTAAGTATTTAATTCCATGAGTGTCAATAGAATTTAATTCAGGATTAAGAACATTTTTGTCTGCAGTCATGAATATTTAATGTATGAAAAAGGAATGTGGTTTTTTGTGAAATTTGAAGATAAACTGGCAAATCTTTTTGTTCATTCTATGTTGCGTTCTTTGGAATGACATTGGAATGACATTTTAGTGGAAGGATCTTGAAGAATACAAGAGCAAGGTAACAATTTTATGCATTTACTTGAGTAATGAAATGATCCAGTTACTTATCTAGAGGGAATAAACTGAAATTACTTGAAGAACAGAAGAAAGTTTGGCTTGTGGTTAGGGCTTTGGTATTGGCCTCAAGAAGTCAAAATTCAATCCCTGCCATGTTGAAAATGTGGTCTGGTAATACAGTCTCTACTTGTCTCAGATATTTTTAAGGATAATATAGCATTAATGTTGTGTTTAAGCCTATTATATATTTTCTCAATAAAATTACCTGCTTGGAATAAAATTTTGGTTTAGATTTAGTTAATTTCCTTTTTAATTGTGGAATGGGAAGTGAGCACTGGCATTTTTCTGCTAGTAGTTATATTTGTGAAAACACCTCTCCTGAAGGTTCATGTTCTGTGACCATTACTAAAGCAAGGCACACCAGGTTTATTTCTTTCCCCCTAACATCTTATTGTGGGGCTGCTCTGGCTAGCACTTGCATAATTCATGTTGGGTACTCAGATCTGCATCACTACCTGCACAGTGCAAATATTGTAGTGATTCTAAGATATTAATTTCAGCTTTAATGTAATTTGGCTTGATTTTTAGTTGTTCTGAAGATCAAGACAAATGTCTTTGACGTAGCAAGCCAGTAGCATGTCCTGGAGAGGAACCTGGCTTGTCACCGGTGTACCGCTCACAGGGACGAGGGACAGCCACATCCAGAAACAGGATCCTGTTCATTTAGCCCCTAATATCCTGAATTGCAGTCTGACTCCCACAAATACATAAAGTCAGGAAGGAATAGACTACAGTGAAGTATACGTTAAAGACTGCATCTTTCATTGTTCTACTAGGGGAGATCAGATTCAGAATTTCGGTAACATTTAAAAATTAATATCTTGATGGAAAATTTATTGGATCACACTTCTGTTAAGAAATACTTAAAAAACATTTTTGTTTTCTAAAAAGTTGGTCTTTCATTGAGACATTTTTTATCTTCCTTTCAGCTTACCTCCCCTAAGTTTTCTACCATAATGATCATGACAAGTAGTGGCATTTGTTGAGAAAACCAACCTGCATGAGAATCACTCTGTCTCCAAACACATGCCTGCTTCACTAGCTTGCAAAATTTTTATTACATTTTGCTTTAAAGTTTGAGGTTTAATTTTTAAAATCTTTTTCAGCCCTGGTTAATATTCTGCAGCAACTTATGGGGATATATTATTTAAAATAAATCGTAGTGTTATGCAAAATATTCTGCCGCTATAGTAAGTCTCTTAAATATTTTTTTTAATAGATGGATTAAAACCCCAACTGTTCAAGTATCACTGAGTGGATATTGCATGTTCCAAATACATATTTTGATGAACACTGCTTAAACCATTGCCTCTGTCTTGCTGTAGAAAAAATATTTCTGCCATGGAGAAAAAAAAATATAGCTACAGGCAAGAACAGACGAAATTCTTGTAATGCCTAAGCCTTGGAAGAAGAAAGAACATTTGCTCAACAAAATAAAAGTCCTCTGTAGGAAAGGATGGGACAGATTTACTGCAAATGGAAAGCATAAAGGATCACTAGAATCAATGTATCCTCCTCAGCTTTCTGTTATTTTTAATAGTTTACCTAATACTATTGAGAATTGAATTTTCAGGTGTGGATATGATACTAATGCAGGAAATACAGCAAATAAGGAAGAACAATGAAGCTTGACACAGAGGACTTAAATCATTTAAATGCCTTTTTCTAAGAGATGATGTAAAATAGCAAAGAATCCAATGAGGTAACAAACAGAATGTCACTGCAGCATGTTCCTTGGAGTTTGTAATAAATCTGGGGAGTTATTATGGAGATATTCCCCGTGGCCTTCAACCCACTGTGCTTCTGTATTGGAGAAGGCAACCAGAATTGCCAGGAGTACAATATAAATCAGAAAAGATAGTATTATTGTAGATAAAGTAGTTAGACTGCACCTAGAGCACTATAAGCAACACTGAACATCACACCTAAGAAAAGACCTAAGTGCCCAGGCGGGTGCAATAGGGAACAGACAGATTTGGTCTCAAAGCCTTTTGCCTGAGGAACTGGCATGTTTTTAGTGACTGAGATAAGATTTTGTGCTGATATAGCACAGATTCTCCAAACTGTGAAAGGAATTAATGGAAAAGGCTCAGGCAAATAAGCTGAGCATGCATCAGCTAAGAAGAGATTGCCCAAAGCATTTATGAGGGTTTAGGCTAGCATCCAATGTTTTACATTTGCCCATCTTTAGAACTCCTAGATACTTCAGGAACTCCCTGCAGCAGGGTGCTGCTCCCAGTCATTGAACTGTGAAATAGTTTGGGAATTCATTCCACTGGTCAGTGTTTGATGAAGGAGAGTGAAGTATTGTTGGAGGCAGAGTGAAGTATATTGTGTGGGTCCCTGAACTTGTGATAATTCACCAGCCTCTCCTGAGCAGGAACTTCTCAGTGACATCTAATCTATTGGATAGGAGCAGCATCCAGGCTGGCCATTATAATACAGCTGATCTACCAGAGGGGCTTTGAAGCTGATCAAGGGCAGACCAGTACTCTATTCTCCTGAATCGTGGAGATGGAAGGCTATAGGTATCATGGAGATGGTCAGTGGTTGTCTACATTTAGCTTTTCACCTACTCCATGACATAACAATGACATCAGGCAGAAAGGGTGGCCCAAGATCCTTCCTGGACCTGCATAGATTAGACTCATCCATCACATGGGCCGATAAGGTGGATAAACACCATGAAGTTCAGCCAGGACTCTGGATGAGAGAAGCATAAATGTGATGTCAAGCTCAGAGTCATCAAAGTGCTCTCAGGACCATGCAAGACGAAAAAGTGTAATTTACACCTGTGTATTTTTGACAGAATTATGCCAGGAGGAGTTGCAGTTCGTTGGGAATGATTCTAGGTAGGAATAATAAAAATGTGAAATGTAAATACCAGAGCTCATCCCAGCTTTCTTAGTGTTAACTTCTTAGTGTTCCAGTTGTGCACTGCAATATATGAAATATGCAGCAGCAAGGACAGCAATGACACTGAGAAACCTTGCCAATATCAGGACGTAAACTTTGAAGAGGGACTTAATATCCCAAACCTGAGATATGAGACATTTTTGACCAACACCTGTCCCAGAATATGTAGGCTCACCACATAGTGGATAATTATCTTGAAATTATTTGCAGTTGTTCATAAAGGATGAGACTGTCTGATCTTCTTTAATTCAAATTTGAGCTGTAAATCCTGTCGTCTTTGTGGCTTTGTGTCGAACATTGATATTGGTTGTGTCTAACTCAAGTAAGCAAATGAATTTTTTAGCTACACTCTTCTTCATACCCTGTACTCACTTCATATATTCAAAAAACACAGGGTGCTGCACCTTGGCTGCCAAGGGTCATCGGAAGACTTTGGCTTCCACTAACCAAGATACATTGGCTGAACATTGTTGCAGAAAGGCCCTGTCATGTGAGGCATTTGCACACCATAGCTGCCTGTGATTACAAAAAAATGAACCTGATGATCTTTTCAGTTCTGTGTAACACTTTTGCATCCCCTCAACCCCCCATCCCTCTACAGGATTACTGCCTGAGAAACTGTACAAGGGCTTGCAAAATGATGGTGCTCTTGTTTGGAATAGGAGTGTGAGCAAAAGGAAACTTCATTACTGATAAGAGGCACTTTCTGGGGAAATAGCCTGCTGCAGGTTCCTAAGATAGCTTATTTAAAGTTGTTCTGTGTCAGTTTTACAGTGCTCTGCTGGAGAAGACATCCCTTTAGAGCTAAGCTCTCACTGACTTGCATAGTGGGAGAGAGGAAGAGTTTGGAGCTCCTTCTCAGCTCTTGGGTAAGCACAAACCTGGATTAAAAACTATTCTTAGATAGTTTCCTCAGCAGAATCACAGGATCTCCAATGCAAAGGAAAATAAAATAGGACAGGAAACATGAGAACTGGATCTGCGGCTCTCTGTCCTTCTCTTGCTAGTGGATTGGCTTGGTGGTACAGAAAACATCATGCCTCTCCACTGTAGGGTCACAAATGTCTCTGCTCTCCTTATTATTAATCTCACTGCCAGGCACATTTGGTGCTTTCATCATGTATTTCTTTCTACAGCACGCTAAATGTAAGTGCTGTCAGAAAAATTACTCTCCCAAAAATTAAAGGGTCAGATCATCTGGATACATGTCTCCAGGTTTGTTTTCACAGGAAGGAAAGCTTTAGCTCTGTGGCTGAATGACTGGAGTAGCACCTGATTTTAGCAAAAAAGTCCAGCCCTGAACATAATATTTTAAAAATCCAATGAAGAAATTCACATAGAAGGAAGAGCCTGATCAACACAAACCTTGGGCTCCTATATTTCTGTATGATAGAAATTCACTAAAAGTAATTCAAGATCTGTGTTTTTATTACTATAAAACAAAATAACACCACACAAAAGTCAAGCAAATGCTTAATATATATCATAAAAACGAGTTACATAAATCTGTACACAGTAGGATTGCTTGACAAGCAATTTGTAGCCTTATACATAAAAGTCATGTAATGTATAAAAGATACATGTATTTTAAAAGCATCAGACTAAGATTAGGAAACTTCTAAGGTAATTACTGTTTGTGTTCTGTTAAAGACTGCTAAACAATTATTTCTTCTAAAAAAATATTACTACGCTTTAAACAAAGTGCCATCACTGATCTGTGCAGTGACAGAAGAAGTTTTCAGGTTTACTAGAACTACATTTTCGTCTAATGTTAAGAGTTTTTATTTGATATTTTGAGGTCAAAAAATTCGTTCTGGAAAAGTCTGATACTTAAATGTAATCAGACATGAATCTCTTATGGGATAAACAGATCTATCACTAATTCACCGCGATAGTCTCACCCTCAAAGCAAAATAACATACAGGAAGGAAAATTGGTAGAGAGCTATAGCATCAACATTCTGCTATAGCAGTCACATTCTTTATATTATTATTAAACATGGAAGAAGCATCAGATAAACCATATTAAGATGATTGTCAGGATCCATTGAACAGTTCATGATAACAGTGAGCATAGCAAGATCTCAGAGACAAAATTTCTTGCCTGCATCAACTTTTCTCTCAGGTTTATAAAGATCCACGGATAACTGGGAGCTTTTCCAGATTCTTAATCTTACTAGGATGCAGTCCTGCTGCCAAACCGAAGGTAGATGGAAAAATAGACTCTCTGCTGGAAATGGAATAATAGAGAACTCTTATTGATTATGTTAGATTAGGTTTTAGGGCAGAAATCAACTGCAGAACATGACAGACAGTGGCCAAAATTAATCAGCATGACTATGAGAGATATCAGTTCTCCCTGTCCCAGTAGTCTCAAATTTTGCTTATATGATCTGAGACAATTTACAGATGGAATATAACTCCAGAAATGCACCTGTATGCAATTGCAATATGCCCTGTCGTTCATTCACCTAGAAAGGACAATAGGACTTTCTTGGGCTGTGAGACACACAGACAAGTTGCCAGGTGTGAAAGCTAAAAGGTCACAACCACAAGACAGAACCAAAGGGTGATGACTGTGAGGAGGAGAGAACAGTGGGGAGATGATGATGATGATGTTCTTCTGCTTCTGCCTTGAAGGATAAATCTAGCTCTGGTAGAGAAGTGTGGTCAGGCTGATCCCAGCAACTACCTCCTTCCTGCAGTCCAGGGTGAGGGATGGTCCTGCAGGGATCTTCTGCACCAGCCTCATGGTGCAGAAGAAAGGTAAGATACTCTTGAATAAGCAGAGGGCTGTATGCGGCATGGCACATAAGATGACTTTGAAGTCATAGGATCAGAGAAGAGTTTGGATTGGAAGGGACCTTAAAGATAATCTAGTCCAACCCCTCTGCCATGAGTGGGGTCATCTTCAATTAGATCAGCTTGCTCAGAGCCCTATTCAGTCTCTGAGCAATGAAGAATGAAGGTTATGTTATATTTCCAGTAGTTTGCATTTATATAAACATGAATTGTCCACATATTTTAAACCTACCCTCTAAACTTTGAAATAATACCTAATAAATGTGATAAATGCTTGTGGAGTTATTGCTGAAATGACTTCAATTTATGGAATAAAATGTTTTGGGAGCTTATTAAATTGGACTGGAGCAGTTGTTTAATATATTCATGAAGGTTGTATTGATTGTGGGGTGTTTGCCTTAGAATCAAATTGTCATAGCTTCAAAATGCAAGATGTTTTGAGTATTTTTAATGTTTCATTAATCTTTACTCTGACTACTTTGGAAATTTGAGTTTATGGATTGTTCTTTTAAGTTAAAAATTGTTCAGAATTTAGCTTCTTGAACTAGGATTCTTTTAACAGTATTTGTGCCTTACTTTTTCCAAAATGCAATATGCCAGATACTGGGGAAATGGAATTGATTTCATAATGGATGAGGCTTCTGAAAAGAACAAAATACCATACACTAAAGTGTACCCCAGTGACATCAGAGTAGGGCTTGGATTGTAGCACTTTTATACAAACTAATTAACATCTCATCAAACTCAGCTGGTCTTTCTATAGGATTAAGGTGCTTATAGGAGTCAGTAAAGTGAATCATAACAATAAAAGATAGCTAGATATGTCCTTACATGAGTTATCACTGAATAAATTTGAGAGTTTCATAAAATTACTCAGTGACATTTCCCAGATGCTGATGTTATGTCCTATATTTCTTCTTAAGCTGCTGTAAGAAATATTGTAGGAGGCATGAGTTCTGTGCTATGGACTGTACAGATTGCTAATTAGTTGTCATTAATTGATTTTTACTTTTGCTTGGACGGAAACTATTCCACTTAGGGTGAAAGTCTGCAGTCTTACCACTGACATTAAACAAAGAAAGGAAGAAGAGGGCTGGTTTTGATGTGCCAACTTTAAAGAAAGAGTACCTTTATAGCAATTAGACTTCAATGACTATACAACTCCTCTCCTCTCTTGCCCTACCCCTGGGAACACTTAATACCCTGTAGGAAGAGAATCTTGGCTGGTCTGTTACTCATTAAGGTAGTTTGACAGAGCTCTAAGGCTACATTTACAGCATCTTAGAATCCCACAGTACTGTCAGATCAATGTAAAACAGGGCATTGGGAACTACAATGCCAAAACTGTGCTTCTTGTGGGTAGTTTGTGAACCATTGCCCCAGTTTTTATAGAAGGAAAACGGGGATGCAGAAAAGTGAGTTTTTTGCTGTAGGTCAAGGCAGATGCTGAAGAAAGTGCCAAATGGTTACGAAGGAGTCTGGGGTGGTGTTTTGTGAGTCATACTGGTTTTTCAGTAAAAGTTGAGCTCTCTCTGTTGAAGTGTAACCCACACCCAGATCTAAGCACTTAAGGATATTTCCATACCAGTATGGTACTTGAGAAACCAAGCATCTTTCAAGAAAAAGATAATTTTTTTTTACTGTTCTACTAGTAGTTTTCATCATCTTGGGCATGTCTTTCTTTCAGTTTCCCCAAATGCACACATGTTGTTCTCATTACACATGGTATTTTTGCAGGTGCCTTGAAATAAGGGATGTCTTATTCATTGGCAAAGCCTCAGGCATAGGAAAAACTGGAGCTGCTAAAGGCTGACTGTAGGAAAGATAAATGAAAGCACATTTAAGTCTGTTTCATAAGCTCCATTCTGAACAGGAAAAATAGAATTGGTCTCTGTGGTTCTGGATTTGTGGAATATTTGTTCCTATAGCCAGGGAAGCAAATTTATAAAAATAGTACACAGTAGGAGAAATGCAGGCACATGGGAGAACACATGAGCTGGGTGTGGGTTAAAGCATTACACAGTTCTAGACATGTTTTGTTTTTCTGGGAATAAGATTATATTAATATCAAAGATTAGACATAATCACACCTAGTGGCTTGTTCATGGATGTGTACTGATAAGCAATGTGTGCTTGCAAAGTACAGGGTGGAATTCTGGCATGACTCTCAGATCTGTGAATTTAATTTCTTGCAGAATAGCATGACTACTATAAAATATATATAAAGAGAAACATATACAGAAATACATAAACAGACACAATTTGTTTTTATCTCAGAGAAAGAAATGATGACTAAGAAGAAATGTCACTACAAGTTCTTTGTTGCTGGGAACTTCTGCTGCTGGAGTGAATTTTTCTTTTCAGGAAAGCACATGAAAAATTATTTATCCCCATGGCAATCTTTATCTTGATTGACATCAGGAGCATGCACTGCTATATTTTAGAATAGATTCTCAGCCAGCTTGAACTGTCATAGCACCACTTAAGCCAATAGGTTTATGAGAGTATATATATTCTGAGATTCTTTACACATCTGCAGGATCAAAAAGTCAAATTACCAATCACAATTTGAAAACTTCCAGGAAGAATAGTTTGAAACAGCTTGGCTCACTGGCAAGATGAAGCAGAAGAAACTGATTTTGCTGGAAGGTGTTTGCAGGTAATTTCACAATATCAATATAATAAGCCAGGAAAAAAAAGGCCAGAGTTATTCAGCTTCATGTTCAGAGGTGGCACGTTTCAGAGCAGTGTAGTTATATTTCTTCTTTCTATCACTGTAGTATAACCCCAGCCAGCACATTGTGTTCAGTCTGGAACACATAACTGCCAGATAGATCTTGATGAATTTGTCCTTGTTTTTAGATGAAAACCAAAAATGATTAGAGAACTGAAGACATTTTTAACATGTTAAAGGAGCCAGATGTTTCATCTAGCAAAGGGAGATTTTGCTAGGTTCAAGTTGGACAGGTATAAACCTGAAGGACTGAAAGCAAGTGGTGTTAAGTGGTGTTAAAATGAAGAGTAGAAAGGCAAGTCAAGAGCTGAAAGAAAGTCAAATAAGATACATAAACAGGACAAAGCACTAAGGTCTAATTCCATGCAATTATTCAGGCCTCCAAGTCTCACTGAACTCAGTTTGATATTTGTTATCTAAATATCTTCACGGTTTCTCAGCAAGACTTGCCAAGCCAAACAACAGTTGCTGCATTTGTGTATCAGAGCTGCAGCATGGGTTAACATGTTGTAGACCATGAAAACTGACGACATGCTGTCATGGATCAATCCAGGAGCAGGTTGTGGCAGCGTAAAAAGTCAAAACCAACAGGGCAGGTGGTAGGATTAGTGATCAGCAGCTTGTTTCTTGTCAATGATGGCACTGCCTTCTTCTGGCAAGGTGTTACGTTGTTCCTAGTTTGGTATGATGAAATGCAGGCTTTTTCTCAATTGCGAGTTGAATATGTCCCTCTGTGAATGAATCTGGATCCAATGATCCTGAAAAGGATCTTGTGACTAAAACTAATTGCAAATTAAGTCCAGCACGTAACAAACAACCCTGGATCTGAGGGTGTTGAGAAGAATTGCACGTATGTTCAGAAAGGGGTCAGTGTTAAACTTGGCAGAAAGTAGTTAATTTAACATCTACACCTAGTTTGATTAATGTTTCCTGAAAAGAAGCCAGTGTTGAATTTTGCATTTGAGTGGCACAATCAGAATTTGGTTTGCTCTTTTAGAGCCGTAGAATCCCTGAATCACAGGATATACCCAGTTGGAAGTGACCCACAAGGGTCATTGAATCCAGCTCCTGACTTTGCCCAGGACCACCACAAAAATCAGACCTGTGTCTGAGAGCATTGTCCAAACACTTCTTGAACTCTGTCAGGCTGGTGCTGTGACCACTTCCCTGGGACTCTGCTCTAGTGCCCAGCCACCCTCTGGGTGAAGAATCTTTTCCTAATATCCAGCCTTAACCTCCCTGACACAACTTCAGTCCATTCCCTTGGATCCTACCCCAGGTCACCACAGAGAAGAGATCAGTGTCTGCCCCTCTGCTTCCCCTCACAAGGAAGCTGTAGACTGTGATGTGCAGTCTTCTCTTTTACTGGCTAAACAAGCCAAGTGAGCTCAGCCGCTTCCTGCATGGCTTCCCCTGTAGACCTTTCACCACCTTGATGACCCTGCTTTAGATGCTCTCTAATAGCTTTATGTCTTTCTTATACTGTGGCTTCCGACACTACACACAGGACTCGAGGCGAGGCCCCTCCAGTGCAGAGCAGAGCGCAGCAGTCACTTTACTTTTACTGGCTGGTTTCTCCTCAGAATGCTGTTAGGTTGTGGAGCACTGACACATCACAGACATAAAATTTCTGTTGGCAGTGGAAGATCACTAAGCAGAATGATTTGTGACACTGATTTAGTTGACTGACAATGTCACTTAGAGCAGTTTTCAGCTACTCTGGCTGTTAAAGGGGTATATCTTAGTAGGTTAACAGCAAAACTTGGATGCTGACCGAGGCTGTTGGTATCTGCTAAGAGGATCAGACATGATACTCTATCTGCAGAAAAGATGATGGGCAGGTCTTTCTAGGTTCTTATTTCTACATCTTATTGATTTTGTGAAATTTATTTATAGTCTGATAACAGCCAGACAGGGAATATCCTGCTTTCCAAGAGAAGCTCTTGAGAGTTTCAGTGACAATGCCATGACACTAAGTTACCAACTCCTCATTTCCTTTCTGTTGGCTTGCTTACTAGTTGTCTTCTAACTGGTGTTGACAGTTCCTTCTCTTTAGCAAATGTTTTAGAAATACACAATCCAATTATTTCTCTCAATTTTCACCACAGGTTTTGGTCCTGCCTACTGCATCACCCACCTACTGTTAAACGTTTTATTTCTTTGCTGCCAGGTAAGAGATTGTAGTGATGGACATTTGTGGACACTATGATGCCTTTATCTGGGTGTCTTGTCCTTGTTTATTCTTCCAAATATTTTTCTTCTGCTATTTTTCTCCTTCCCACTGCTCAATGTGATGTATTATTGGAAACAAGGAACAGGTAGGTTACAGGTATGAAGGTGTTTGTTAGTACAATTTAAACCAAAGTTTCAGTATCTAGGAAGTAGCTATATTGAAAAGGTTTGTTTCCAGTAATTTCTAGTGTGGTGGTGCGTTATGAACCGAACAGAAACTGTGAGATGGACCCATAACCTAAGTCCAGATTACTTTTTTTTATACAGTCCTATTCTACCACTATTTTTTGTCCTTAGACTTGAGCAGGCACTTAAAAAGTTTATAACATTCACAGCGCAAAACCTCAATCGTGCAGTTTTTGCATGCGTAGGCTTTTCATGGGGCTGTAAAATAGCTTCATACAAGAAAGCTAAAACATACTGTGGAGTGAGTTATATGATAAAATGGAAAACCAGCATTTGATCTAGGGGTGAGTAGAGTTGAGGTTACAGTGAAATACAGTTTGCACTTTCCAGAAGGAATAGAGGTTTAAAATAAAAAGAAGGATGGAAACGTTATATTTTCCTCTGTGGTGATATAGTTTGGTTGCTGAAGACTGTGGGTAATTTGGTAAAGTGTAAGTTATACGTTGTTTTAAGCCAATAGATCAATCAAATACATATTTCTAGATGGATATTTTTCTCATAGTGCTGTTTATGTTACCAGTGTTGCAGGAAAAAGTAAGGGCAACCACCCCTGCTATAGACCCTTAAAATACTGATCAGCTGTATTTTAAAGTTTATTAATGAATAAAAGAGTAAGGGATCTCTGTCTTTCTCACCAAAACCAAATTACAATACTGTAGTCCTACACCTTCTTCACAGCATTAGCTGTACAAGCCTACAGCAAACAAATGTCTCCTGGACTCAGGACCCCATAGATCTCATTTAAAGCCCCTGGAGGAACACTGAGCTGAGGGCTCTAAGCATGCTGCAGGGGTCCTTCAGGCTGTTTTTTCTTTTTTCCAAAGGTTGTCAAAGTTGAACGCAGGAGAATCCTGCCAATGTGAGAGAAAAGAACCATGGCTTTGTGCTGCAAAGGGAGAGGCAGATGGCTGCTGGATAAGCCTGTGAAGATTTCTACATCACAATTGGCAAGTATTTAGAAAGTCTCTGCCCATGTGGCAGGTCCTTTGGTTCTTACAAGGGAGAGTCGCTTGTCCTTCCCATCAGAGAAGCAGTGCAGAGAGGGGTTTATCAGAACTCACTGTGGATGCAGGCCCAAGTATTCATTCTGCAGACTAACTTCACAGGGCTGAAAAAAATATTGTGAGTGAAAAAGTGCTGCTCCAGCACAGGTAAAATATAAAGACAGTGCTGAGAAATTGCTGCTCAGTTGGGTGATTTACTGTATTATTTGCACAGGAACAGGCAACAAACCATCACGAACCAAACTTTCAGAAAAACAGATTACAGTAAATTGTTCTTTATAAGGACTGGACTAATAATCCCTATGTGTTTGATTTATACACCGGTAACTGAAACTTTATTAAAGGAAATACTGATGAAAAAGGAGGAAGAATTCTTGCAGAGTGTCAGCCAAAAAAAGCATTTATGTTTGAGGGCTCTCCAGGGAACGGAGTGGCTTTGCACAGGGATGATGGAAAAGCTCATGTCCAGAAAGTCTTTCTCAGGGGTTTGTCACTCTCAGTGACTTGTACAGGGCACTGCAAAGAATATATGTGATCTGCCTGTTCCCTACCAGAACTCTGTCCTGTCCTTCCTTCCTGACCCACTGCTGGAGAAACCTGGGCAGCTCCTGCCTTCCTGAGAACTTCCCTGACTGGGTGGCTCTCCCCTTGCCTCTTCCTCGAAGCACTGTGCCTGCAGGCAGTTCCTCAGCACAGTAAATGCTGCTGGGCTTTGGCTGCTGGGATGATCCAGCCAGTCAGCCTCAGCAACCGCTTTATGGTCAATTCAAAAATCCTGTCAATATATGATGCTCCTGTGGTCCATCTAAACTTTGTTTCCATTCCTGCTGCTCAAATGAGAATTTGGCTTGGGATCTATAGGGAATGAATTCTCTACATATGGAAAAAAATTACTGTTAGTTTAATATGTGTCATAACTGAATAATCAAAATTCAGTAAACATTCCTAGTAATCACAGTGATATTGATACTTAGGGTTCATGATAATACAGTGTATTGGTTTTGCCCGGCCTGGGTTTTGGTAGCAGGGGGGCCAGAGAGGTGGCTCCTGTGAGAAGCTCCTGGAAGTTTCCACGATGTCTGGCAGAGCCAATGGCTGATGGCTCTGAAGATGGACATGCTGGTGGCCAAAAATGGGCCAATGAGAGAGGCTCGTAACCCCTCTGTGATGACATATTTAAGAAGAAAATCAAAGTCACAGGGTTTTGGCTTCTAGTCAAAGAAGAGGAGGAGGTGAGAACATGTGAGGGAAACAACAACCAAGGTCAGTGGAGAGGGAGGGTGAGGAGGTGCTCCAGGTGCCGGAGCCGAGGTTCCTCTGCAGCCCGTGGTGCAGACNGAAGCCTTTGTTAATTTTTTTCCCCCTCTCTCCTCTGCCCAGCTGTGGCAGGGGAGGGTGAGCAAGCAACTCTTGTGGGTGCCTGGCGCTGGGCCAGTGTCAAACCACAGCATACAGAAAAAGCCTCACGCACTCAGAATAGTTGTAAGAAATAGCCTTTGACTAATACCTGTCCCAGAGAAGGGGTTGGGGGTGCACGAGGACTTGGCAGGGGACAGAGCTGAGTCAGCAGATCCCAGCTGACCCAAGGCATATTCAATACCATATGGCTTCATGCTCAGCAAGAAACTAGGGAGGTGGTTGGCCAGGGACTACTGCTTGCGGGTTAATTATTTCAGTTAATAAATTCTTCTTGTCTCAACCCATGAGTTTACTTACTTTTACCCTTTCAATTTTGTTCCCTCTATCCCGCTTGGGGACAGGGAAAAAGAAAGGAGCTGTGTGGTGCTGAGTTGCTGGCTGGGGATAAGCCACAACATGAGCTTCTGCACTGTAAGTACTTTGACTTGAGAGCTGAAGATATATTACACTTTGGGGTAATGATCTGTCTGTCATGGATCACAGTCAACCATTATACTTTTGAAGTGAAAAATGAAGTGCAATTGAAAAGATTTGTTTTTCCTTCCAACTCATTTGTACCTCTCCTATTCAGATTATAGAATTTCAACAGTGAGCTGGGAAATATGTTCCTGCAGCTACAGTGTCACATTGAAATAGTGTCCTCTCGATAAGGTTTATTTGCTCACTATTGAGTGCTGTGGGGGTTTTTTTGTTAAACCAGAATTAGAACAGTGATTGTCCCCTGCGACATTGTAGATACAGCTGAACTTTACAGGGAGCCCCATGTAAGATGGGTCCTTAGGGGTGATAACGCACCTCTCACGTCACAGCCTAGCTGTGGGAAGCATTGATACATGACAGCGTGTGGAAGGTGCAAGACAAAAGTTATAGGAAACTTTAAAAGGAAGGAGACAAAGCAGGGGAGGAAATATGAATTCATTTTCCTTTCTGTGGAAAATGAAAGGAGCACAGTGTCTTATTGTGGGTAATGTACTATCCACCAGTGGCTTTCAGGGGCTCCTTTACAGGTTTTATCAGTTTGAACACGTGTCAAGAATTGAAACATGGCTCCAGATGGAGGCACATCAGTTTAGGGGCTTCAGTGTGTTTCTGCAGTGTCTGAGCCATCCCTACGTGGATGGTGGATAGGATATATGCCCTGTGGGACACACCACCTTGAATATCAGCTGGAGACCATGAATGATCTCCCAGAGTCTCCAAGAGAGCAGAAGACACAAGCCAGAAGTCCCGATCATCTCCTACAGTAGGTGGTTCTTCATTGTCCCAGTCCCTGCCTTTGCCATCTGCAAAGGTCCTTCCAGAAACCAGAGACAGTGGCTAAAGCAAAATGCAACAGATGTGCCAGTACTTACCTCCTACATCTTCCTCTGGTTTTATTCTTCTGTACCACTCAGCTTGCCAAATAACAGAGAAACTGTAAAGGGATGTTACAGTATTAAAAATATATCTTCTGATATAATAAGATTTTAATAACACTATTTATTAAAACATAGACCAGACTCTCAAAGAATAATCAATACAGATCCAATAGTTTCTCTTGATTAGCAGTGACTAGCAAGTCTTGGAAATTATTTACAAACTTAGTTTTCAAAAACATATAGTTTTTTGTTTTATTTTATTCTTTTCTTGGCATTGATAAGAATATTCTCAGCAGAGTAGAAATCGGCATAATAAATGACTACATACAATGTGCTGTCAAATGCACAATGTAACAAACTGCAGGAAATAGAGGACATTCTTCTTTCACCTACAGTAATTTTAGGAATTGCTTGTAACTATAACAGACACTAGATTTTCAGGGAGAAATGAGATTTTCATTTTCATGGTGCCTCTTCAATTTCTAGAGCTAAGCTTTTAATATTTTTTCCCAGCATTTGTTTTAAATATAGAGCATTTAATGATAGCTTGAAAAATTGTATTTTCTTTTACATTATTTATTTATTTATGAATTATTTGATTAGTTACACAAAAAAGACAGCATATATTTTTATTACCCATATTAAATATGCTCAGACTGTACTAAGCAATTCATAAAATATACAGTATATCTTATATGACTGCAGTAATTCACAAAGCCGTTGTGAGTTTCCCAGAAATGTAAGGGCATGGGGAAAACCAGACTGTCTTGAGCAAACTCCATAAAGAGGATGTTCAAACTGATGAGTTTAAATATGAGGGAGGCTTAAATTCAGAGAGACGACATGATGGAATAGCTTGTTAAGCAAGCTTAAAGCAGCTTTTATTTCATGTTCTTGTTTTGGTACATTTTTGTATGTCTGGTTTCCACCAGCAATAAAATATGTCCTCCTAGTGCTGTTGATGAGACTGTACCAATGGAGAGAAGCAGGGATGAGTTCAACTACTTTTGTAAGTCAAGTCTTCTCTGAGTTTGAAGGAGAAAATATTCTGTTGGAAACTGAACTTGTGCTGTTGATCTGATACAAAATCCAGACTTGAGAACCGGGCTTTTGGGCTCTGATTTCCCTCACAACAGAGCACTCGCATTTGATATTAATTTCCATGGGATCTATTGGTCTGCAGAACTTCAAAGAATCACAGAAGAGTTGGGTTAGTAGGGACCTCTGCAGATAAACCGTCCAACCCCCCTGCCAAGGCAAGGTCACCTTGAGCAGGTGACACAGGAACGTGTCCAGGTGGACTCTGAATGTCTCCAGAGACGGAGACCCCACCACCTCCCTGGGCAGCCTGATCCAGTGCTCTGCCACCCTCTGTAAAGAAGTTTTTCCTCATGTAGAAGTGAAACTTCCTGTGTTTTAGTTTATGGTCATTGCTCCTCGTCCTATCCCTGGGCACCACCGAAAAGAGCCTGGCACCATCCTCCTGGCAGCCGCCTTGGAGATATTTATATGCATTGGTGAGATCCCCTCTCAGTCTTCTCCAGGCCCAGCTCCCTCAGTCTCTCCCCATAAGAGATGCTCCAGACCCGTCATCATCTTTGTTGCCCTCTTCTGGACCCTCTCCAGGAGCTCCTTGTCTCTCTTGTACTGTGTAACCCAGCACTGGACACAGCACTCTGGATGTGGCCTCACTAGGGCCAAGTAGAGGGACAGGATCACCTCCCTTGTCCTGCTGGCCGCACTCTTCCCAATGCACTCCAGGATACTCCTGGCCCTCCTGGCTGCAAGAGCACACTGACAGCTCTAGAAGGTCAGTCCCCAGCCTGTGCTGGTACTTGGAGTTATTCCTCCCCAGGTGCAGAACCCTACACTTAGACTTGTTGAACCTCATCAGGTTTCTCTCAGCCCAACTTTCCAGCTGATCAAAATCCCACCGAGTGGCAGCGCAGCCTTGAGGTGTACCAGCCGCTCCTGTCAGTCACCAGAGTCATCAGCAAAGGCTGATGAGGGTACGTCCTACCCCTTCATCCAGGGATATTTTTATTTCTAACATCTATATCTCCTCATTCAACATAATCCCCAGGGCTGTCAATGTGGTCATTTTAGTTTCAGAACATCCTGGGATGTTTTCCCTTGTGCAGAACTTAATCAGTTCTTACAGCCTGCTCATCCACTATTATTAGGGCAGAGAAAAACATATATGTCCTATTGTCTGCAAACCATTAATGCTAAAGTGGCACCAATCTTTCTGCTGTATAAGCAATCTCTGCTCTTCCATTGTGAAAGGAAAGTCACTTCCCATGAAAACCTGGGTTTCCAGCTGCACTGAGATGACTATTGCTGCAGGTGATGCACTGCTGAAGCAGAGCTCCTGTCTCCTTCACTCTTAGCTCTGAGCCAATATGCTGAGTCTTCTGAAGTCGGCTTCCATTTTGAAATGTATTTTATTTTCTTTCATGTTCACACATTGAGGAGTTAAAGGGGCTTTCTTATGATAGAAAGGCATAAGTGTGAGAGAGTTCCGTAACAAGCAGCCATCACCGAGCAATAAGAAATCCTGCATTTCTTCTCAACATTTGAGCTCCCAATACTGATATTTCAATACTGATTCTGATAATCTGGGAAGTGGGTAAAATCAACCAAAGGAGCAAGAGAAGCTGACTTTGAGACAGACATTTCTTCTCTTACTGCGTTGGTATTTAACACAGCAGGTCAAATAGCAGTATAAACCAAGGTTCTGCAGATGAACTGCAGATAGATGGTAGAGGACTGGGTAATTTGAAGAGTGTAAATGTTTCCGTTGTTCTTGTCTTGGGAGCACAAAACTGCCCATAACCTTGAGGGAATGGTTATGGTTGGCATATCTGTCATAGCTTGGAGCATCCAAAACATTAAGGTCAGGATAACAAGAAAACATCACAACCCAGCTAGCCTCCCAGTTGATAGATTGTCTAATTATTTCAGTCCTGGGATGAATAAAACCCAGAGCTATTCCCAGGAGATCCTTCGTAGGAGCTAGGCTGACAAAGGTTTAGTCAAGTATGGCAACACTAGCAAAGATCTAATAAGATCAGCGTGTTAAAAAAAAGAAACAACAAAACCTTAACTGCTACAAAGCCTCTCTGCTCTGTCCTTAGAAACACTGTGCATTTGTGAGGTACTTAGGAATAGAAGATGGAAGTCTTTCTGTACTGCCACCTTTGGTAACTCGTCAAATGTGAAGAAAAATGGCTGGTGCCTTCGACAGCTGTTTCTCACAAGTATCCAGGATCTGGGCTGAACTGATTACATTCATGACTCAAAAATAAAAAATGAGAAGCTGGAATTAAACTGCCTAATAGGCAGCGGAGATTATGGTGAATTGATGCCATCCAGGCAGGAGGTTTCTCAATCAATCACACACAAAGTAAAGAGAGGAAGAAAAAAATCCAGTGCCCACTAACTGTCAGAATGGAAAGTAGCATTAAGTATGCAGCTGCCAGAGCAGCTTCATTAAGGAGAAGAACATTTTCTCCAAATCTTGAGTCAGGCTTAACCTGGAAATAATGTTTGGAGATGGATTATTAGTTTTAATTTTCTCCTTTGCAGACAGTGACAAAAATGAGAGTGAAAGGGAATAATTTCTCCCAACCAGTCTGTCAAAGGTATTTTCCTTGGGGACCATGATACCTTATTAGAGCTGCAGTTACACTGCTCTAATTTATACCAGAGTTAGGACATCTGAATTTTGGAAACTTTGGAAATATTGATATTTTTATTTACCATTTCATGTGCTGAGGGGAGAGAGGGCACAGAAATCCTGCCCACAGTTTTTTTGCTATCTCTCTTTTAAATGGTAATGGGCTATGTACTGGACATACTGACCCACAGGCCAAGTGCAGTTTTCTGATTCTCCCAAGGAAAAGAGAAAATACAGTCTCTGGAGAGGTCTCTGAAATTTGTGACTGTTTCTGGAAATGGCATTTCTTGTATCAGGGGATATAAATGGCAACTAAAACTCCTTCCCCCCTACCTTCTAGGAGAATTTGTGAATGGAATTTTATATTCACCTGGATCAAGAAGAGTTTGTAAAAGGAGCTCTGGAGAAGCCTTAATTACAGGACTCTGCAAAGGATAGAAAAGGGCTGTAGAGGAAGAAAAAAAAATGTATGGAGATTTTAGGCTAGGAAATTAGTGAGGGGTTTTTATAATAAATTCTGAGACAAAGAAGAATTCTTCCCTGCAGGAAATGAAGAAAGATGCCTTCAGACTTCCTGCATCTCAAAGGCAAGAAACAAGAGGAGAAAGAGGCATTATTAGTGTGATGACATTGGAGCTGATGCAAGCATTAATGGCTCAAGTACTGTATGACAGTAATACAGGATTGCTTAGGATGACACTGATGAAATCATCTAAGAGGCTACAGAATTGTGGAACAAAACATGGCTTGTTATGATAGAGGGTTGATACTGTTTTGTGTGTTTTAGGGGTGCAGTGGCAGAGTTGTGTTCAGGCTTTACTTTGGGCTTCTGTTGACTTGGGCCCTTTAAAGTCAGTTGAACTGTAAGGCTGTCCCTGGTCATTTGGGCAAAGAGAAAAAAGGACAGCCTAGGAGTTGTTGTCTTTATTACATTCTGGCATTGGATGTGCTGGGAGCTGCCCTACCTTTGGCAGCCTTATGTGCACCTAACCTTATCTTTGACCTCACTTTCCCTGGGAGACAGCCCTTTAGTGCTGCCTGAAGCAGTGGCATCACTACAGTCTCCCCAAGCACAGGACCTCTAAAGAAAGGTGAAGCAGGGGTGAAGGGTGAAAATTAGTCAGGGTCTTTTGACAGAGGGGAACTGGCTAATTTCAAATGTCATTTGTCACAGTGTAGAAACATCTGTAGGATGAGCTGGGGTGATAATCCTGCAAAAAGAAAACTCAGTTACCCTCTCCTTGTTTTCCATATGTAGTAGAGTGGTCACAGGTGGTCTGTGGAGGGCAGGGTTTATTGATATAATTCTAATAAACATAGTTTGCTACCTAACTTATAGCAAGATCCTCAGTACCTTATAAGTTGTAAGGGAGAGTGGGGCAGGAAGCACGGCTGGACTTGTGGCTCTATGCAGTGCACAAGGTGATGCTGAGGCAATGATACCTCTAAGTATCCCCTTCCCCTCCTCAGTAAATCACAGAATTCTCATTTGGACCTTTACCATGAAGATCTACTAATTAATCCTAATTAACCCTAATTTATTTTGCTTGGACATGTAAATTGTGAAGATAAGTATAAACCCCATGTGGATACACAAACAGGCGTGTGGTATCTACAAACATAATATTTTTCACTGCAAAGCGAGCTAAGCTGCAATAAGATTTTATGTGCTGTTTTGTTGTATTTGTTTTGTTTTATGTGTTTCGTTTTTATATTAAGGGTGTGGAGGAAAATGCAGCTTATTTCTGTTCTGAAATAGCTGAGACCATCAAGTCTTCCACTATGGGCAAATTCTGATAGCAAAGAACTTTCTTTTGTCAGTACTCATTGCTATTTGTGGTTCCCAAAAAGGTTCAGTCTGTGAAGGTGGCGATGTCCATAACATTGGAGAAAAAAAAAAGGCAGGTAAGTGCATCTAAAGCTATATATACATCCATCCATATATCTATTTCTGCTCTTACCCCTCCTGGTGAGCTAGAAAACACCAGGTGAAGATGGTATATTTGGAATAGGATTTAGTTGGAGAAATATCCGAATCTCTATGATAAGTCATGCTGTGGGCTCAGCACTGCAAGCAAGTTGGGCACATTCCTATTCGTCTCCTGGTAGTAAATAATGCTTTTAGAGGTCTCTCTTCCAGGACACAAACATTACTCCTGAGATGCCACAGGAGATGTGAAGGAAGATTTGTTCCAGGTTCCTGTGCCTGTTGCTTTGAGTCAACTATCAATTTATTGGAGTAAAAGCTACTAAGAAAAGTGACCTGGTAAAGCACACAGTAGATGGCTTACACACACACTTTGTGCTGAACAAATGAAATAGACTTATTTTTCACAGATAACTGTGCTTTCTTGTAGATCACGCTGCACTTGGCAAAGTGGTGTTTATGGAAAGAGTGCACTGCTGGGATTAGATATGCAGGTGCCAAAGGGCCGGCTTTTCCTTGGAAGCATTTTCTGCTGTATGGGATTGCTATAGCCTTAAGCCATACACTTGGTAAATATCTGTCCTCTGCTGATGACCTGGCATCATGAGCAGAGTCTCCTTTTAGGGGCTAAAAGCTCTCCCCTTCCTTCAGGGGATTCACTCTTCCTGATGTGTTGCCAGAAAAGGTTTGGTTCTCTTGGCTTTGACGTCCTGTGGACAATGTTTGGCAGTCTCCCTGGCGATCTTGTCCTGTATTCCTCAAGCCTTATGTGATGGCTTGCTTTCTTGAACAGTGTCATTCTTACTAAAAAACTTAGGTATCTTTGCTAGAGTCTCTGGAGATGAAAATCCTGAAAGCACAAAGTGGCAAAGAGCTATTTAATCAATGTAAGTAAGTGTAGGCAGACAAATATTCAACTTTTAAACATGGCAAGCTGGTATAATTCTCGAAGTCTGGTAGTAGCCTACATTACAAGTCTGTATTTGGCTTGCATTTGTCTTCACTGCCTCCTTCACTTTTCAGTGTATGAAGATCACCCTGGTGAAATTCTACCACCTTCTATCAGAAAGGATAATCTTGGGCTTTTGAGGTTTCTTTAGGGCTTCTGAATGACTCTTTGGAGTTGCTTTCAGAGTTCTTTATATTCCTCTCTCCTAAGGAGAGATCATTTTTCATAGAAAAAAAAAATCTCCTTCTTTGTCTAGTGTGCTTCTAAGTGAACAAACCAGGAATCTTTTAAACAGACAGGCAGAAAAGTATTTTCCGTCAATGTTAACCATGCGTCACTGCTCTGGAGTCTCAGCTTCTTTCTCCTCGCTGAAATTCTAGGTGTTTTCAAAGAAAACTGAGCTTTCTGAAATATATGTCAACAAATGCATGTACATGTATGCATAAGGACGTGTAAGTGTGCAAATTGCTGTCAGTTACTACTCTTTGTGGTGTTTGCTGGTTGTTCACAGCAGTGAAAGGGAAAAGCTATTTTCACCTTAACTCAGTCATTTTCAGTGACTGCAACTAAGGTTTCAGTATTTCATAGTACTCACTTTAGACTTAAATTGGGGGTGAAGCTGGCTGACAAATGAGAATGTAGTGGATTAGGCATCAGAGAAAATTGGAAAATACAAATAAAGTTGCATATTTTATGTGGTGTTTTTCTCCTCTATATAGCTATTACCATTTTGAAGCCGTCTGTTTTGTAACTGTGAGCTATCTCTTCAACTTTGCCAACATTAAAATTAATAGCTGAATAATTTTTAAAAAATTGACCTGGCTTAAGACTATTTCCATTTTTCTGAATAAATCTTCAGATAATCATGGATTTCAGATGAAGCAGAAAAACATGCAATACTTTTCTGGAGGGTGAAAATATTATGACCCAGCTTTGCAATTTTCTAAATGTTTTATGGCAGACAGTAAATGTAGCTATCTCTGACTGACTCATACAGCAGGTACAAGTAATATATACCAGGCCATGCATTCATCAGTCAATGCTTTTAAAAACATAAGAGTTGTGGATTTTTATATTTCTTTACCATTTTGGGGGAGTATACATTGACTCTGCAGTGAAACTGCATCCGTTTCAGAGGTGCTGTATGCCCAACTCAGTAGCTTTGGGGAGATTCTTTGAAAAGGACACATTACCAGAGGAATAAAAATCAATACAGTGCAGACTTAACCAGCCCTAGGAGTGCAGGCTTGGGCATGGAGGATGTCAAAAGGACGGGAGAGTCTGAAGCTCTCCCAGAGGGGGACTGGTGAAAGGCGCTCTCCAATGAAGAAATGTTTTAGCTGCTGGACTATTTTTGGGAACACTGGGATAGAGAAATCATTAAGCTGTCTTAGAGTTTTCTTAGACTTCTGGTTTTTTTTGTCTGTCTCCTTGGTAAGATCTTTAGCTGCACTGCAGTCCCTGGCAGTCTTCAGAACTGGAGAAAAACAGTACTCTTTCATGTTGACAAAGAAAAGGCGGAAAGAATAAAGGTTTTTTTATCCATTTTCTTTATGATGAATGAAGATGGCTAAAAATTATGCTTCAAATTTTCCCTGTTTTGATTTTCTGCATTAGAAATGCATTTGAAATTCACACTTAGTTTTTTAAAGGCTGTTGGAATGATTGAAAACCAGACATAAAAAAGTATGTAGGCGATTAACATCTGTTTGACTGGAACAGTTGGTAGAAAAACTTTCTTTGTCAAATGTTCACCAATCCTATCTTTTTAACTGTGGCTAAGAAAATGATCCTGTACTTAATCTTTGAAGCATAAAAAAAATAAGACATAAACTAAACAAAGTCCTGTTAAGTAGCCACTGACACAGCAGAGAAACCCAAATAATGGCCAGTATATAACTTGATGTTTTGAAGCAAAAAACCCACCAAAATGAAGATTACTTCAAGCCTTATTTCACTTGCTTTTATACAGTATACAGGAACATGAAGGAACGCAAACATTTTTTTCTCATCTTTGCTGGTTACATTTCAAAACTGGTTTTAAACAGGCAGTCAGTGAAGAGGTAAGTAGTTAGGATAATATGTCATTGTGCAGTAATTGTTATAGCTAGGAAGTAGTTTTGTATCTCGCGAGTGTGCAGATAAGGAAAAAGTCTTTTCAGGGGATGGTTCTTTATTAAAAATAATAACCCTCTGATATAATTAGTCCTGTACTTGCTGGTTAAAAACGTGATTAGGAAACCACTCTCTCATTCTGCTGTGCTCTTGATTGAGTTGCACTGCCCAGATTTGCTGATAAGTTCTCTCTTCTTGCTATGCAATGACACAGGATCTTGTTCTGCTTCAGCCATTTTCCTACTGGGATACTGTGACACACAACAGGCCTTTTAAATAATGCCAATGTTTTCTGTGAGGTCAGTGAAGAATCTTATTCACAACCCCCTTTATGCTGAGCAGCGGAACAATGCCTCAAATTATATGTATAGTCATATTTTTTGAGACCCTAGTGGGGCTTTTTATCCTGATTATTAAACTGTCTTTTCTGCTGAAAGATTCTCCTGAGAAAGGATCGACAGCTCTTGTTTAGATGGTGGCAGTAGGTCCCTTACTGGGAGTAACTACACAGGCAAGGGGGGAAGTATGCTGAGATGTCTGTACTCCCCCCTCTAACACTGCAGCTGTACAGTTCCTTGCCCTGTGATGCAGCTGTAATCCTGTCCAGTTTCCATCCCCGCCTTCCTCCCACTTCCCACTGTGATTTTTTATTTTCTTTCTGATTTTATGTATACTGTTATCGCCAGGTAGAACACCTATTGCCTTTTGTCTCCCATTTAAATTTTATTTTAGGGCACCATCACCTAATGGAATAGCTTTCTAAGTGGTGCATACTTCAGTGACATTCCTTTCGAGCATCGTTCCTAAATTATGAAAGCTGCTGCTTAAACAGCATTGCTCACAAGGGCTTCCATTGCATTTTGAACAAAGAAATCATCACCGGGGCTCTTGCTAGCACCATATCTTTGAGAAGGGCATCAGCAATGTTGGCCATAGCACACAACACTCTGTTTCTGTGAAGGTGGAAGGCATCCAGGCTGTGCTGGGGCAGCTGTGCCACTGTCTCCTGTCTGCAGCAAGAGGCAGCCTCCCCATGTGCTGCTGTCCTTTCAGCCTGGCTGGGCTGCTACGGCTGAGATCTAACATACTGTCATGTTGTTCATGGAAAAAAACCCTCTTTCTTCCTAGTCAAAGAATTGTATTTACTCTGGGACGAAGCTGCCACCTCCAAATTGGAGAGGAAAGATTCTGCACCCCTGAGCACCTGGATGCAGATGTGCACTTTAGAATTCAACTTCCAAAGAGTCCTTTCTCTGTGTCTTGGTCTTCCTAAGATATGCCAAATGGAAAAGCAAGGACATACTTTTACCTTCCTCCAAAGTATATCTTTACCATTTCCTATAGCAGAATTCCTTGGAAGGGAAGTTTTTCATCTCCATCTTTCTTGGTCCTTTCCTCTTTCCTATTACTTGTCAAGGGGCTGGTGCAGGAGAGCAAAGTTGTCACATAATGAAATCATGTGAATGGCCTTGCTTCTTTGGAATAAAGCTTCATTTAGCTTAGTAGAGAGTCTTTAAAGGATTTATGGGGAAGAACAAAAACTAGGCAAGCATCCTTCACTTTATACATTCCCAGATTCAAAGTATTCTCCCCTGCCAGGATTCCCTGAGCCTGTTGACTTTGATCTAGTAGCACTCAACTGATCAAGTGCAGCTCCAAGCTTTTTGCATTCATGATATACATTGTCAAGGGATTTCACCAAACAGTTCTATCATGTTGCATGAAAAAAGTCTTTATCTTCACTTTTATCTGTCTCTGACTAACTTCATCTTATAGCCACTAGTTCTTGTGCTGGAGGAGACAGTGAGGGTCCAATCCTTGTGTGGCCTTCCAGAAGCTCTTTGAACTTTGAAAACCTCAGTTGTGTCTCCCTTCAGGATGTCTCTTTGCCAGCTGAAGAGTCCAGCTAGTGCTTGGAAGTGATTATAAACCTTGAATTTCCTTGGTGCCCTCCTCTAAACCTTTTAAAGCTCTATCACACATTGTTTGTATGTTTGTTTTTCACCCATGGGAACCAAAAGTATCAAGGTGTGGATGCTATCTGGCATGACATTTTGGGTTTTGTTCTCTGTTCCTTTTCTTATAATCTCTACTCTTTCTGAACTGCCTTCATTGCTGAACCAATGTTTCCATAGTACTGTGGATCACAGCCCCTGTGCTGACTGACCTTTCCTGACTTACTGTAGATCTTTGGCTGAAATAACCTCTACAATAACTAGGTGTGAAAGCTCTGTACACCATCCACCATCGGTCTGTATGTGCATCTGCTGCTCCAAGGTCCTGTCAATATGCTATAGGGCAAAGTCTGTAACCTTATGTCTGTTTTATAACTTGCCCCACAGAAGCTCCAAGGGTAAACAAATGCATATGTTCTTATCAAGTTCTCAGGCACTAAGGAGGCAGAAGACTTTCTGCAGTGTGTGTGGAAGTGGACTCAAGGCTGGAGAAAAGGATGTGGGAGGAGGCTGGGTCGTGAAGACAGCCAAAGTGTCAGTTATCAGAGAGAGAGGATCAGTCTGGAGGTGAGGACATTGCCCACCACATCCTGTGCACAGCACTGCAGAAAGCAGCTTTACACTTACTGTCTCACAAAGAAGCTGGAGAAGTCCCAAGGCATAAATTGTTCTATGCTGGGAAAGAATTCTGGGAAATTACCAGTCTATAGCTACCCTGTTCTTATATCCTTCCCTAGCTATCTATTTCGTAGCCCCATTAGAGACATTCTTCTGTTTATGTTTCTTGGCTGCAACGCAGCAGTATGTATCCTCACTAAACCATCTCCATTTTGCTGTCTCTGTAATAGGGGGAAAGATATACACACTTTCTTGCCAGCTTTCTCCTCTGGCTGTCTCAGACCTGTGTGACTGTATTGTAAGAGCAGCTTTTTCATAGTCTGTCGCTTGTGCTTTGGTTCTAACTATAAATAAGAAGTGCATTGGAATCCACAATTGCTCTTTTTTTTTCTAAGTGACTTGCTAATTTCCAAACTTCAGAAAAAGTCAGTTTTTTGTTAAAGTTTGAGTCCCCTTACTCATTCCAAATTTTCTGTATGTTGTAAATACAATGCCAGCCAGTTGTCAGGTGCAACTGCTCTGTGAGTTCCTCTCGATTCCTACTGCATGCCTATATATATGGTGGCTAACTCCTGTGTCCTTGCACTGTCTGTTGTATCCACTTTATTTGAGGCTGGAAATATTTTAGCAGCAGGCAACAAAAATTTTTTATGGACATTTCAGAGAAGTCATAACTCAATCCTCCTAAAATATTTTCTTTTCTCCATAGTGCAATAAAACATCCTCCTATTTTATATAGCTGGAGTACCGTTGGATGCAGGTAGAAACTTTTCTCACATTTCTTTGGCTCTTTTGTGAGGTTAGAAATAAAAGTAAGTAACTGAAGCAAATTCTGCAAAACATAAGTGATATATAGTAGGCATGAAATGCAGAGATAACAGTTCCACATTTTAAGCATTTCTCTCTAAAGACTTGCAAAATATTTGCATCTGGAAACAGAAAATTTGCTGTGAGTTCCAATACACTGTATTAGAGCAAACACTCACCCATTGCTAAACTGTAAATGGTTGAATCACATCTTCCTATTCATGGAAGCTTTAGGTCGCTTTGATAATATTCTCTAGGATTTTTGTGGTTGGTTTGTTGTATTGTTTGGTTGGGTTTTTTTCCATTTTTTTCCTTTTTTTTTCCCAAACGCAGAAGAATGTGAATACTATTATGTGTAATTTCACCAACACCTAAACTTGGACATATTTCCATAGATTTTGTCTGTAGCTAACTGCTGTAGCAACTGTCATTAATTGCTGGAAGTGGGATTAGGGTCCTCAGAAGCAGCATACATCATATCCATTTCTGTCTGTTACGCATCTTGCAATAAACACCCAAATCCTCAAATGTAGCTGTGACACTTTGGGAGGGAGAGGAAGCTTTTGACTCTTGGAAAAAGAGTGATCTGTGAGTTTTGCACAGCCTATAGGAAATCCAGTTTTGGCAGAAAGAAAGCCTCATTTAAAAGAAATGCATAATTTTTTGGTTTAACCAATTTGGTGTCTGGCCTAAGGCAGAGGTAGCTCTGTTATTTGGGATGTGACTCCTGCTCCTCCCATCAGAAGTAGGATCTAGCAAGCCTGCACTCACTTATTTTTGTGCTGTATCTTGGAGGCAGTTTGGGGATGCACAGGGTCGGTACCCAGGAGCAGGTCAGCTGTGCTCTGTCAGATCACCAAGCCAATTGTGCCTTTAGGGAGGGTTGTGGTGGTTGCCATGTGGCTGCTGCTGAGACTGGAGCACTGAACCGTGCGTGGCTGTACAGCATGGAGGGAGCTGCACTGGCTCTGCAGACAAGTAACAGCTGATGCGTGCACCACTTCTTCGAGGGCATTTGATGGGATTTCAGCACAGTTGTGTCCTGTCTGTTGTTTACACACCACCGGTTTTCCTTGTGCCTCTGTAGGCTTGAGGGATGGTGTAGGCAAGGCACTGCAGAATGGCTGAGGGAATGCTGTTCCTTGTCTGGGTGTACAACCTACTTACTTGGGGTAAAGAAGACCTCCACTTGACTTTGTAATGTTTAGATCCTTCAAAGGCATGGACTTTATGAAACGCGACAGAGCTCTCCAGAGGATTAACAACTACATAGTTAAAAAAAAAAAGATAGAAAGTAAGGACTGAGGATTCCACTCAAGTTTTGTGCAAACCACAGCTGATCACAGCACAAAAAGTTTCTCTGTCAGCTTCTAGTAATTTTCTTAAGGGCAGATAAACCTTTTGTTCCCATGATTATGAGAAACTAAGGGAGAAATAAATGAAACAAATGAAAAAAAAATACAGGTATCTTCTAAAAGCAAAACAGCTCATCCCCACATATTTTTTCCTACTTATTCCTCTGTAGTACTTCTGTTTTCCAAGATAAATGTGCTGCACAAGCACACAACTAACACAGCCTGGTTTGAAGTCTTTTCAGCAGAAAAGCAGAAAGTGAACTGCCAAGGGAAACCCTTTCTTCCCAAAGTTGAGGGGAGCCTTTCCAGTTAAGATTTGTATGTTGCTAACTGTGACTCACACTAAAAAGCCTGTCAAAGATAATAAATCAACAGGAAAAAAATATGGTCAAAGAAAAGGTAAAGTAATAAAAAAAGAAGAATTAATTTCAAAGCTCAACTGCTAGCGCCTGGTACAACACAAAGCCTCTTTCCTGTTACAGCTCAGTCTACTGATCTGAGAGTTGAACCTGCAGAAACAGCTACTTATTGAAAAAAAAACAAAAAAAAAGTTGTCATTTTGAAAATAAGTAATGAAGAAAAATCCCCAAGCAGTGACACAGCAGCTGCCCAAAGTCAGCATAGGTATTGTCAGAGGAAATCGAAAAGAAGACAGAAAAGGCAAAGAAATTATGCAGCCAGTTCTTTTGTTTCACACGTGCTGGTGTCTCAGTGATGTTCTCAGATCCTAGGAAGAGCTTATCTGAAGTTCAAATTTTGTAAAAGTATCTTGGTCATAATTGCCAGAAAAAGATAAAAGCACATAGATATGGTCTTTATATGTTCCTTTTCAATATGCCACCAAGAATTTAGAAAATAATGTTAAAAGAAACCCTTAAGGTTGTTCAGGGGTGTTGTTTTTTCTTTCCCCCCCAAATGTTAATTTATAGAAAACAAAAGCAAGCAAAACTTTACAAAATATATACCTGATTATGGGGTTGGAGATGCAAGAGTGGAACTGCCTCTTTTCATCAAGTTGAGAATATATAGAAATACTGCCAGATCAAGACAAGTCTGTATTTCAGATATCTTCCTGACAACAGTCATTAGCAATTCATAAGGAAATACCTCATTAAGCAAATAACATATAAATTATGGGGTAATTTAAAAATGCTTCCAACTCATCACAATAGACTGATTAAAAAGCACATTTCTTTCATAACATCCTCTCTTTATCCATAATGACATTGAACCTGAGTTTCATTCTGTTCTCCTGAAGTCCAAATTCATGGGAACTTTGCACAGTGTTTCCTCCAGCTTACATACCAGATCCTAGATCCAGAGATGCTTTTTCCCTTTTTAGATGCCACTGAGGTGGGCTGTTAAAGAGAGTAAGTCCTTACACAAGCAGACACTGATCTGGAAGGTTTCAGCACCTGCATGAAGCTACAGGTGTTTCTGGGGCTTTGTGGTTCTCACAGAAAAGTTGAGTCAAGAAACTGCCCCTTCCTCAACTGTCCCCCCATTCTACTGAGAATCTGCAATGTTTATTTTCCTTTCCACTTAAAATCAGAGCTTCGAGTTGTCAGGATGGTTTCCAAATAGTGTTCTTTGAATACTGAATAGCTGCCAGAGAGCTCAACAGCAACCAAATGGCAAGAGTTCCTGGATACAGATTTTGGGAAAGTTCTAAAAAAGGAACCGTAAGCCTGTTCTTCTGGCTGCATGGAATGTGCCTACATGAAATGCACGGCTGGAGTATGGTCCACGTCATCCAAACTGGATATCTCTATACGGGTGCTAGGGTCCCATACCTGAATTTCCTTTGCATGGAAACTGGAGTGCAATTGTACCTTATTTCTGCCAGAGCCTTACCTGATGGGAAGTCAGGATAGACACGAACCCTTATGGCCCTGAGCTAGGATTTTGGAAGAACTCCTGGGCCCAAAGAGATACACACAGACACATATACATGTGAACTCTTTTGACTTCACTGGGACCGAGATTTTTGTTAACTTTGCCAAAGAAATCTAGAAATTATGTTGAATTGTGTTCATGTGGCAAGGTTTCAGCAATTAGGGTCTGCAGAGGTGGCCTCTGTGGGAAAAGGCCGGGGGCTGCCTTGTGCCAGACACATACAGTTCCAGCTGGCTCTGCAATGGACTGTAGAACACAGCTGAACACATCAACAAAGCTGTAAGCCCCTCTGCACAAATGTCTTTGGGAAAGAGCAGAACACATCATACAGGCAGAGGAAAAAGGGAAAAAAAATGAAAGAGTGAGAAATAACAGAAGGAGCATCAATTTGAGAGCATGACCAGGATGTTCTTCATGATAGAACAAAGACCACCCTACAAAGGACCCATACCTAAGCCCACACTGGAGCAGATACTTCCTTGATTGTACTACAGTCCATAGAGGACTCATGTTGGTGTGTGGAGACTGTGTAAGAAAAAAGGAGAAACAGAGAGAAAATGCTATGTCTTGACCCTGACCACCTGCACCACCTGTTGCCTCACTGAAGCTGTTGAATATAACCTGTGACAGCAGTAAGATGGGTGGAGAGGAGTCTATGGTAAAACTGAGCATGGAAAGGAGGAAAGGTGTTTCCCAAGTGTCTACATGTTTCTTTTTTTTCTTTTTTTTTTTGCTGTTTAACAATACCCAAACTGGTACCTAATTATTTAGATTGTCAATAAATTAATTTCTCCAAGGCTGAGTCTGTTTTGCTGGTAATAGAAACTGTTAAATTATCTTTCCATCCTTATTTCAACCTACCAGTCTTCTTGCTCCTGTTCTTCCTTTTTTCCCCCCATCCTGCTGGGGTGAGGTGGGGAATGTGTGAGTAACTGTGTGGGTGCTTGGCTGTGAGCCGAGGCTTTACCACCACAAACATACCCCTTGTGGCTAGTATCTTTTTTTACCTATTCCCCAACTCTATATGACTTTCCATTTGAAAAGAGAAGGTTGTAGTGATGATGAAATGTTCAACAACATCTGTAATTAGAGTTCTTTCATTAATCTCCAAGCAGCAAATTCCCAGCTTTTCAGTGGACATCTCTTGATAGCATGGCACCCTGTCATCAATGGATAGATGAAGTAATCTGTCATTTACAATTCACAAATAGAATTGTGTTCAAATTATGAATAGTGGCCATGCAGAAAGATACAATCTATCCCTCTCCTGTGCCAATCTACAGATATGAACATATGAGTATAATATAGAAATAATTTTTTATGCACAATTTCATATTATTTTATAATTTTAAGAATTTTGCTGACGAAATAATTAATATACCTTTCTGTGCAATTTGCAAAGCAGTGCACTTCCGGTGGTGAAAGTGAAAAGATGCTGATGGAGTCTGAGGATACAGAAGAAGGAAACACTTGGTTAAAGAAGAAATATTGAATTAGAATTGAAGCCAAAAATTGCTTAATGATAGTCATGAAACACTTCACCACCATCTTCCTAAGCATCTAGGCCTCCATCCAACAAAACTCAGAACCATCTGCTTGGTTTCTGTCAAATGTTGTATCACTGAAAGCTGTGTATAAGTCAGCCCATGAGGTTAAGCATGTCCTTAAGTGTTTTACTTGCAAGGTTACAGGGTCTTTTCAAATATGGAATGGAATTACAACACCCAGGCCCCACAGAATGTAAACCTGAGCCATTGCCTGCTGGGCTGGAAGCTGGGCTTATTCATGTGATTGCAATGGTACTGCCTTGACAGCATTCAGGAATGTATTTGACATAAACCTCTGTAGAGAAGCAATTTCTTAGCTGAACACAGGTGGCTCTGACTTTCAGAGCTCAGTTCTGGAGCTTTTTCTCCATGGATGGCCATGAAGTACATTTAGCCATGTAATCATTCCAAGCAGCTTTCTAACTGCTGCTCTTTTCAAGTCAGATTATACCTGATTTGCAAAAGTAAAAAGCCATTGTTTTACTTCAGGCCTTACATTAGAGCTCTAATTGGCCATAACCTAACCAGAAACATATATCTATTATTGCTGCTATAAATCTTTCTTCTCTTTTTCCTTTTCTTTTTAACCAACTGGAAATGAGAGAAAATCTAGCTAGAGCTGGATAGGTACTTCAGATTTTTTTTTTTTTTGCATTTCTAAGTGATTTGGTGCCCAGTCGAGAGATGGGTTTTCCTTGAGTACTTAAAGTGTTACTTATGTTTAGATTTGAAATGGTTGCATCAGGACAGTTGAGTTATATTCACTAAGAAAGGATTTGGAGTAGATATTCAATTTTCTGTATGTTGCTGTGAGCAGTCAGTCGTTAAAGATGGTGTGATAGCCAAAGCCAAAACCCTGAATCTGAAAACATTCGGATTTTATCATCCTGTTAAAGGAGGAGGGTGTGTGTGAGAGAGATGGATGCCAATAAAAACAATGAATCTCTGGCAAGAGAACTATTTGAAAAATAGTTTCCTTGGAAACCACTTTATGCTTCATACATGCTATCTTTGAGATAGCAGCTTTTTCTTATCAAAACACCCACATGGCAGAAAGTACCTGTTTTTATTTTCTCCCTCTGTTTCAGGGAGAAAGAAAGGTTACGAAAAACTGATCCGTTCAGAATATTTTCGCTTTCTTCTGACCTGTTTTTTCCTCTTACAATTATTTTCCGTCTCAAAAGGAAATGCAAGAAGGTTCATGTATGCCAGTCCTGCAGCTTAGCTCATGGTACTGATGGGAGTTAACATTTAAAGGCTGAGAAGTGGTTTACTGTCTCTGAAAGTGTTTTATGACAGGGAAATGCCACAGAACCTGTTTCTAGTGCTTGATAGAGTCTTTTGTAACTAAAACAATCATTGATGTTATAATTATGTCCCAAAGGCTAATATAAGTTTTATTTTCTGATGGTGACAACTGATATCAACTTTGATTTCCTCAAGCTTGCTCGTGGATTTCCTTTGAGCTCCAGGAAATATATGGATGCAGTTTAATGAATTGTGAACCCTGGAAAACAAACAAGCCTCTCAAGAGAAAATGGAGGCAGAAACATATTTGTGTACCTTTTCTTTTGTGTAGAGTCACGTGAATGAATTACAATATTTATGAAGTTTTGAACATGTATTTGCTTTAGAAGTCAGGCATACAACATTATTATGGCTTTAAATTTTTACAGTAAACATGGTTTTAAGTCAGAAATTACATTACAGCTGCTGCCCTACCTTCTGGTGCCTGTGCAAATCTGAAGGACTTGTGAACCATGAAGAAGTGTGAATTCAAGAAATGACCTCAAGTGAAGGCTCCTACAGATTCCTAAAATAGAAGTCAGCTCTAGTTTTAGGGTGGGATCCTTACCAGCATCCAGTGTTTGGGGATGGTTGTAGTCTGTGTACTTCCATAGTGTAGTATCAGACTCTCTGAACTATCTCCATCATATTTATCCTCATAATGCTTGGTTTCTTACGAAAACCTAGAAGTTTAAAGTTTTGCAGTGGGATTCATCATACCTACCTTTAGCTATCTAACCACAAAATACTTTTTCTGAGGTATCTGTACTTCTTCCACAGTAAAGGGTGTGTTTCAACCATCTCCAGAGGACACTTCCCAACATCCTACAATGGTTGTACAGAGCAACCTTGATAAGTCATGCCTTTTTCTTTCCTTTGATGGGGTTTGGAGGCTTGATGACCAAGTTGGACTAGATAACAAAGTTTGAGACCTGAAATATTTATTTCTCAGGACAGGGTCCAGGGAACAGGGTGATGGCCATGACCTCTCACACTGCATGGCAGAGATCCTGCTTTCATAAAAATAAATCAATCCAAAAGAAAAGCCGAACCAAACCAATAAGACAGTCCTCTTTGATGATGTATCCAGAAATCAATTTTTGCTATGGAAACCAAATCTTCATTATTAAAACATTCATCTTGAAAAACAGTTCTGTTTTGGTTTAGTGACATTGTCTGGTCTCAGAAATTGTAAGCCAAGTTCTTTTCCATTGCTTACTCACAATAATTCATGATAATTTAGTTATTGACATTCCTCTGAGTGTCTAAAAAAAGGAAAGCTTCTAAATGAGTGAAAATGAAGCTAGTCAATACATGTAAACCAAATTATATTTACTGCATTTGAAACAGGTGGGGGTTTTTATTCTGAGTCTTTTTGCCCAGTGAACCAGTGGACAGTAAGCATAAAATAATATAGCCAATTTTAGTTATTGAAGTACAGGTGCATTGCAGTCTTTATTGGAAGTAAAACCAAAAATTTACGTACTTATCTGTCAGTGAGGGAGCATCTCTAATCTTGCTGAAAAATAGAAATGGCAGTATGTGGTTTAATTGGCCTTTATAAGTAATTTCTGTTTACAACCCCAACATTTCACGTGATGAGTTCTCTATGTTTTTCGTTTTCTTAGTCATATTTCATATACAAGGGGAGGAAAAAAGAAAAACAACAACTCGGTGCAACTCTGAGTCATGTAGATACAAAACACATCTTGGTAACCTACTGTAATTGTTGAAACATTCAGAGAAACTTTCTAACAGATACAAAACACATCTTGGTAACCTACTGTTATTGTTTAAACATTCAGACAAACTTTCTAACACTGGAAAAATTGATTATGCAAATAATAGTGACTCATGCTGACCCATCTTTTCTTTGGCTTTACAGCTTTGCAGCTTCTTGTTTTGCCTTGGTAAAGATAATCGATTAGTTCAGTCTGGATTATAGGGCTTTAACACAAGCAATTTCACTAGATGTAAAGTCTGTTGACTTAACCATAAACTTTATACTGGTTGTAGGGAGAGTTGTACAAAACTGGATTTAGCAGAGCGAGTCCAATCATGGAATCTTTCAAGAAACAATGCTTTTTTTTTTTCTTCTCTCAAGTTCTGTAGTTTCTAGTGGTATAAGTTACTATTAATTGCCTTTGTATGCTTTATTAATTTAGGTATGGCTCATTAGAGGCACAATCCCATATCTACTGGAGTAATTTGAAGATTTTTCTGTTTAGGTCTTCGGGAACAGAATCAAGTCTTAACTAAAACACTGTCGTCTCTCAATTAATTTTATGAATGATCCTTGAGAAAAGGTACTTCTAGTTCTAATTTGTTTTAATGGTAAAAAGACTATTTATCTGTTTATGTTATTTATTTATTTATTTATTTATTTATTGTTTTAGGGCTTTTCCTATCTGAATGTTGGCACCATGTAAAATTGCCTGAATTAAAGTCTTCAGTTTAACCAAGAAGCCTCAGCCCTTTTGCAGTCACTGGGGCAATTCCCTCACAAAGGAATTCACATCTTAGGTTCAACGGACTGTCTGGAGATGCTCTCTCTTCACTGACCTTAAGGTGAACATGCATTCTTAAAAATTTGGGATTTGAACTGTACATGCTTTATTGAGATGTTATCAGAGCCATACTGTGACTGTCGGGATTAGAATGAATGCTTCTCTGTACAGGTTTGGAAAGAACCACATAAGATTTTATGCCCTACTGCTGTGACTTATGCAAGCCACAGAAATCCCAGCCTCTACTATTTGGCAACTCTAATTTCCTTGATCTCACTAAGGATAAATGGAAGTACCGGGGTACCGATTATTCTCTTTTGTTCTCAGAAACATTCCAGATTTAACACCCCCTGCATGATAATTTAGAAAAACATTTATGTACATGTTCTTTTGTGTTCCTTTGGCTTCAGCATGACAAAAGACTGTCTTGGGTTTAAGTATTTAAATATGCTCCTAAATATACTCTATACTTCTTTTTTTATGCCTTTAGGTGGAGTTAAAAAGCTTGAAGAGGGATGTTAGTCGCAAATCGTCAAAAATTAAGATCTTTTGTAAAATACATTCTTTTTAGAATGAAATGAAAGCCTTAAAATGTAGTAATGAGAAAAGGAAGGAAATGAACTTCAGTAATTAGACCCTGGTGGGTGTTTCTGCACTGCCTAATTTTTTCCTGCTGTCCTGTTAGTTACTGAACTGTTTATGCAAATTGAGAGTGCTCCAGCCAGGGAATGTGAGAAGAGCTCCCTTTATAGCTTGGAGATTAAGGCACTCATCTGAGCTGTAGGTAATCCTTTTTGAAGTTCCTGCTATCAGCAAGAGTTCTCTGCATTCCCTCCTCATTTTGACCATAAATTTCATCTTTGCTTGGTCTTTTTTCCTAAGGGAATTTTTAGGGGGGCAGTAAAGGAATAGCTTAGTTAATTGTCATTGTGTATTGGAAAAAAATACAAGGCAATTCTCAAATCTTGATATAAGAACAAATAATCAAGACAAGCAACTGAACTGACTTGATGATGTAAGCTTTCTGTAATATGCTGGAAAATGGTCTTCCCTAGATATAGCGCTCTCATTTCACTGAGTAGTAGGAGTGTTAAATCCTCATAGCCTTCAGCACCTCAGTTAAAAAAAAAGACAAGAAAAAAAAGACGTATTAACAATTGGCAAGTGTCTTGCACAGCTGCATTATTGCCTATAAAATTGTGAAAGCAACAAACTCACATCCAGTGTGAATGAGATAGATAAACCCATAGAGTGCACCCTCCAAAAATGAATTTAACTCATCGTCAATAATGAGAAAAGTGTCTAAATACCTTAAAGGGACACTTGAAATTTATGTAGTTTGACACTTAAAAAATTCAGAAACATCCAAAGTGTTACGCAAATAACAGGTCTGTAGGTTAAAAAGATGCACAGCAATCTGCAGTATAATTCTCAGTCAGCTAAGATTTCTTTTGAAAGAAAAATTTTAAAAAAAGCCAAATTAAGGAAGGTAAGACAGAAGGTAAACAAAGTCAACACAAGGGAAAAAAGAGGCATGAGGAGAAGAAAATGTTAGGGGCTTAAATGTCAGCTTCTGCTCTGTCAGCTCCTGATCATAGTTCAAGACTCAGATAACAAGAAAATGTGCTTTGCAGCCTGCAGCAGCTAAGAGCTTTACTGTATGCTATATTTATATTAGCTGTAACAATTTGATTTGAGTTTGTTTCCAAGGAGATATTTCTTTGTCACTTTATTGCTATTTTATTTGTTACTCTTTTTGAAACTTAGTGTTTTAACTAGTAACTCCATCCTGAAAGATACCAAAAGTTCTGGCCTCTCTCCACTGGACAACTTTTAAACATGCTTCAGCGTTAAATTAATTTCATTCAGGGTAAAAATCTAAAGTGTATCTAACTTCAGTTGTATGGTTCTGCCATCTTCCTTAGCAAATACCCTGGTCTCAATTTCAGTTTTTCCTCTTGTGTATTTTGTGTCTGGGCATCTGACAGCATCAATGGTCTCTGTGCAGGATGGTCAACATATCTTGGGCCTATCCAGCATGTCAAAGGTCGCAGATCCACCTATCTTTTTGACACTCCTTATGTATATCTAACTGCAAGTTTTGTGTGGCCAAAAGAGAGCTTTTAATTTTGTTCCAGAGTTCTTCTGCTCCATCTGTTGTTTTGACATCTCAGGACTAAATCATCATATGGCCTATCAGTCAGGTGTGTAACTTGGGCATTAGCTTCAACTGGCATGTCTAAGTTCTTCCAGCGGGGATATGGCAACATATTTCAGATTTTTTCCCCCATGGCTTTCAAGCACATGACTGAAACTGTCTTCCAGGCACTTGTGCATTAATTACAGTGGGATGCTTTTGCTGACTGAGAGATATGACCTTGCCTCAGCCATGTCGATGCTGAATTCTCCTCCCATAAAAGTTATTGTTTTAGTCTGTGTCTTGAAGCATCCAGCATCATGTCTCTTTCAGTTTCCCTGATGGTTGCTCTCCTGGAAGCACTCTTACCATCTCTATCTTAAAGAACCTTTATGGCCAGTCTTATTTTTTTCTGTTAAATTTTTGACTACTGCCTCTGGCTGATATCTACTCTCACTGACCTACAGAATGTTGATTCATTAATCACAGTTAAACATTTTGTGACTATTTCCTATGCTTTCCTTTGTATGTGGGAGAAGCCACCTGTAAAAAACTACAGAGCATTTTGTTCCTCTGCATCACACCCCTCCACACAAATCATCTTTCCTGCACTGCTAAAGCTGCTTTGTTCATGTTTCCTTCCACTGTGCTTGCTGTATATTCTCACAACTTCTGTGTTGTGAATAGGTCTATCTCTCTATCAATCTATCTATCTGTCCTATCCATAGCTATCTGTCTTCTATTGCCTTTTACATGGATTATATAATTTTTGAGTAGCAACCATCTTTGTTGTACGATCCTAGAAACCCTATATTGCAAAGACAAAAACATTTATACATAAATCATTGTTAAAGATAAGTCTAATCTAGAACACACGGTGCTATAATCAGGTTAAAAGTGCTGCTTGTCTTTATGGTGTGATTTTCTAAATCAATGCCAGATGCTGTGTATGCTGTCAAAATAAGATTTCTTTCTGAGCAAGCTGAGCTCTAAAATAATTTCTCCTTACTTAAGAATAGCCAGTTCAAAATAGCTACACAGAGGAGCACATATATATGCTATTTATTTGCTGTTTTTACTGTGAATGAAAGAAATGCTGCATTTTGTGGTGCAGAAATATAGACTTTTTCACTAAAAAAATTTTCAAATTGTCTTTCAATGTGTATTTTTTTTAGAATGGACTGTAGCGTCACCTGAAAGGGGCATACAAAGTCTTGTGATGAGAAGGGAGATATATATACCAGACTCTGGATCCATTCTCTCTTATCTTATTTTGCTTAAGTGAAACTAAGTAGGAGTTGGTTGCTTGTACAGCAGCAGGATCCAGGAGATTAACCATTCACTCATTCTCCCAGTTGGTGGAGTGTCCTTAATTTTCTTCCTCTTCTGCTCCCAACATTGCCTCCTTTCTATTAATACACCACAATTCTCATGACCAGATCAAATGGCAACTGTGACATATTTCCAAGTATTTAGAGCTGGGTCTGGCAGAAAACTGCTTCTAATTTATTTATTTTTAGCTTGAGTTAAATAAAATGTTAGGATAGATGTGACCAGTTTCACTGCCGCATATGCAAGCTCATATTGCAGTGTTTTCAATGAAGTTTTGGAGTTCCACAGGTAGTAATGTTTTACATAAATCACACGCTATGTACGTTATTTTCTGTGCGTGAGCATGCTTGAGCCTGTAGAAAATACACTGCGGGACAAGACATCTGCGCCCTACAATCTAAGGGGTTGTCCTGTGTGCCTTTCTCTACCAACAACCTTTCATTTGATGTGTTTTAAGGGAGTTTTGTCCTCATTACCTCTATGGATGTGTCCCCATTTAATTTGCATCTACCTTGGATCACTGATCCTTGATTTGTGTTCAAAAAGTTCACCATTTTTTTCCCCACTCACTTCCAGACAACTTGAATATACTGCCTGCTTCTGTCATGTGAATTTTCGCTTCTCCACTTCCATTGTGCAATCTTTTCACACAACTAATGGTGACATTTCTGACATTTCTGTGACATTGCTGACATTTCTAATGGCTTCTTCCTGCCTGCATCAAAGAGCATAGTCCAATATCGTGACCTGTGACCTATCAGGTGCTTTAACACCCCTGATCATTACTGCTGTCTTGATTTCATCGGTTTTCTTGATTGCATTCTGTTTTGTCAGCTTTTGCAACTCCATCACCTCCAATGTCTCTTATTATTGCTTGAAGTGACCGTCAGGGTGACCTCCAACACCCTAATGTCAGTCTCCTCAAGTCCATTCAGAATGCTAATGGACAGTCTCTTTGCTATCTTGTAAGACTTGAGCCTGCTGGAAAATGGTGAAAATATCTTCCAACGGCAACTGCAACTTGAAAATAGTACTCAGTCATCTTCAAACATTTTGAGAAAAAGTTTTGCCACAGTATTATTTATATTCTTAGTTTTGATAGATCCAAAGGAGACAAAGGCAAGCATTCCTTTCAAGATTTCTACCTCCTTGCTGTCAGAGAGATTAAAAATGAAAATGGGATTTGAAAATTTCATTCAATTTAAATCAGAATGAGAATTTTTTTTATTTCAAGTCTTCAACATCATGACAAAACATACAAAATATTTGTACAAGAGTGAATGTTCCAAGCCCCTCAATAAAGCACCACAACAAGGCAAACTGAGCAACCGAACTGACAGCAGCTACCACAGTCCCTTCTGCTTATAATACACTTGCAAAGCGTTATCACCTTGTAGAATGTACCCTCTCTAGGATACAGGGCTTTTTGTGTTTGTGGGACATCCAGGACAGCTGGGTTCCCACTAGAATAGTGACTTTTGGTGCAATATACTTTTAAAGCAATAATATCTACTGCTCTTCTTTTAGTTACCCAGTCCAGATCTTCCACGGTAAACTTTTCTCCTCACAATCTTGCATTCATTGTTGTTTTTGCCTAGAGTTTACTCTTCCTCATACCTAGAAAGCATCTCATATACCTTTTGTCACACCTGTTCTGAAAGGCCAGTCACTGTCTTAGACCTCTTTAAAGAAAGTCTACCAAATTAGAAAGGATCAGGCTGCTGCTTCCATACAAAAGGATTTTTCAGATATTGCTGGGCTCTTGCTCGTAACAGTCATGTCTCACACACCTTGATACCCTGGAGACTGTGAAAGAGAGTGATTGAGATGAATTCTGCTGCTTTCTTGATTCCTGCTGACCTCTCCTTCCATGAGGCAACATTGTCTGGCTGGTGGGGAAACACTGACAGCCAAAACAGCGAGCTGACAATAAGCCCTCTTGAAACTGTAATTAAGTAGCACTTCTGTGAACAGTCTTTCACTGTAGAAAGCTGTTTTCTATCATCAGTGAGCTTTATGGAATGTCTTCTGTAAAAAATAGTCATTTATTTTACTCCTGGGGAAGGAAGGGTGCAAAAAAGGGATGCACAGGTTTTCAGCTGTGTCCATCCGATGTTTTTTAAATCTCTTTCCATGTGCACAAAATTTCATATATGTTTTAGATAATTTTCAGGGATTCTCAGTACAGGGCCACTCAGCTTAAAAGGAGTTATAAAAATGTCTAGGAGCCAGACTGTTTTTATTTCTTGCCAATATTTGAAAATTGGAGGCTGCTTTCGAAAATTTGCAATTAGGTCACCTGTCCCAAGAAGCCCAGAGTAACGCTGGCTCTATAATCCTGGTCCAGCGCTCTCATTTCAGCTCTCCCATCTCCTTCACAACAGCCTGGCTTTTTCTTTCATTTCTTTTTAAGCTAAAAAGTGCAATATTAAAGTGTGGTGGTTGCTATTTCTGTTTTATGTATATGCAAGGTTACTACCCTGACCTCTTAGAGGAGAAAACTCCAGAAATGCTTTATACAGACCCATGCATATTCAACACAACACATACTCATGAAGGAAATAGATTAAATAATGCTTTAGAAAGCTGAGGCATTATGCATATAAATACATTCTGTTTATGTCTTCCATGCTGACCTCTGGCAAATGAATATGCAGCATCACCTTTTCTCAGAGGTGTACCTGTCATGAGATGGGGACAAATGCTTTCATGTCTGCCAGTTACAGAGGGTCTTCATGGGACTTCACTGGCAATTCTGAACAGAGAGGGACAAATGCTGGTGCCGTGTCTGTCTTCCTCAATCAATAAAGACAGTTAGTGACATGAAGCAGAAACCCAGCCTGTACAGAAAAGTGCTGGGGACCATGTGAGGTTGTTTGGAACTAATGCTGATAGCTGGATAATTCAGAAATGATGATGAAAAGCTCGTGACATGCCTCAAAGATAAATGAATCAAAGATAAGAGCTGGAAGAAACCAACTGTGTCACCTCGTCTATAGCAAGCTGCCAGGGGAAGGCTGTTTCCTGCAGTAACACAGTGAAATCACACTTGAAAACTTCTAGCCTGGATAAAAAGAGGTTTTTTTTATTTTGTTTTGTGTGGGTTTTTTTGGTTTTTTTTTCTTTTTTTTTAAAGAAAGGTGTTGGTGAAAATGTGCAGTTTGTGAGACATAGAACTCAATACAGATTCAGCCTCACCCTCATGAATAAAAAATTGCCACACTCTCTACATTGTAACCATTTTCTAAATCAAGACAACATCTCTTTCCTTTTCATGTTCTTCACTTTTTAAGTGTTTATTGTACGGTTTTATGTAAGTACTTTGAAAAAGCCAAATATAATATCTAGTATAACTCAAGAATTTTCATGCAGAATATAAGGTGTATTGTACTATGTATTGTACAGATAAAGAAACTTTTATGCTTGGTGCAACATAAATAGTGATGGTGATGGGCTGATGAAGTGAAAGCTGCAATTTGTACTTGATGGGAACAAAAATCCTACTTCAAGTGTTATTGCAGGACAACAATTTCACAAGACTCTTAGCTTAGATCTTTTACTCATAAAAATGTTTACCAAGTTATTCTTCTGTCTCTGGCTTTCTAGTCACATGCATGAAGACCAGCATTCTATTATCTCTCCATTTGTTTCCTCCTACAGTATGTTCTCTCCAGGAAAAGCTCATATAAATTGCTACAATCTCAGCTGAAAAAAAAGTGCCTCAGTTGTTTTTCCTTAATCTGTGGTTACATGAATTCTCAAATTAACAGTTTATGAGGATTATAGAAGTGTGGTTTTTCCATACAGCATTGATGGTGTCTAGGCTTTTTCATGTAGCTCTTCTGTATTTCTGCTCACCCAGTTAAGATGGGAAATTAGGAGCTGCCAGTCTAAGAAACTGCCACATACTACATGTTGCAAGGAATTTGATGTGGTAGTTATGGTGGAAAGATTAGCAAAGGGCTTTCATGTTGGTGGCTAATTCTCAAATGGATCAGGTTTAATATAAATTGATTCAGAACCATGGATCCAGAAGAGATGTTGTATATATTTAACTCGCATTGGAGTGTTATTTAAAGTCTTTGCTGGATAAAGACCAACTGGGCTTTTACCTTCATGTGTTTATTTTGCAAGTTTACTGTTCTGAGACACAAACAATAAAAAAAAAATCCATTTTTTCATATGGATTTCCTACTTTTCAATTAGAAATAAAAGCCACAAATTTGAAATTTGCCCATGAAGAGGATTTTCAGAATCTTCTTAGTTTACAGGCTGCACAGGTAAAGATAATTTCAGAGATCTGGCAGAAAGCAAATACTGTTTTATCAAAAATTTGGGGAAATGCAATTTCTTCTTCTATGTACAAGCACTGATGTAAAAAGTTCCAATGAAACAAAACGCCAGTACACTTCTTTTTCAACCACCTCAGCATTAGTAGGTTTTTTGTCCAACTTACTTGTTCTTTTCTGCCTCAACTGTCCAGCAGATTGTAATGAGTACTATTTACATCAGTGGGACAGGTGAGGCATGATGTTTTGGTCTTTGCTTCATTCATTTCTAAGCACCACTGCTTTAAAAAAAAAAAAAAAACAAAAACTGATAAATTGAAGGCAGTTCAGGGAAGAGCAGCAAAAATGATTGAGGTAGTCAGGAGGGATTGACTTATGAAGAAAGATCTAAGTAACTAAATGAGTTTGTCTTGGCAGAGAAGATAGGATGAGACACCACAACAATGACATGATGCAGGTGAGAGAAATTTTGTAGTGCTTCAGACAGGGTGGTAACTAGGAGTAATGGGATGGAGTTGCAAGAGTAATTTTTTTCACTGAATCTTTGCGCAAATATCCTGACAGTGAGATGTATTGGGCTGTAGAATTGTGTCCCAAGGGGTACAGTTGAAGCCTTGTCACTTGAGACATTTGGTGCTAGAAATGACAAAATACTCACAAGAAAGGGAACTATCTAATTTTGCACTCCTCTATCACTAAGATCTCTATTTCTATAATACACTGCAGTGGGTTGACCCTGACTGGATGCCCGGTGCCCACCAAAGCCTCTCTATCACGACCTTCCTCAGCCAAACAGAGGACAGAAAATATCCTGAAAGACTTGTGGTTTAAGATAAGGATAGGGTGAGATCACTCACCAGTTACTGTCATGGGTAAAACAGACCGATTCCGATTCTGGGAAATTATTTTAATTTATTAACAATCAAATCAGATTTGGATAATGGGAAATAAAAACTAAACCTTAAAAACAATTTTGCCCCACCCCTCTGTTCTTCCTGGGCTCAACTTCACTCCCAGTTAGGAGCTAGGTTGTGTGCTCCAGAGGCAGGGTGTGGAGCATTGCCTCCTGTGTGCCAGTGACAGTGGAGCAGCACATTAACCCACTAGAGCAAGGCCCCATCTGCCCCTTCCCACATATACATGCACCCCAAAATGTCTTGAGACATCAATCTTTCCAGTCTTTCACGGTCTGTCTTGGCTGGCATTGGCTCTGTCAGACATGAGAGAAGTTTCCAGCAGCTTCTTACAGAAGCTAGCCCTGTAGTCCTCCTGTTGCCAAAACCTGTCCACACAAACCTAATGCATTTACAATTATGAATTCCCTGCAGGGGAAGTTCTGCTAGCAGAGGTAAGACAAATATCACTGTCAACAACAAAGAACACAGGAATATAACAGCTAAATTCATTTTTTTCTCTTTTGAAAATGTTTGCATTTCCAAGTTTGGCTGTGCAAAGCTCATCTTTACATTCACACATAAAAGTGTGATTGAAAGCTGTGACAAGATGCTGATTTCAGACACACGGGGGAGGAAATGTAGTAATTTTAAAACAAAAACAAGAAGAAAGGTAAAGAGAGAAAATATGACTCTTGGGGGAAAATGACAGTTTGCAAACTCAGCCAGCTCAAGTGATTAAATCTTCTGCCACTTGCATGAAGATCCAGCTCCTGATGTGGCCCAAGAAAGGTCTATGTAAAAATGTTTGCTTTCACCCACACTCCTCTGGCTCTTTCACACATTCCTTGTTTGATAGTTCACAGTGCTCTGTCAATTGTTCTCTTTTCTTGTTGCAGATTAAGTGTTATGTACCACTGTGATCTGCCTGGACTGCATTTTGTAGGGGTTAAAGGACAAATACCTTTGTGAGTAGTTATTTCATCCAGTGACTATGCAATTAATCCCAAATTTGATTGCTTCACTCCACAGAATCACAGGGTTAAGGAATCAACTAGCTTGGAAAAAACCTCCGATACCATCAAGCCCAACCCATGGTTGAACACCAGCATGTCAGCTACACCATGGTACTAAATGTCACATCCAATCTTTCCTCAAATACCTCCAAGGACAGTGACTCGACCACCTCCATGGACAGCCCATTCGAATACCTAATCCCCATTCTGTGAAGAAATTATTCCTAATGTCCAACCTGAACCTCCCCTGACACAGCTTAAGAGTACATCCTCTCATCCTACTGCTGGCTGCCTGGGAGAAGAGACCTACCCCCACCTGGCTACGCCCTTCTTTCAGGCAGTTGTAGAGAGTGATGAGGTACCCACTGATCCTCCTTTCCTCCAGGCTAAAGAACTCCATCTCCCTCTGATGCTCCTCATAGGACTTGTGCTCCAGACCCTTCATGTTCTCTGGATGTGTTCCAGCACCTCAATATTCTTCCTGAATTGAGAGGCCCAGAGCTGGACACAGCACTCAAGGTGTGGCCTTACCAGTGCCAAGTGTATCAGGGAGAATCCTGATGGCCACACTATTGCTGATATAGGCCAGGATGCCATTGGCCTTCTTGATCATGTGGGCACACTGCTGGATCATGTTCAGCCAGCTGTTGACCAGGACCACCAGAGCCTTTTCCTTTGGGACACTTTCCAGCCACTCTTCCCCCAACCTGTAGCACTACCTGGGGTTATTGTGGCCAAAACACAGGACCTGGCACTTGGCCTTGTTGAAGCTCACACAGTTGACCTCAGCCCATTGATCCAGCTTGTCCATGTTCCTCTGCAGAATCTTCCTGCCCTCCAGAAGATCAACACTCCAACCCAACTTGGTGTCATCCATGAATTTGCTAGTGGCGGACTCAATCCCCTCATCCAGATCATCAGTAAAGATATTAAACAGTAGGCCCAACCCTGATCCCTGGGGGACACCACTAGTGACTGGCTGCCAGCTGGATGTGGCACAAATCACCTCCACTCTATGGGCCCAACCAGTTCTTAACCCAGCAAAGAGTGCACCTGCCCAAACCATGGGCTGCCAGCTTTTCCAGGAGGATGCTGTGGGACGCGGTGTCAAAGGCTTTGCTGAAGTCCAGATAAACGACCTCCAAAGACCTTCCCTCATCCACCAGGTGGGTCACCTGGTCAAAAAGGAGATCAGGTTGGTTAGGCAGGGCCTGCTGCTCCTAAACCCATGCTGGCTGGCTCTGATCCCTTGACTGTCCTATACATGCCATGTGATTGCACTCAAGCAGGTCTGCTCCATAACATTGTTGGGCACCGAGATCAGGCTGACAGACCTGTAATTCCCTCCATCCCTCTTCCTGACCTTTTTGTGAATGGGTTTCACAGTGGCCAACCTCCAGTCATCTGGGACCTCCCCAGTTAGCCAGGAATGCTGGTAAATGATGGAGAGCAGCTTAGTGGGCTCTTTCACCATCTCCCTCCATACCCTTGGATGAATCTCCTCTGGCCCAATAGACTTGTTGGAGTCTAATGGTCTCAGCAAGTCACTAACTATTTCCTCCTGGATTACCAGGGGTCCATTCAGCTCCCTGCCCCTGTCACCTGGTGGTCAGGAGGCCAGTTGTCCTGAGGATAACTGGTCTTATTCTTGAAGACTGAGGCAATTCTGCTTCCTAATCTATTTTGCACAAGATTTTGTCTTTCTCTCTCCACTAGTTATTTCGTACACATAAAAGCAGGTATCAAAGCTGAAAGAATCCCATTGCAGTGGCAGGTATCTCAGCAGCCTCTCCGAATCAGGTTTTTATTCCGGTGTGTAACCACAAATCCATAAATGTATTTGGAGCCCTGTATTCTGCTGAATTGTGTGGACTTAAGTCCACTGCATCTGTGAAGACCTGTGTCCAGGGTTGTGTACAGATTTCCTGAAACAGGTCTGTGAACACCACAACTCAAGAGAAAATAAATCAAATCAAGGTCTTGGTTGTCAAAGGCTGACAGACACTGGCTTGTTTTCCAGCTATTGAGGCAATTGGCTGTGAAACTTGGGTTAATAATCTCTAGAAGGCAGTCACAGTATCATCTCTCTCCCATGACTGGAGGTTGACTAGCAATCCCTGATGAAAGGTCAGTTTCTCATTACTATATTAAACGTGATTGTGACAATGTTAAAGCTGGCACCTGAATAAAAGAAGGAGAAACTTATTTTGGCTATCTCTTCCATCAAAATCATAGTGGGTCTATGCTAATCAAAAAAGCTTTTGAGATGTAAAAGCATCTATGCTATGACAAATCAGTGCTTTTGGTGTTTGCTTCTTGCTTCTGCACCATTAAAGACTGTTTTACATCCAGAAAACTCCAATAGTGTCATTTCTAGAATGATTAATTCTCGCACACATGATGTGTGAGAAGCGTAATTTTATTTTGAACAACTAGTTAGGTGAGAAGTTTAGTACTAAAGGGCACATTTTTCCATATAATATCTTGGATCTCTTGTTCATATCTAGACAAAAGAAAAAAAAATAAGAGAAGATGAAGGCTAAAGAAGACTAGATAAAATGGGTTTTGAAATATACAATAAAGTAGGAAAATAATTTCTGATGAGCAAAAGTTACTAAGAGACACAGGGGAGGGGTAAAAGAGGGGAATTGTTATGCATTCAGTACTGAAATGATCAATCTTGAAAAGCCTTAAGTGAAAAATGAAAGAGCTTTGTGGAAACCAATTTAAGATGCTATTGTTTACAAAGGTCCCAAATTATTCTTAACTCCAAATTACCTTCAAGTAGGTACATATTTCTTCCTCTCCTTTATGAGGCTGCCAAAATTTAGTATTCTAGCCTGCTTCTAACCTTCCCCACGAGACTCGTTCCAATCCTCCTTGGTAGTCTTAAGAGCGGCTGGACTGCTGAAATGCTCGGCACTTTCATGAAGATGATTGAATAAGAAACCTCTATATTAAGAAAGAAATAGGTGGGGGAAGGACAGCTGTGATTTTTTTTCCATTCTTTTCCAGAAAGTGTGGTGAGCTTGAGGTATGGTGTTCAAGTAGAGATAGTTTATCTTTAAAAGAGCAGGTCTATGCCGCACAGGACACACCTCTGAAGATGCACACTTCTTCAGCCACTTTAATGCAGAGGTTAAAGTGTGGTTGGCAAATTAACACAAACACATTAAAAATGTGAGTAGGGGAGTGTCTGTTTTTGTAAGCAAAAATGAGAAGTAGAGTAAATATATTTATGGAAAAACTGAATGAACTTGAAAGAAATACTTTTGAAAATGAATCCTCACTGTGCTACTATATTCCTATGAAACAACAAGTAGAATGTCATGCAGGTTTGAGCTAAAAATAATATAAACTCATTTTAGCACAGGTAGAAAATGGACTTTTCATGGTTTGATCTACAGATTGAAAATCAGGCACAAAGAGGTGCCCATTTCACTCATTAAAGGATATATTGCTTTCTCTGCCTTTGATCATGGTACCTCAGAACTATCCTGGATACCAGGACCATCAGCCAAGTTGTAAAGAGGGAATATGGCAGTGGATGGAGGGACATTACTTTGGAAGCAAGATTCTTCCATAGTTAGGTTCTGATCCAGAGAATCAGACTGTTTATATAAAATATAAAAGCATCAAGAGAAGAGTGGTTGATTAATTTCCCACCCTCTTGTCCCCCTGCAGTTCAGTCAATTGATTCCCCCTCAGAGAAAGGAATGAGCCCTGAACATGTAGATTTACTGCCCTTGTTACTAGTATTGGATTTATTGGCTCTTCGTGCTGGTTTTGGCTCATATAGAGTTAGATTTCTTCATAGTAGCTGTCATGAAGCTGTGTCTTGCATTTGTGTTGAAAACAGTGTTGGAGAGGGGTCACTGCTGGGACAGCTGACCACAAGGAGTTAACCAAAGGAATATTTCAGGCAATGTGGTGTTATACTCAGCATACAAAGCTGGAGGAAGAAGGAGGGAGTAGGACACAATTGGCGTGACAGCATTTGTCTTTCCAAGTCACAGGCGTGATGGAGCCCTGCTGTCCTGGAAATGTCAGAACACCTGTCTGCCCATGGGAAGAGTGAATATATTCATTTTGCTTCGCTTGTGTGAGTGGCTTTTCTTTACCAATTAAACTGCCTTTATCACAACCCATAGATTTTCTCACTCTGACTCTTCTGATTCTCTCTCCCATCTTACTGTAGGAAAGTGAGAGAGTGGTTGCACAAGGCTGAGCTGCCAGCTGGGGGTTAAACCACAGCAATCCTCAAGTTTAAGAATTCCTTCACCATGCTTCTTAGAGTAGATAAAGTGTTATTTCTCGCCCTTAACTTCCTCACATTCCAAAATATTTACAACCAGTTCAATAACTCTTGCTCTCTTTTATTTAGCTGTGGGGAGTTCCACAGATCAGTTCCTTGCTGATTAGAATGACTGAATACATGCTTCAGCTTAAAGCAGGTGATTGATTCATGTCACATATTTCCTCTAGGAATTTATATATGGGCCATAGCCTCAGGAGGCAAAGTTGAAGGACATATACCACCTTATGACACCTGAAGATATTGGTCCACCTGAAACCAGTTCCTAATTCATGAGTCTCTGAGAAGTGCTCTGAAATGAGCAGGATAATTCTGGCATGAGAAAGAGTACTTTATGGCAACTTTTCTAGGCTTGATGTTGTGTGACGTGCACAAGTAATGCTATTCTATTACTTTCTAGAAGTTTTCTTCTACTAATTTCTTTGCAAATTAACCAAGAATCATTTAAAATGAAAGGTTTTTTTCCTTCAAGCTGTTAAAAAGTGATATGGGAATACAACAATGCTAGAATTTTCACACTGCTATGGATGCTTTAAGTTTTCATTAAAAAGTTGATGTTCCTACTGCCTCCAGCCAAAATTCTAAACAAAATTAAAGCAGCACCATTCATACTGCTATAGGAAAGGCTGCTTTTGTATCAATTTACTACCTGTTGCTGTAAATATTAATTTTGAGTTGAAACTTGGTACAAAGTCCATTCTGTTGCCCTCAGAATGATTTTTTTTGTGTTTTTGTCTGATAGCAGGTTTCTTTTGGAAACAAATACTATACCAATATACAACACTTTGGCTGTAAAAACATTGCCTGCTTCTGCACCCATTGTTTCCCAAAAGCATAAGATGTAGTTCTTTATTCTATGAAGAGGGAAGGAATTTCTCTTATATTAACTTATTGTGGAGACTTATTTGGAGTGGAATTCATCTCACACAACTTCAGCTGTGTGAAAGTTAATAATATTTCTGATTTTCTATGAGCAGGCTTCCTCTGGAATCAGTGTCACCCTCTTCAGCCACCTAGTCATTTGCAGACTTTGTCTTCTTTCTGTAGTTTTCTTCTCTCACCCTATAAATTGCCTGAATTTTGTTCCAGGACTGGCCATTTATTTGATACCCAGCAGCAACATTGTCTGCTCCAGAGCTTGCCTCACCATGCATCATTCAACTGGAACTCAAGGCTGGATTTTTGCACAGGTTTCTTACATGTCATGCAAGCCACAGGTGTAACATGGTGGTGTTGGCACCAGCTAGCAACCAGAAGCTACCAGCCCATGCCCAAAGAATATGAGCCAAAACTCCCCCTTTGTGCATCTGATAATGGTTTTAATTTTCCTTTTGCACAATTATCATTCAGTTCTTAGTCAACTATTTATACTCCAGACACCTGTGCTTAGGCTCCAACAAAAAGCAGCATACTGCATTTAGTTCATGCTATATATATATATATGTACTCTGAATGGCTTTGATAAGTTGCTCAGCTGATAATATTCCCTCTGTAGACCTTTTTGAATTATTTGATGAGCTACAGCTTTGCTCATTTCTCTTTTAATTTTTAACACTGTCAAGCTCCCCTCTGTTTCACTTGCATAATCATGATGCTTAGATGTCTTTTTTTTCCCCGGCCTGGAAAACCCTGGTTTAGCCTCAAACCATGAAATATACAGGGACACTAGAAGATTAATTTAGACTAGCTGCTGGGCTTTAGATCTCTACAGTTATATGAATTTCATTCCAACATCTTCTCATTCTGCTTACCTTACCACTGAGAGCAGCAGGTAAAAGCAAGTCTATTTCACACAGATGAGGAGTTTTACTCAAATGTCGTCCTTATTCAGCAGACTTGGGGAATGGCTGGATGGAAGACTGCCTGGGAGCTTGATCCTGGCTGGAAAAGGGTGCATAGGTACAGCATTTAATAACTTAAGATAAGGATTAAGTCCTGTTCCACATTGTCTCATTGTCTCCCTTCAATGTGCACATGTGTATTTATGAAATATCTGAAAATAGTCCCTGTTTCTTATTAAAAATGTGATATAGTTAGTAATAAGTGCTATTAGTAGCATTTTTTCTAGGAAACTGCAGTGCAAATAAGCACACTGTTGGGCGGGTTTACTTTTCACTTGTCTTTCAGAAAGTGCAAGATCATTCTCTCCAAAAATGCTGACAGCCTCAGAGCTAAATTAGAATGCCTTTATGAAGTAGTCTTGAAGTATGTTGGAGCCTATCTAATCCTTTTTGTGGAAACAATCAGAAACAAAACAGGCAGGGTTTTGAAATTTGTGGAGGAAACATATTCTTTTTTTCTATGAATAAAAGGATTTTTTTTGCTTTTCTTTAACAGAAAATATTGGAAGAATATCCTTGCAATATTTTTTTGTCTTGCAGTTAAAAACAACATTTGAGATTACAGCGAAAAAACAACAACAAAGTGATTAGTTCCTTTTGTGACTGGTTGAACTCAGGAACAGAGCTTTTTATCTCCATGTCTTTAATGAAACACTCATGAAACTAATTCATGCTCTTCTAAAAAGAAAATGTTGTTTGTATGACTGATTTTATTAATTTTGCAGAAATATATGAATTGATTAATTTGATTTCTTATTTGGTGTGAGTGTGTGGGTGTATATCTTTTATCAGGTGAGTTCCAACACAAAAGGTTTTCGTTTTAAAAAGAAGGTACTGGTTTAAGAAATGACAGTTCTTGATTCCAAATTATCTGGACGCAGCATAGTAAAGTAAAGGTAAAATCCATTTTGCAACTTCCTTGTACAGATTTCCTCATAACTTGATGCAAACTAATTGTGAGACTCATTTAGTGGTGGGTTTAATTTGATCTCACTTTCTTGTCTGAAAATTAAGCATCCAATCTAATCTCTTAATCTGTGCTACCTCACCCATTAATGGGGACAGGCTAGTTCTTCAAAGTGCAGTCTGGGGTATCCTGAAGTGGTTAAGAAAAACTCACGCTGAATGGTAATCCCTGGCCCTCTGCCTCTGCTGTGCCTACACTTCATTCCTCATTCACAGTGTTACATATTTGAGATCTAATAGCTCTTTTGGGTGTTCATAAAGTAGAGTCAGTATAGTAAAGTCCTATCTTGGGCCTGAATACCCTGCAAACGGGCTGGGACAGGCAAGCCTAGACACAGACTGTTTGGAGAAAGTCTTGTTTGTGGGTCATTGCAGGTTTCTTCAGGGTTGGCTTTGATTCCCAGCAGCTGCCATGTGATTTCTAGTGCTCATCAAGACCTTGCTCTCTTCTCTCTCCTCCAGCATGAACACAAACACTTTGTTCTTTCTCCTGACTTGCTATGTAAAAACATATCTGTTATATATACAATTAGTGATGTGACTTTCTGAATTCAGTCAGCAGACTGTGAACTGAATCAGGGGCAGCAGCGGGTGTGGAGAGCAAAAGTGGTGCATTTCACTGAGCAAAAGCAGGTATCTCCAGTCTATCAGAGCTAATTACCCCCGGCTGTCTTTGTAGACAGTGAAGACAGATTGTCCATTTTACTGTTCAATTCATCTAATCCTGAAGGACCCATTAAAAAAGTCATACGAATCTCATTTTGAATGTAGCTGTCTCTCTGCTGACTACACAGAGAGCTTGGGCCAGTGAGCTCAGATGTGACTGTCTACACTGAATTTGTCTGCCTTGGGTCAGATACATACACTTCCAAAAACACCTGCGTAGGCAATCTTGACAAGTCAGAATGCAGGTCACATATCTAAAAGGACTCCATAGGGACCCTGGATGATTAGCTTTAGGTTATGATGGTGTGCTATTGTTTTGGTTCAACACCAGCCAGCAGCCAAGCCCCACACAGCTGCTCACTCCCCCACCAACAGCATCGGGGAGAGAACAGGAAGGCTAAAAGCCAGAAAACTCATGTCTTGACATAAAGACAGTTCAACAGAGAAAGCAAAAGCCACCCACCCAAGCAAAGCAAAACAGGGAATTAATTCAGTGCTTCTCAAGGGCAGGCAGTTGTTCAGCCATCTCCAGGAGATCAGGGCCCATCACATATAGTGGTTATTCTGCAGAAAAACACCATCACTTCAAACTTCCCCCTCCGCCCCTTCCTCCTTGTTTTCCCTGGTTCTATATACTGAGCATGATGCCATGTGATCTGGAATATCCCTTTGGGCAGCTGGGATCACCTGTCTTGGCTGTGTCTCCTCCCAGCCTCCCATGCACCCCCAACTTCCTCACCAGTGTGGCAGTGTGGAAATCAGAAAAGACTTTGGCTTTGTAAGCCCTGCTCAGCAATAACAAAAACACCTCTGTAATATCAACCCTGTGTTCATGACAAATCCAAAACACAGCCCCACTGTGAAGAAAATTAACTCTACCCCAGCCATAACCAGCACAGCTACAAAGACCTTTGTATTATTATCACATTAAGCTGAACCTGCTCATACCACTTCACAATCCCACAACGAGATCAAGACATGCTTCCTCGCTCAAGTCATTGTGCAGCAAGTTTTTTGGTTTATGTCAGCAACAGCAAAGTTGGTTTTTTGGGTCTATCGATTTGATCACACAATGCCATAAATGGCTGTTACAGAACAGCCAAAAGGAGAGTGTCCTGTGGTAGGAAGACATGAGGGAGGGGATAAAACAGTGAAACTGTGATTGCCACCAAAGCTGTGTAGTGTTGAAGCTGAAGTTTGGACTTTTGGCTCCAAGTGAGCTCTTAGCAGAGTCAAACTCTCTTCCCTTAGCTGCTTAGCAATGCATTTCCCCTTAGTGCTGCATATTTATCAAATATCTTTAAAGTTACATCTGTAACAGTCTGTTTTGTTTTTTTCAACAGTTTGTTTTTCAGCCATGTGTCAAAATGTCTCTGTTTTTAAGCAGTAAATGTCATTTTGATATAAATGCATGAACTTACCATCCATTGTGAGGTGATGCCTACTGTGACCATAAAGCTAAACTTCATTGCCTTGATACTTCGTATCCTGGCTACTCAACAGAAGGATGTTGTAGAGCCCTTAAACAAGTAACCTGCGTGCTTGAAAGTGCCTTTGAAAACTATAACTTTTATTTTGCTTTTAATTTCTACATAAAATTTTCAAGGAAAAATAAGAATGAAAGAAAGGAATTTTTCAAGGAAAAATAAGCTGTCTAGCTAATTGTTCCTACCCCTTTGGGTCAATGATGTATTAAATTCGTAGTCCTGTGGTAATGATTGAGTTGTGCTATGTTGCTTTGGTTCTGGTACATTTTATAAGCATCAGCTTGTGTAATTCAGGAAAAACACGTCAACATGGAGCATGCATTCTGCCAGAACAAATATCAACAAGTAGACTCATTTTCCTTTGAATAGGATTTACAAAATTCTAACTGATGTCTTTTTTTTTTTTTTAAGTCCCAATGCAAAGCACAGTATTCAAATCAGAAATACTGTAGTGCTTCTCTATCTCCAATTTAACTAGCAGAAAGGATTGCTGATGAATATATGGGTGGGACATCACAATATAGTAGGTTTTACTTGTTCAAACTTTCATTTTGCCATTTAATAACAGTGCTACATCACAAAGAAGGATGCATAATGTATAATCAAACAGTGAGTAAAGACATATATCATGTGCCTCCTAAGTACTTTATAGCCTGGGGGGCAAATTCTCAGCAGGAGTAAACCGAAGTATTTTTGTATGTACTTTGAAGTACGTACACTTGCACAGTGCACACTGACAGCCAGGCTCTGGGGCAGACAGGCAAGCACAACACACCGTGGCAGGTTGATTTGGTGCCAAGAAGCTTCTTCATTTCACTTCTGCACAGAACCTTTCTCCACTTCTGCAGGCTGTAAACAATCTTCTGTTCCCTTTTCCCAGCTACCTAGAAATGTAATCTAAATCCTGGACAAAAATCCATGTTACATAGAAAGCATTTAAAGAAGACAGCAGATGTGTGTAACAAAAATGAATGGCACCAGCTGTCAGCAAGTGCAGCTCTGGTTGACACTGCCCTAGGAAGGAATTGAAATATAGAGGGTAAAGATAACCTTTGGGATAGTTTCTTTCTACCCATTGTGCCTTCTGCAGTTAGGAAACACACAAATCAGGGTTTGATTTTGTTGTGTCTGATGCCAAACAACTTTTTCATGCACTGTGGTCGCTGTGCCAGTCATCAAATGCCAGTGCCCAAGGGATTTTCTCAGAAAGGTTTGGGTCCTGAAAGTCTGTTTTCTTCTGCTAGTCATACAGGGATCTCAGAATGAATATTTGGGATATAGGCAATGCAGATATCTAAAAGAGAGGGGATGAGTTCTGTCCCTGGCCTCTGCTTTTTTAGTCATATAACCTGCACAAATAACCTGTGAGCATCTTCACAAAATGTTCATGAGATAAATCTGTTAAAGACAGGTCTGCACCCTTTTCTCTCTTTTGCTCTGTGAGTGGTAATTTGCTGAGAAAACAGCTCAAGCTCCAAAGCTATTTCTGCCTCTGGCTGCCTACCTACCACCACCTTGACATAAAAATCTCCTCGGTTTTGAGTTATCTGTGCATAAGTAAGTGGAATCTTAAAATGCCATGGAGGTTCAATCAGGGAGTGTGGGTAGAGATTCAAGAGTTCAGCTGCTGAAGGATAGTGTTATATTTACTCCAAGTCCTCCATGATTGTTCTTTTCTGTATGACAGAATGCATGGAGTGCAGTTAGCAGGGTCAGCACTCAGACATTGATCTTGGGGTGGTTGCACACATCAGCAGAGAATGTCTGGCCCAGCAAGTTGATTCAGCATGTTTTCTGGGTCCCAGGCTCCCTTACAGGAACAGGAAGAAATGGATGCTCTGGAATCATGGAAACACACGATGGTTTGGGTTGAAAGGGACCTTAAAGATCATCTAGTTCCAACACAGGCAGGGAAAAGAGCGCATTGGATTATCTGTCTGGCAGCCGTGTCCTTCTACATATTTAGGGAAGCTAAGATATATTTCACTCTATTTAGTGACTTAAAAAATGTTATCTTGATCTCTGATATTCAATAGGTGCACAGGGAGGTTTTCTAACCTCTTGACCTCGAAATTTCCTCAGATTTACCTGTCAATCTTGTTTAGCTTTTTATCAGCAAACTGGTAATGTGACAGGCCTCATTACTATTGAACATAGGAATTAGTGGCTTGTGATGGACTGAAGGTCTGTCGTTCAAGTGCAAGCACCCTTTGCAACCAGAAAGAAATCATTTCGTGGAAGTGGGGGAGGGGTGAGAAAGGATGTTAATTTTTTTTAGTGTGTGATTTGAAAAAAAACCTGCTCCTATTTCTGATGGTTGTTATTGACAAAGAGGGCAGCAGTGGTTAAAATGTGATGAGGTCTGTTTTGAAATCTGCTTTTGCAGGCCTTGTTAATTTTAGTGTATTAAAGGCAACAATATACCACATTTACTCAAAAATAGTAAAAAGAGGCATCTATGTCGTGTCTGTCTATAAAAGGCAGGCTTGCCTCACAAGAAGTTGGCTAGATTCCGTGATCCAGATTTTGTTGTGATCAATGCACATTCTGCAAAGAATGCAGAGAATGATTTTGCTTAAAAATCGGCTGCTGAAACAGACATCTAAGCATTCATTTATTTCTCATATGGCAGCATTAAAATAATTGGCAGCACTGCAGCAAGCGTAACAGTAAAATGTATTTGTGCTTCATGCCACAACAGAATGATTTTAGTGGGGGCTAGCACAACTTGAATGCCAATAAGGTACTGAGAGCTGTGAAACATAACCACCATACCGTATGTGAGACTTAGGATTTACTCAGCTTACTACAAAATCAATAATGGGATCATTTGTAACAAAATCTATTTGCTGAGAAGGAATGTCAGTGCAGGTGTTCATCACAAGAACGGGATGCAGACAGGGTACAGTGCCAAAGCCAAGGATACAAATGAAGGTCTTTTACAGCACACTGGCTAATAGCTGACAGTTTCAGAAATCTTGGAGACTAGAAGGATATTAATAGGACTAAGTGGCTGGGAAGACATTATAGAATATAAACATCCACAAAACCTTTGAATTATTTTTGATCTCACATTTCTCAAGACCAGCTGAAATGACCATCCCCTGTCATTGCAATATTTGTTGGCTTCTCTCATGATTACTGTTTTCAAATTAAGTGAAGCTGTTGAGAGAAAAACCCTTCAGTTTTCCTTCTGAAATCTGTTCTGATCCATGACAGAAATGGACTTTTATATCTTTTTTATAGTTCATTAAACTTTTCATTTGTATTTGTCCTTCTTTGCCTTAACTGTGCCTTGGCTCACAGTCACCACAAATTAAAATGTAAAGCCAAGAGTATCAGTGTTCAAAACACAACTGTGCTTTCCAAGGGAAGGGTGATATGGCTCCGCCACCCAAAGCATTGGTTTTGGTAGAACTAGCAGTGTTTTTGAAACAACCAGATGTAGTAGCTTTTCAAGACAGTTATCCCAAAATGGAAGTACCTGCATTTGGCAGGTATTTGCAAGCCTTGGCCTTCAATCATCTTCTGTAGGAGATGGATCTTCTTTGAAGCATAGGTCTTTACTTTCTATGAGGGCTTACCAAAAATAAGGGGTCTTTTTGAGTTAGAATTATTTTCCTTTTTTCTTTGAATGCCCATTCTGTTTCTAGGCATGTTCAGTGAAATTCTATATCTAGAAATGTCTAGGCAAAATGGCTGCTAAACATTCTTCATCTTATCTGAAATCACCATTCTTATAGGAAACAGTCACCTCTGACTCTTCTGGCTTATAGTTTGTATGCATAAATGATTCCAGTGAAACAGATCAAACAATGTCTTCAAATGACTGGGTTGCCTTCCTCTAGCATCAGCTTGTGATCCTGTATGAGTGAAATGGGGAAGAGGGCCTCCTTTGCCATGATTTACTATTTAAGGGTGTACTGTGTTGGTATAGATTCTGTCATCTCCATCAGACCAAATTGCACCATTTTCAGTGTTCTGATCACCTCTGGATCTATCTTTGGACTAGGTGTCTCCTAAACTATGTGTATGAGAGCTGCACGTGATCCAGGACACCTTCTCTTAATCTGCACTGTGACACTTCTTGGCTGTGTATTCAGTGGGTAACTACAGACCAAAGGAAGCTTTTAATAGGAGGTTTGGATATGGAATCTACCTTTGACTGTTTTGTTTCTGTGTGAAGACAGAACTGGGTGATTCTGAAGAGAAGGGACTGAACTACTCTGAACAATCTTGATTTTAGACACCTTTGTAGGTGGTCTAAATATTAATCAATGAGATATAAGATCCCACCAGAACCTAGAAAAAAGGTAGAAGATTAAGTTCACCATAGTTGAAAAGTTCAAAATCTTTGTAAAATCTGAAACTGTTGGTCTTGGCTCAGGATCAGCATTAACATTCAGAAGTGACAACATAATGTTGAAATTACACAGAGGATAACAATTCAGCGCATTAGCAGAAAGTGCTACATATTCAGAGTCTTCTGGAAAGACAGCAGGAGGAAAAGAGATTGGTGCGTATTTGCCCTGCTTTCTTAGGCAGAATTCAAATGGATAGTTTGATTTCTGCAGCTGACAGAATTGTTTTGGAGGATGCTGCTGGGGGGCAATAGCAGAGCAGTAAAAGACCAGGGTACCAATGGATAAAGTACCCAGTTAAACTGAATCACATATCTCGAAACAACCACTACAACTGCAGCACCTGGTATCTGCCATTATCACTGCAAGCTGGTTGGCATGAAAGAACAGAAATTTTTGCAATGAATGTCTGCTACTATGAATCACCACTATGTTTCAAAGTGTTTTTCAGCAATGAAAAATCAACAGCGTTCACATCAAAAATAAGGACAAAGTTTCTAACATCTCTTTTATATAGCACAACCTCTCTGACAATAGTGAGTCAAACTAGAAAAAAAAAAGTAGTGACTAAGAAGTTCTCAAATGTTTAAGGTGTAAATGGAAACAGTCAATTCAAAAGATAAAAATGGGTGAAACAAATCATTCCAAATGATTGCCTGTATAATGACAATTCTGTCAGCACGAATGAAAGTAAGTGTTTAAGCTTTGCTGTTATGAGAATGGATTAGAGGTTTTTATAATATGAAGTTTCTCTGTTCCTTTGCAGTATATAATACCAAATAAATGAAACTGTGTAATGAGCCAAATCTTCCACAGATTTTAGTGAGTGACTCTAATATGGTGGCAGATGGTGTAAATCAGTGCAAAATTTGGCAGTAGGTATTAACTGGAATCTGTGATATTTCCAGGGACTTATATGCATGTAACCCATGAGTTTCATCTGAAATCACAAAATTTTTCTTGCATTTGGATGGAGGCATGAACTTAATTTAGCCTCTCATACTGTTTCTGGCATTTAAGTTGTCATTAGTCTTCATTCTGATTTAGGAGAAAATGTGTGCTAACAAGTCAGTTAGAAGACAAAAACTAGCGGCTTCCAGCCATTAAAATGTTTGGCAATTTAGAGAAAAATCTCCTAGGACAAGAAGCTGGCTGCTGCTGCATATTAAGACATTTTTCCAGATCTTCAGTTTTAGATTAACTTGAGAGGAGAGTTTGTCAGAAGGGACCCAGCCATCATGGAGAAGCTCCCTCTGATTTTTTGGCACATGTTGGAGGAGTAAAGTCTGGGAAACAGAACTCTAAGTACAACTAAATACTGCTTAGCACTATGGAGAGAAAGGCTGAGGACAACCTATGATACAGTTTTTATTTTTTCTTTATTTATTCTGGTAATCTGTCTTTAGAAACAATTTATCACTTTTGTAAATCATCTTGTGATTTTCTGTACTGGTTATCACTTACCAAAGAAATATATTCTATAAATATTGCACTCTTTTTCGTTGCTTCTTCATTCACCTTAATTTTGTATTGAAATTTAGTGCTGTCACAGACAGTGCAGAATTGTTTATTCCCAGGAGAGCTCAAGTCCCTTGCAGGTTTACTTAGACACTCTCTTTCCCAAGTGTGATACAATCCTTCCTCTTCCTGGCATGGATTGTAACCATTATCCCACGACTTCTGTATTTGTGGTGTTTTGTCTGGGGCACTTTGTAGCTATCAGATACCAAGATAAGTTGTATGTTTCAAGTGCAGATTCTGAAATTAATTTAGCTCAAGAAAGGATTGGGACAATGCTGAAATATTTGTCCTGTCTTCTGCTCTTTACTCTGCATTAAGGTAAGAAACTATATGCCCTTGAATGTCTAGTGTACTGAACTGAGGATCTTCATTTAATAAAAGTGATCAGGTATGTGATGAGAAGTGTTTGTTAATAGAGAGTGAATATACACTCATTTCTTACTTCTCCCTTTCTCTTAATATTGTGTACATAAAGTGCAGATATTAAGATACTAAACACTTTACATAGGTGTAATTTTTAGGCATTGAGATAGGCTCCTCCAGACAACAATGCACAGAGAAAAATAAAAGATCTCAATGTGTCATCTAATGTATCGTATCACAGTCATTTTCACTAAGTCTAATTGACCATTACTAGATACCTGCAACATTTTGTTTGGCTGTGTTAATTTTTTTTTCACATTTTACTTATTCATATTTTCAATTTATGAAGAAATCTGTCCTTCAAGATATCTACTGTTCATGCCCTGGCACCGAAAGGTCATTATCCTCTGTGAATTTAATAAACTCTGTGCTCCACCACTGTGGTTGCAGATGACTCAACGGATGAGTAGAACCACACCCAGAACACACACTTCCAGGACCTGAGGTCCTTCTTATTATTTCCAGAATGACTGATAACCTCTCTGTGTGCAGGGACTTCTGGATAGTTTTATATCCCGGCAACAGCATTTTGTTCACTTCTTGGAAGGGTTGAAACATCATCCTGTAGACTTATCTGTCCTGTTTAATTATTAAGGTGTCAAGAGAAAACTGACTTCCCTGAGACTCAGAAGCATTCTCATGTAGGAAAAATGGAGAATGTGAAAGCTGAGGGAGCAAGATGGAAACTTTCCATAATGCTTTTGCATCAGACATTTTGTACAAAGCTATGTGTAGAACAGCTGGGCATTGACACTGAGGTTTGGGGATCTGGCCCTGGCCTGGTGGGAGAGTGTTCTGGACAGAGTCTTTGATGGAAGGCATTAAATGGGTCACTCATTGCAGTTTTGCTGTGGCCTCATCATTGTCTTTTTCAGCTCTGGGCACCTGTGTCCCTCTGCGACAGCTGAACCATGTGCATGTTTGACAGACATAAGGGGGCTGAAGATTTTTAACTTGGTAGGTCCTTTGAAGTGCTGAATGTCTGCAAAACTGCTGTCAGAAAGTGCCAAATCTCCTTATTAATAAGTAGATAGTCAGTCACTATGTTTCCTGTCCCAGATTACCTCTCATGACTCTCTGGCTTCAAGCATGCCATGAAAAAGCTGTTTTTACTATGCATACATTTATTCAGTCTTCCTGGATGCCTCCCAAAAATCAACTGATAAATAGCTCATTCTTCCCTCTCCAAAAAACTTTTATGAATCTGTTTTCCTCCTGCAAGCTTCCACGGGCCGAGACTTCCTGCAGAGACCTGTGTGTGAGCTTTCTCACACTGCCAGCCTTAGCCGCCACTGCAGGAGTTAAATGCCAGTGTTGGGTTTATTAGCACAGGCACAACTGAATCCCCTCAATTCCAGCCAATTCCGGACACAATCTGAACCTTAGGGTTTCTGCATCTCTGTGTTCTTGTGATTTTGAGGACCACAGACATCTGAAACTTTCACAGTTCTGTAAAAAACCCAAAAGCCTAACAGGTATCATTAGTTAAAACCACCTGTCTTTTGGACATGGGTTTTTTATCTGTTAATTTGTAGGGAAATCATCTTTCATGTCTTTCTAAGTCTCTTTTTGCAGCTATCTTACTTTCATGGAGAAAAGACCTTTTGCTTAGGGATTTCAGTCCATAAGAGTTTGAAACTGAGTCAGTAGAAGCAGTAATATTTATTCCTTCGGAACTTGCATGCCTAATTTCTGTACAATAGTTGTCTATGCACAGAATGTACATACTGTGGAACAAAATCCATCACAAATGCTTTCTAGAAGAAGCTGATCACCTTCATAAACATCTGTACAATTTCTATTTTTCTCAAAGTTGGAAATTTAGCCAGAACCTCTCAAAAAAGAAAAGAAATTTGAAGGTGAAAGATAATAGGTTTTAAAGATACTTACTTACAGGAGCACATATATATAAACATTATATGTATGTGTATATAAGTCTGTAAGTGTATATTTATGGAAGCTTTATTTTATATATATATATATATATACAGACTTAAAAAATCAGATAAAAGGCATTTCCTTCTCTAAATAATCATAAACAAGGTCCTCCCTCTAAATGGCCCAGATGAAAAGTTATCTGACTTCTCTTGGCATCCCATCTTTCTTCCTGTGCTTTCAGGAAGCCCATTCAGCTGTTCCTACCCAGCTTCCGCAGGTTTAACTATGTGTGTTTGTTAGCTGTGGCTCATGTAATAACTCCAGCGCCTGTTTTGCACCTTTGTGACAGAAGTCGCTGTACCCTGTACAGCAGTTTGATACAGGTCATGCTAGAGTATGTGCCTTTTTTATAAAAGTACCTGGTCTGTAATCAAAACAAATAAAAATGTTTCTGGCCTGTTTTTGCTGCACGGAGTAGGTATAAGGAAACTTGTTTTCCTGCTTCATTAGCCACTGCGTGCCTACTAAGCGACTATTTAAAAAAGCCTGTGCTCACCCCATGCAGTTACACAAGTGGTATGAACTGTGAACAGACAACAGAACAGATGTTGGAAGGTCACTGTAGGATCAGAAATGATGTACCTTTAGGTTTAACATCGATATTCCTGATTCCCAGGAAGCTGATTCCCCCTTGATTATTAAACAAGAAACGAGCATTTGTTTTGGGCGAGCTCTTTGTTTGGTGTTCATGCAGTGTATAGCACAACAGGATGCTGGGCCTTCAAAAAGCAATGATTGATGATAGCTCCATCTCCATGCCTGTAATGGGTTTAAGCAGTAATTGCTGCATCAACGCCAAAAGATTTACAAAGGTCAAAATCAAGAGGGAGAAAAGACCCCTGTCCCTGTCCCTGCCACCAGGAGAGTAATTGTTGTCAGTAGCTCCAATAATGGCAAAAGTGCTGAGCTTGCTTTGTGGGTCTGCCTTAAAAACTTGATTATGTTTCCCTGGTATCAAAACCTCGCTGGCAGGCTTTGCATGCTGATGACAGTCATTTTTCTTCCCACTTGGTGTTGACCATTGCACTTGTCCTTGAAACCTCCCCCCCACCCCCCAAATTCATTATAGTTTCAGCTCTTGCTGAACAGCAAAAGGGGCTCAATTATATGCCTCCTCTGATATTCCAGCAGTGGTGGATAGCAGAAAGAGGTGGAGAACAGTAGGAGGACAATGGAAAGTAGGAGAACAATTGTCCTTGGTTAGACCATATTCTGGCATCTGGAAGAGGCAGAGAGACTGTGTGGATTTGGAAAGAAGGATGCTTGAAGATATTTTGTAGGCATGGAAGTGGTTGTCAGGGATACTGGCAGTGCTACAATAGTCAGTTCAGTCTTGGGCTCTGCCACAGATGTTTTGACCAGCATTGTTTGGCCAGCAATGAAACGGCCATGTACAGGGAATAGGTCAGAGGCAGAGAGTGATAAGGAAAATGCTGATACTTCTGCCCTTCTTCATGTTTGTGGCTTGCCATGCAGCCTTGGCATCACCATGAACTTCATCATCTCTGTTCTTGAATGTACAAACATTTTGTATGGGTGGAAAAGTGTCCTCCTTCCTTGTCATTGACTTTGACATATGTAGGAAAGAATATCTTAGAATGCCTCTGGAATGGGCTTGAACCTTTTCCTCACTTCCATGGGTGTCAAGGCAATACAACTTCAATGTTTCCAGAAAGCCGCTGCTGCCTTCTGAGGGTGAGGCTGGATAATCAAGCCAATCTGATTAAATATGCACTAATTTATCAATTTTGTTGGTTCAAATATACATCTCTTAGTTATGAAGCTTAAACTAGATAAAAATGAATTCAAGTATATTCTGCCAAGTCTGCTTCAGTCTAACTTAGGGCCTTGCATCCTTAAAAAATATTGCAAATATTTTTGTTTGTGAAAGATTTCAAGAGACTGAAGAAGCATAAAGGGATTCCCCTATGCCAGCCTCAGGCCTAGAAGATCCACAGGCCAGCTCAGATTGTGGAGGAGACCTGTGGGCACTGAAAAATCAAGCAGAGAACAGCTGTGGGCTTTAGAGAAGACAGGCAGCTGGAGGGAGGTTTTCTTTCATGAAAAACACATCTTAAAAAGCTCTTGATTCCTTCTAATTAAATAAATCTGAAGTTATTCCCTGACTCACTGGAGTTTAATCTCTTTTTCAGCCTTCTTTCTAAACGTTGACAGAATTACAGACGGGTGGCTGCTCACTGAAACACGATGATGTTTCTGCCCCCAAGGTAAAGAGAGGTTTGTCTGGATGCACATTCACTCACTGGCTTTATTATACACGTTGTCCTAGTGTAACTAAGGCAATTGGGTTACACAGTGCATACCCTTGGACAATCAAACCACTTTAAAACTATGTTTGCATCAAGTCGAAAGGGTTCCTTTCAGCTCACTGGGTAAGAGTGTAGCTTTAACTACTGTGAGTAACTCTCTATTAGATGTTCACATTCTTATAACTGGGTCAAAATTACATTTACTTAGTTACTTGGCTGCAGTGTTTCAGGCTAAGAAAGCCTCCCTAATCCTTAAGAATCATCACCACTGAGATCTCAAGGCTTTGAATCAGAACTAGACAATGCTTTACTAAGTGCTTAGACCTGAACACAAACAGGATATTTTTCTGCTTTATTGCCATCCCCTCCCCTTGCTTTTTGTGCAGACCCCGGCTGAAGCTGCATTCTGAGAGAAGTGCCCACCATTCTGCCCCAAGGGTCAGAGAGAGTGAGTGCCTTGACCCAAGCAGATGGTCACAGAAGGGTTCCTGGTTCCTGGATTATGTGCTCTTTGAACCTCACCACTTAGCCAGAGGAATGTCCCTCTTTTGAAGAAGTGCTGTCCCAGCAGCCATGAACTGCCATGCCAGCCCTGGAGAGATAGCCACAGTCTATCAAATGTAGTACTTGTCAAACTTTGTCTATTGGCAGATCCTTAATGCCTTTCCAATTGCAGGTTTATGGAGGTCATCATTCTATGGAAAATCTTCTCCACTGCTTTTATGTATTCTCCTGTCAGTAGGGTTGAGTTCTTTGCTATTTGCTCTTTTCTGTTACATACAGAAAATCCTCCCTGTAAATCCTTATACAGTATGGTGTGATGATGAGACACACAACCAAAGTGACTCGGGAACTGGCACTACTAGGATGTTGCACTCATCTCTGCACCGTAACCTATGTTTGCTGTTGCTCCCCTTTTCTGTTTTCCACTGCACTGGAACAAAACAGATCCATTGGATTTAGGGGGTCAGTATGGACCCTTTTGCTACTGGAAGGAAAATGGGTCAGAAAGGGAGTGCCAGGACAAAATTGCACCAACACTGTACTGTATACCAGACTATGCCATGGGAATACCCATTACTTAGCAGAAGTAGTAGTTTAATGAAGAATGAAATAGTTCCATACCCCTAGAAATGCTTCTGGGCTTTTGTCAAACGCACAGTGATATTATAATAGCTTTCTGTTGTAATTATCATGATACATGTTGTCTTTTCTCAGAATAAGCTATTTCTCTCTTCACAGAAAAATGATAAATGTACTAAACATAAGCTTGAATTATTTATTTTTCTGAAGTTTTTTTTTTACCCAGTGAAATATATTTAAGTAAATAACAATGTTGATTTTTTTTCCCAGATAGTTCTTGAATTAAACCTCACATCTTTGAGTAAAGTTAAGTTACTGTTGCCTTTTAAAACACCACTTACAAAGGAGGAATTTGTCTCATCTGCCTTCAGCCACATAAAAATTACATATTTTTTCCTAAACTGATACTTTGGTCTGTGTAAATCATCAATAGAAAAAGTCAGGTACCTCCAGAATATACTTAATATGATGAATTCACTTTACAGTAAATATGTAGGATAAATGAGGTACACAATTTTAGAAATGGACATATATGACACACCAACAGTTGCAAGGACATAGATTAGTGTTTTTATTAGGAATGTGTAATATCAGAAGAAGGAACTCCACTCATATTTCCAAAAGCCCTTCTTAATGCACCAATGTTCAATTCACTCAGGTTATGATTTCAGAACATGTGCAGCCTCATAGATTTGCTAGAGTGGATCCAACATCAACAATTTACAGTATCAACATTGTAAACCAAACCTAAGTCAACATCCAAGGCATTTCTTTTGTTTATAATTCCGGTTCAACTTGGAACTGAATTCACATTTAACCAGATAAAGCACACAAAACTCATGAATTTTCTGTTCACCACCTCCAAGTGGCTCTACAGTATAGTCAGAACAGAGAATAATTTCAAGTCTATTGACAGAGAAGGCGTCAACTTCATGCAGTCTTTTAACAAAAGAAATATACACTTTATTCCTTATACTTAATAGTTACTGAGTTCTGCTCCACATCTCCATGCAAAGTACCATGATTGACAAGGGAGGAAGTATTAATTTGTAAGGATCAAGAATTTGGAGTTAATGGAATTTGATCATGCCACTCACCAAAGGTACAGAATTGAAATATTTAAATGATGTAAGAGTGAAGCATAATCATACCTGAAACGGATTTGAAGAAACCTAGGAACCTTGTCTTTTCCTCTTCCCCTTGACTGTAAATATTTATTATTCTTGTGTATGTCCTTGGCCCATTCATCAGACAGTCTCACATAGATCATGAACAGGATTGTTGTTTTTATGCCTTTCACATATTTTATACCCATTATATGTTTTGGCCTGTTTTGCTGAAACAGCTTAAGTTCTCTTTCTTTCTGGTTTCCCTGGATACAAGAAAGAGAAGCTCTTCTAGCTGTTACTGCTCTTAACACATACTTGAAAGTGGATTTGGGACAGAGGCTGAGGCACTCTGGAGGATTATTTGAAGCAGGGGTTTACAAGATCTATTTCTTCCCTGCTCTTTTATTCCTGTAATGGGAGAAGTCATCCACAGGAACTGGGTGTGATGCCTAGCAGGGAACTTGCTGCAGGCTCTAGTCAAATTTTTGCTGAATCTTCAAAGAAGGTGGACTGCGATGTTACCTCGCCTGTGATGTTTTTCCACTTTCCTCTGTTTCTTCGGTAAGCACATTCTAGTCAATACTATGGGCTGCAGTTGTGAAACTTTTGATTGCTTTCTGCATATCCAAATCTCGTTTCTTCTTTGTTCATATTATCCATTTAATGAAATGTTTTCTAAATACAGGAACCAGCAAAAAGGTGAGCAGCTGCTGGAAGAAAGAGATTGACGGAGGAGCTCAGTGCTCAGCCTGTGGTATGCATGTTAGCCTCACATCTGTAGATTTTCTTGAAAGCAAGTTTAGTTTTGCATGCATTATCATGCTAAAGTTATAACCATGTTCAGATATTGCACAACACTATGGCCTTGCTTGGAATTTCATGGTGGCTCCCCAGACCTTTACCTGTGTATCCTGGCAAAACATGCCCAAAGCCTTGTACACCATGTGTGCTCTGCAATATCCCACCTCCAAATCTGTTCTTGAAAAGTGTTTTTGAACATCTCAAACCCCTATTTTGAACAGATCCTCTCTGCAGTGGACTGGAGAAATGGGTGTGCATGGCTTTGTGCTACATGCTGTAATCCGTCATGGCATGCGGAACAGAAATATCTGTCAAGATGGGGACATTGAGACTTCTAAATGCAGAAGATTAAGAGAAAACTCAGGTTACTTTACCTACCCTCATATTTGTGGTTCCTCATCTTGCCACTGCTCATTTGTAAAATGAATTTTTTAACAAGTATTTATAGTTTATAATGCTACCCTCCCATCAGCAAAATAACTCAGCTAATTAGAGAAACAAGGAAAGGAATAACAAATCTTTCCTTTACCCCGACATCTTATCTGTGAGTCGACATCTTGCTTTTCTGTGCTTCTGTTTCTTTATTTGAAAAGTAAAGCTACCACACAGTACATAGTGATTGCAAGAGTAATGACATGAAGTAAGATACACACACAAGAAACCTTTCCCAAATCAGGTCCACAATAGTCAGGAAAGGTAAAGAGGACAAGGTAAGTAATAAAGAAGTCCTTTTTTTTCTTTCTGGCTAAAATTCCGTAAGTTTAGGCATTCAACGACTGCAGTAATCAAGACGTTGGGGCCACCAAAGAGTGACAGTGTTGCTGCTTCTGTTGCAGTGGGTGTAGGGTAGGACACTGATAAACTAATGTTTTTAACACAAAGTAGCAGCAGTTCACACAATTAAACAGGTGGCTGAGTGAATTGCATCTTTTAAAATTTCCTCAGCTTTGACACATCATGGAGTGACTTTATGTCCCACTGTTTTCACATCCTTGTTGATATCTGGAATTAGCCAAGCATCTGTTACTCCAGTGAAATCAAATATCTGTTTTAATATGGTTGTTTTCAAAACTGCAGTGTGATCTGATTATTCTTTGTACTGAAAGAAAGGGAGCACATTCAATTATATTTCTTTTTTCTTTTTTACAAAGGAAAATTATTTGTTCTATTATACTCTTTTTCTTACCATTCAATTAGATTTACCTACCAGTAACTTCTATCAAAGCTTCACCTTATCTGATTCAGTATCTTTTAGATGAAAAATTATTAAATAGAGAAAGGAATTAATCTGAAATATATATCCATGCTCTGACAGTACACTGTTGGGGTACTAGTAACAGTAAGGATTTATTTTCCATAAAACACTACATTTTTCTGACCACCCAGCCCTAATTAATCCTTGAAATCTCCTATTTTCATTGTATTCTTTGGCGGGATGGCTTCTTTTCCTGGTCCAGTGTGGCTTTCTGCTTCTAACTTCCAGTTCATGCTTAAAATAAAGGATCAAAATATTGTTGTGAGGTTTATGGGTATAAATTCAGAGCAGTGGAATAGCTCCAAATTTGCTCTCTAATGGAGGGGTACTTTCTAAATATGCATAGAGCTCTTCTATCTTTGTAAGAGTCAAGGGAGGGATGCTGCACTTGCAATGCATTAATGTGATTCATTATATCGGTAGACATTCATATCTTCTGATAAAGTGGTTTGCATTTTTCAGCAGTAATGAGTGTGAAGTGACTCACATCTTCAAGGGAATCAAAACAGTGCATTTTCTTGGACGTCAAGGGAGATACACCTTCTCCAACCTTCCATATGACCCAACCCCTTTAAGTGATATTAAAGAAGTTCTGAGACATATTGACCCAAATAAATACTCCTGGGTCATCTGTTTTGACTCTGGTGTTTCTTGACAAAAGGTAACATAAATTATTTTTATAGGTTACATGTGGCATATACTCATTGTTTCCCTATAGCTGAGATTAGAATTAATCTTTAAACTCCGTGCCAACAGCCAGTTAATTGAGTTAGTCCATTCCACTTGCTTCTTATCTAATTGCAGCTCGCAGCCCTGCCACAGAAGATCTGTCAGAGTCCAAAATGTAAATCTGTTACTAGAACCATTTTTGATGTAATTGTGAATTTTCTGTAAAATACTGTATCACTGAGTAGATAATATGCAAAATCTTCCCTAATAAGGAGTGTGCCAAGCTGTTGAATTCTGCAGTGATATTCGTACATAACTGATGTTATGTAACCACTCCTGTTCATCCATTTTCTCCTAAAATCCATTTTGTATGTCCTATCTTCAGCTAATAGGGAATTACTTGGATCTAGGGAGACTATTTTAAAAGCCCAATCTTCTGATTTACTGGGTACATGGCACAGCAGGGCCTCTAACTCTTATGGAGGTATTACATTTCTAGTCACTTTGTAAGTCACAAGAAGAAAATTTTTGAGAGAAGCTGCACAAAACTGTCAGCAGCAATGCTAATTGATGCATACCACAGAGATCAAATGCAGGCTTTTTTCATCTATCCTCACAAGTTAGGGATACATTTTTTTTCTTTTGGGAATTACTGCCATTCACATAAGATACCCTAGAGACCTCTGGGAGCGGAGGTGGAAAGAGGGATTTAATCAAACTATAGATTACTTACTTAATATATTTGCTTATTTATAATGCATGATTTGAAAGTTTTTCTGATGATCATAGTTAATTTTAAAGAATGTAGTTGCTTATTAGAGAATACATGCAAAAGCTTTATTAAGAATTCATTTGTTCCACCCATGATTGTATCCTGGCCTCAATTTTACTTACAGACTTCTGGAAGTTTCTCTCTCCTGAAGAGTTTCAGAGATTTCTTCAGCCTAATCTGGAAGTTCTTCCTTGTTACTGTCCACTGAATTTGGTGGATTTTATTGCCTCATTTGCTTCATTCTAATGCTTTGTCTGCTAAAAGAACGTGACATATGCTACTCTATATAATCTAATAAGTAAATTCAGTGTATGCCATTCCTCTGTCTGGACTGGCTCTGATGTTGTCTGATTCATAGTAGGATCACTTGGTGATTTACAGCATTCTCACAGCATAGTCAGGTCTCACCATAAACTCAGATGGGAATGAAAAAATAATAATTAAATTAAATATTGCCATTGTCCAGTTAAAGTGAGAGGCATATTTAATTAACATGAAATTGTCCATACTTAATTCAGTGCACTACTTATGCAATGTTCAACACAGATTACTTCCAACAGCATTATACTTCCAATATTGCGTCTCACAGGAAGGAGAAGAGAAAGCAAGCATTGGATAGCCATTGCTCACTTTGCTCAATACACATACTAGAGTCACAGGGGTGAGTATCTGCACACTGTGGGAGAAGTGTCAGTGTTCAGAACCACCCTTTGGCCTTTAATCTTTTAATGGGGGAGGAATTATCTGCAGAACTGTAAATAACTATTAGAGATCATGTTGTATACATTGCTATTTTTCAATTGAGTATTGTCAAACATTTACTGATTAGCCAAAATATTTATCCTCAAAACGTGTACTTTATTGATGCCATTTAATAAATTTACTTATTTTTCTCATAGTACAGCAGCACAAGCTTCTCAACATTTTTATTTTACAAAACGTGGTAATAAGCTCACATTGACACAATCTAAAATGTCATGTTGAAAAAGGCATAACCTTTAATGGAGATCTAGCCATAAATAGTCTCATTATGGGAGGTTGTGAAAAACATGCTGTAGGGGGTAAAAAAGTGCAAGTTTTCTGGGATCTACTCCTGTGCTTGTTCCAGAAACATGTTTTCTCAAACTTGGTTAAAAAATTTAAAATTATTTTTCAGCAATGGGGCACTGTCTAGAAACCAACTCAGTGAAACATCAATCCTGGTACCCTTCTGAATATGAAGCAAAGCATGACAGGCATGTCTGAAAGTCCTATACCATGCTTGTGATTTACAGGATTGCAGGAGAGGCTACAAATCATAGAAAACAAGAATCTAGTTATTCCAAAAGGATAGAAGGGGATTATAGATATAGATCAGACTTACCTGGTCTTTCGGTTCTGTGTGTCTGTGTTATCTTGATAGGAAATGATTTTGCACTTAAGGTGACAAGGTCTTGGAGGAAATACCACACTCACGTCCAGCTGCTGGGAAATAAGTGTTGTGGAAGGCTGCTAATTGTTCTGCACTGTAGGATAAATTCACTTGGGATTTCTCATGTGGGTCAAAGTCACAGAAAAGGTATGGCAAAAATAGCCTCAAGGGTCCAAGCAGATGCACAGGACTCAAGACTCTAGAATTTTGGACAGTCCATGTCAAAACCCATACTGCTGCACATTTTTTTACCTCTACTTGGGTTGCTTATTCTTTCATTTCACCACTGAGCATAATGCAGGTAATAGTCAGTCTTTCTCTCCTCTTTCCAGCACAGTCTTTCTGCCTTTTTACCATCCAATTTGTTCACTACTCAGGTGAATGAAGCACAAAGTTGACTAGACCCTTCAGGTATGTTCTAGAAAGTGGGAAACATCCAGCTGGGCAGACATGGAGCACATGCTTGTGTGCACACTTGTGGGGGTCTGTTCATACCAGCCCACTTATGGCTCTTCCTTCATGCGTGTGCATTTGTAGGCATAAAGAGCACCCTGTGCTCATTTCTCATAGCCTGGGGGAAGGTTCTCATGGCTGTGCTGTGTATAAGGCAATTGTGGCCCATTTGAATGATGCTTACATTGGCCATGGACTGCTGCTTGCTGAAGTTTCATTTCTAATATGAAGGAAGAATAAATTGAAATGAAGAAAGAATTGGGAGCAACCACATCTCCTATACTATCAGAAAATATTTTCTTCCTGTTCTGTGTGATTGGATACCCTGGCCCACTGTTTTCAATCAGTCCAAAAAGAAACATCTGTGATAAAATACTTCTGTTCTAAAGGCTCAGTTTGAAGCTGAGAAAAGGACCTGTATGGATCCTGAATGTCTTTAGATGATGTCCCAAAGACATCAAGTAGAGATAATAGTGCATTGTGTTTAAAACTTTAGGATAGGTTTCAAGAAAACTAGATATAGTTTTATTTATAGTTCTGGACAAATACCTCATGTCTGCTGTCTGTACACTGAGGGTAAAGCTGTTGTAATTCACGTCAAAATCCTTGCAAGGATAAATCCATAAAGTCTCAGGATGCACTGACATATATCGCCAGGGGGACTATATTGATAGATAAAAGCCACTATGCTGTCAACAAATGTCTTACCGGTACATACAGAAATTGATGAGCTTTTCTTACTCTGTTGGGTGTCCTGGAAACCAGGGGAATAGTGACCCATCCCTGTCAGTTATTTTAATTGTGAGATGGATTTTCTAAGTGCAAAATTCTAGCCTGGAGTGCTCACAACTGCCTTAAATAGAGTAGGGTTTGTTTTATGAGTTGGAATAAGTGGATGTTTTCCTAGCTTAGCAAATTATGAGCCACTATGTTTATTGTTGGAAGGAAACGGACCAGGAAATAGTTACGATGGTTAATGAGCTACAGATTATTATTTGTGAAGAATTCCAGACATGTTCCGTGAACCAGTCCTGCATGAGATCTGAAACTGAAGTATCTGATTCATCTTTTGAAGTCCAACAAACTCTTTTTTTTTTTGTCCCACATAATGGGTGGGAATATGTGCAAGAAAAAGATATGCTGGTGGTATCTTTTTTTTTTTTTTTTTTTTCTTTTCTATTTGTAGTGAATCTGTCAGCCAAGAAATAAACTCTCTAATCAGGTATCATGTTGCATCACAGTGTCTAGCAAAGAAGCTGACAAAATATTTAATAAAAATGAAGTGATGTGGCAGGTTTGGTATGTTCAATGGGTGCTTTATTAAAAAGTCTTGCATTAGAGAAAACTACCAAAGAAAGGTCAGCAAATCCATTTGAATTTACTAAGCCATATAATGAATTTCCATACGATATGCAGGAAATACTGTGAAAAAATACTGCACATTTTGTGTTTGGGTGACTTTACAAACCCTTGAATAGTATACCTCCAGATGTGGGAAGTGGCTTTTTCTTTCACCTGTAGGAGGATCAGGGTGAAACATAGAGTCTGTTTGGTGGCATGCAATAGAATGGAAGTATCATTTCCTATGACTAGGGTGTCACTGGAGTCAGTCCAGATGAGGCTGTCTGATTTGACTACTCGTAGATCTGAGCCTACAGCAGTCCCACATAACCAAGATGAGCTGCCTGGCTGTGAACATAACTATTGCTAACCAATGAGCTTACCACAGCTGGGTGCTCCCAGGCTGATGTACTGGATCCACTTTGTGGTTCTTCAGTACCTGCCTGCTGAGCAGAGTTATGTGGCTAGAGACAGTCACATATATCATACTTTCTGCTTGACCACTTTGCAAATTAGGCTGAAACTTCCTACCTCTAATTACTCTTCATAATAAAGATGTACCTTTTTCCCACACAACGGAAATGTTCAAATTGTTCTAGTAGTAAAAGCAGAGCAAAATGGCTTTCCAAAACAGCTTCTTAAATAACCACACCTTTCACTCACAAACTCACAAAGACAGACTAGACAAAGGATATGCTTAATATCTTCCTTGCTTAATGGCCTGTGAGTTACTGAATTTCCTCTTGCAGTTAACCTGAGCGCAAATTTTAAGACAGAATTTGTCTTCATTGCTGTCGCATTTATGAGAGACATTCTGTCTTTGATAACTCTGTCCAGGATGATAAGATACCTTCTTTAGCTCAGGCTCCTTCTGTATTTGGTCCACCATACCATAGCTACCTGCAAAATTGTACCCTCCTACCTATCCATACCATTTATTCTTTGCTTACATCTATTCTGCTGCTTGCATCCACTCTCCTTTATTAATGATGCTTGGTTGATGTCCAATGTTTGATCTTCAACGACTCCTTCTGAGTTAGAAGTTTAAAGTAGAAGTTGGAAGGCAATTTCATTAACAAAATGGAGTTTGTGATTTGGTTCAGATAGGTAGAAAAGCATTCATCCTGCCAGCTGTAGACATCTGCAGAGTAGATACCCACATCTGAGCGTGTTGTTTACAATCCCTATTTAGTCAGTGGAGGAAAACAAGCACTTCACGGACAGAAGCCATCTTATTTAAAGCCAGATATTTGAAGCAGGTGAGGAAACTGCCTCATTCTCTCCACTTGCTGTGGCTGGACCTGGTGACCCATGAGGAGCCAGGTGAGATAAATCCGTGTTAATATGTACACCAAACGGACATGTCTGCTTTACTACACTGCTATACAAATGCTCAGAAGTCTGAGCAGAATCTGCTGCATTGGGGTGACTCATTCTGCCTTAGTAGAAACAGCATTGAGAGAATGCCTTTGGGAAGCCCAGTCCCTCACAGCTGCTGACTCCTGAGAGCTGCAGGGTTTGTGCTTGGCTCAGTAGGAGGCCTTCCTCCCCACACCTGTGTCATTGACCCTTGGGAATCCCAGTGCTTGTTTGTAAGGAAAGGGAAACTCAGTCCTCTACAGGACCCCCACCTTCTCTCTACTTCAAGTGCTTTGACCATATGGGAAAACATAAATACATGGACCTCTTCTCACTGCCTTGCTTTTTCCCTAAAACTTCATTTTTCTCTTCACAGGCCTCATGTAAGATTTGCTATAGACAACAGTTTCTAATGAATGCCCTCTGGCTATATGAGGGCAGATAAAGCTGTGACAGGGATGAGGAGGCAATACTGGGGTCAGTCAGGAGTATTAGTTCTGCACAGAGGTACTTCTCCCAGAACCCTGCCAGGGAATCTATCCCTGGGCTATACTGTATATTATAATAAATATGTCTTGTCCATAGAGAATAGAAATACCTTGTTTGTTTATAGTAAATATCTGTAGGCATATGAGTTGGACTGTAACTTATTTTACATATGGGAAAAATAAACCACAACACAATCATTGTGGGAATGGCCAAGTTTGAATCGTTATTTGGAATGTCAGACAACAGTCTGTACTCATCATGTCCCAAATACCCTCAAATGCTCAAGCTGAAATTTGCTTTTCCTAAGTACTGCTATCTCCATTGCAGACACAGTCATAAACACACAAAATTGTATTTGCAACTGTGAGAAGACACTTCTGTGTCCCTTCTGCACATACTGTGACCTGTATAAAATTTCATTATTTTTCTCTCTCTGAAACAGCCCTGCTCCTAACCCCCGTGGCTTATCTATTCCTTAAACATTAGCCTATTTTTCTCCAAGAGGAGTTTGAAATGCGTTATCAGTTTCAACAGTGTTCAGAGGCCAGATAAGACAAGCAAAAATGTATGAAAATATTATCTAGCAGTCCTATTAGGAATAGCACTGAGAAGAAGAAAAATCATGGCACAGACTTAATGTCCTGCAGTTTCAAAGGGATGTAGTCGGGCAGCTACACCAGAGATCAATGCACTGGTAATAACCCCTCAGGTTTCCCCTGTACAGCTCATGCCCTTCCAAATGCTTTACACAGAGCCATTCTCTGTGGTTCTGCAGGGCAAAGATTATCTTGAGCTTGCTGGACACTGTTGGTTTCATGGCCATGGGGACACTGTGGCAGAAGCCAATCTGCTGCCTGAGAGGAAGCTTTCATTATTAAATGCTAAAAGAAAAAAAAAAAAGGTATGAGGTAGACAAGTCAGTCCTCCTCAGGGTAAAACATCCTCCTTTCAAGCTGTTCAACAGATAGGAGTGAGTCAGTCACCTTGTATACGGTCATTAGGAGCATCTACCCACTTCATGCTCTGCTGGGAGACTGTAATAAGTTTTGTCTGTCAGATCTTCTCACCCCACCTGTTAGCTTAAACACTCTGCTGTGTGGGGGCCTCTTTCCTCACTCTGCAGAAAGCATTTAACCTGCTGCTGCCAGCTTGGTGGGGTGTACAGTCCCTGCCTGCATCCTGCCCACCTGCCAGCCCCGGTCTGCTCTGCTGGCTGGCGCATCCACCCAGCATCCCACAAAGGCTCGTAGGAGCCCCCACCCGAACAAGCTGGCGGCTGCAAGAGTACAGTCGAGATCTCACCTCTTTTCTCACTTGTCTGGTGACCTCATTTCACACATCTGATTTCCTTTCTCCAGCTTTTTTTACAGTTTGCCTCTTTTGCAGCCTCTGAGTTGCTAGTCATGTTTTTCCCATCAACCATTTGAATTTGCTATACTTACAAAAGCTCTGCAGTTTTTTATCTTCCATGTGATCATACTCTACCACTATGTACCTATTAGATGGATTTTTTTTTTTCATCTTTAGTCTTTTCTTTCAGAGTTTAGATATCAGCCTCTCTATAATTATTGTTTTACTTTTGCCATCTAGAGTGCTGGTGTTCTGTTGCTAGGTTTTTTTTTCCCCTAACTCTTTCTCACTTTCATCCTTTTGAAATTTTCAGTGCATTGTGATATCAAACTGTGTAATAATCACCACATTCCCTGTTTTATGTAATTCAAAAAGGCATAAAGAATTTGAAAAATCAGAGTTTCATTTCAAGAGATCCTGACTTTGCTGGGGAGTGTAGGAGACAGTGCTCAGAGTTTATAAACAAATTAAAGAAATATGACATTATGGGATTTGTGAGTGAGCAAGATTAGTATTTCATATGGGGCCTGAGTTGTACAAATGAAGGCTGATTTCCTTTATATCCCAGACTCACTGCTATCTTTCCCTGGCAAACCTGCCCTCATGTCTGTTAACTCATTTCGTACAATCTATAATTTTTCTTTAAAAGAAAGGACACCTTTCTGCATTTTAGGATTCTTTTGGTCCTTAAAAAAAAAAAAAATTTCAACTGTTTTAGGTAACTTGAAGCCGCCATGAAGGGTTGCTCCATGCCCTAATCTCTAGCTTTTTAGCATTGCAAGTAGGCAATAACTTACATCTGTGCAAAACAGTTGTCAGAAACGCTATCTAAAAATGACAGCATTTTACATTTAATTTTCTTGGGTGAAAATATATATCCAAGGTGACAGGAAAGGCTAAAAGGAATTAGGTTTTAGGTCCAATACTGAGTAACTCCCTAAGATTCATGTCTCTTCCTGTGTTGAAGACCTACATGAAGTTGTGCTTTTCCATCCTGACACATCTCAAAAGCTAAATCCTTTGGTGGTTTGGAAAGAATGTGTCAGGAGATTTCAACCATGCTGTACTGAATCTATGAACAGAAATTTCCAGCAGCTGCAAAATCTTCATTCTCATTGTAGCAGCCAGGGTTTTTGACTCTGGAGACCTGTAATGGCATTCCCTAGGGGTGAGTGGGGTGTCATCCTTCCTCAAAACCAGTGAGGGGAGAGTTTAATGAACCCATCATTCTGAGTTTGCTGCTGGAGCTGTCTAATCCTGGGCAGAGCATGCACCACATAAAGGTTGACCAACGGGGACAGTAGTCCTGGGGAGGGACAGAAAGGATTTTGCTGCTCCAGTGTAGTAATTCTGGAGAGATGAATTTTCGTCCTGTGTTTTTAATAATATGCTTTTAAACTAGGTGTGGCAGGAAATACAAAGGGCTATGGAAAGAGTTCTAAAATGGAATTGAAAGTTCATTTGAACTACTTTAACAATACCCAGCTGAAACCTCTCTTCTGCAAACCTAAGTCAAATATCAGTAACGCAGTTTATCTCCTCAGCAGTTACTGCATCAGGCAGTGTTAGAGAATGTGTCCTCATTGTTGCTTTGTGGTACTGGTAATTTAAGAAGTTTATCTACGTACAAGTTACATTAGAGGAACAGGCACTGGATAACATCGAATGTGTTTGTATGTTGTGTATCCTCTAAAATGTAGAACTTGGTTCTTTTGGTAGCTTGTTGGCAAGTTGAGTAAGTTTTTCTATCACCCCATTTCAGAGATAAATCTTTATGCTACTCTGAAGCATAAAGACGACTTTGGCAGGACTGTATCGGTCAGCTGTTGAAGGGCTGTCATGTTTCAAAATTAATTATGGTTCACCAAACTAAAAGCTTTCTTGTTCAGCCGCAGACATAGCATTGGATCTCATTGGTGTTAACAAATGCCTTAAATTTACTGGTTTTCATCACTTTAATGGCATACTTTGTGCCCTGTAAACTCCATTACTCTACCAAAGATGTACTTAGTCATGCAAAGAAATATTTAAGGCAATTATATCAAATTTCCCCTCTCTAGAAGGAGTAGTCACAGAAATAATTCATAGTACTGCATGAATAGCAATATGTGGAAAGCTTGTTTAAGTTGAAGGGAAGTAAGAGAGGCTCATGCAAATAACAAACATTCTAAAGATTGTGACATTTTAATTGAAAAATAATTAGAAGTCTTTTCATTATTTGAAAAGATTGGATTAGTAAATTTTATTAAATGTTTTTGGAAAGGTGAGTAATTAGTAGAGCTTTTTAAGTGTCTGCCCTTCAGTTTAATGAACACAAAATGTGCTCACAGAGAATGAAAATAAAGTATTATAATGTTGGGGATTGGAAAAGTTAGATTTAAAAATTGTTTGATTTTGGTTTAGTATTTTTTCAACAAGTTAACAGTAAACTTCTACAGGCAGTAAACTCCCTGTAGAAAAAAAAAGTTCAGGCCCCAGATCTTTTCAAACCTTTTGTTTGACCTCTCTGGGTCATCTTCCCTCACAAAGAAGAGGTTGACAGTCTTTTTTTTTTTTTTTGGCCTACATTGAATTTTAGTTGTTTGTGTGTATTGCACCTAGGGGAAGGTAATTCTGATCTCCATCTCATTCTCTAGATGTTAACGAAATATAAATTCTGTGTTATAAGCAATTTCTACTAAAACTGATTGAAAAACATATTTATGGATTTTGGGGATATTTTTTGTTTGTTCCAAAAGCCAAATATTTTTACTCCATCACCTTCACATTTTCATGGAGTTGAAAGGCATTCTTTCTGGAAGAGAAATTATTATTTTTTTAAAACATCTGGTTTTAAACATCTGTGAAAAATGAGCAAATCAGAGCCTGGATAAAATTAGATGTATTTATATTTTCGGGGGTAATATGTAGGAGCAGATAAAATATATTCAGTAATTTTGTCCATCTTCCACAGCCTAGTACTTAGCACTTCACTGCTGAAACAACTTCACATGTCAAAGAAGCATTCCTTTCACCCTGCTTTGTCCTCAAGCTTTCCATCATTTCTGATGAAGAGGAAGGTGTGGCAGGTGTCAAGAATACTTGCCAGGAAGTTAAGAAGTTACAGTGCGAGCAGGAAAAGGAAGGGTTGTGCAAATGGAAAGTGCCATTGTCAGAAAGTGCCAGAGTCATAAAGACACACTGGGAATATTTAGGAACAAAGATTATAATTCAAGATTTTTCACTGATCCTAAGAGACAAAATATTAACACGTTTAGGAACTTCTCTTCTGTTGGAGAAATAGGATTTAGTTGTGGGCAGAAGATTTTGGGAAGAAGTGTGAACAACCTGAATAACAAAAAACCAAGATGTCTGCTCATTTGTTGGGGACTAAACCTATGGACAGATTTAGGCAAACTGTCAAGCATCGCTGATTACATTTTTATTAACTTAACTTCCTTCTAATGCATCAGGTATGATCGATTACCCAGAGCTGCCTAAGTAATTACCTTACCATCTCGTGCTATTCTTGATGTACAGGGTTTATTGAGGCTTTTGATCTCTTTTAATAATATTTTTGAAATACATTTTGGATGACATTTTTACAGGGTTTTTTGTATTTTTCCGTTTTGCGAGTGGTCTGTTGTGGGTGATCCCAAGGTTAATAACTTGTTCAAGGACTGTAACTCCTGTTTCCAGGACTAATATCTGAAAAAATACAACTTCTCTAACAGAGTTTCTGTTGACTTCCTCTGAACATAAAGAGCCTCTGTATTGGCTCTGTATGCCCAGAAGAGCATGGAGGCTTCCTCACTTCTACAAAGGAAAAAAAATGACCTTTCTGCATCCTGTTCTGTCACTCTCACATGAGCAGATAGATTTAACCTGCCCACCACAGGGTGCTTCAGAAATGCCAATTCTACTCAAGGACTTCACTGCAAAGAATACAACTTTTAGCTGACAATTCTTTTAATTATACAACACTGGACAATAAATTGCTTAGTGAGGAAGTGCTGAATCACTGTTTCAGGCAACTGGCAGACAAGGCTGCCCAGTTTTATCACCATTGTAGATGTTTATTTCCCACCCTTTTCCTTCCAGGTCAGTAAATTCTGGTAGTGGACCATTTACACTTTCTACAATCTATATCATCCAAGGCTATAAACTTTACAAATGAATGGGGCAAACCTTGACTGCTGAGTTATCTGGCTCTTGCTGTTACAGTACATCCATCTTACTTACTTGCTAGCTATCAAGAAGGCAATGAAGCATTGTGACTTCATGAGCAATATTAAAATATTCAGATTTATCCCTGTGACTGAGACTGATACCATCACGGATGCTGAGATCTCTGTTTCTCATATCTGCAGCAGCTGTGATTTCCCTGTTGTTCTACATCTGATAGAGGTATTTGCAGCATGGCAGAGTGTGTATGAGGGAATCTCAGATCAGAAAAGTTACTTTTACATTATTTTGGAAAGTTTTAAGTGATTCAATAAAATACAAGTACAGAAGTGAATTGGTGCTCTCATTTATTTACCTCTCACACTGGCAAAGTGTGTTTGGGTGATTCTACAGGTATTAAGAAAAACTTATAATCTATTCACACAAATTTTGAATGTGAATTGCACAAAAGAATCAAAATATTGCAAGAATGAGCTATATATATTACCACTTTTGTCTGCAAATTTGCCACAAAGTTACATCAGTGCTTTCAAGAACTCCAAAAGATGGGCTAAATAGGAAAGCTCTTCCACAGCCAGCAATATCATTTGATTATCTGTGTGGAGAGCTGTGCAATGCTGACGGAGAGAAAGGATTTAGTCTTTCTTCCACCTGCCTCAACCACCTTTTCCTGAGCAATTCTCTGGTTCTCCACTTGCACCAGTCTGTGGAATGGTTCAAATGAATAAAAGAGACTCGACTTGCTTTGAACAAATTGTTGCTTATTTGTGGAAGTCCTTTCTATTTCGTCCAATTCCTGGGTTCCTTTACATGGCCAGCATGCTGAGAGCACTCCAGCCTCTCACTCCAGGGCAGTGATGGCACACAGCAGCACACACATGCTCAAGCTGGCACACCGCTCTGGTCATCAGCAGGCTGCAGGCTCCTGTCACACAGTGGCACTAAAATCCCTGTGTATCTATTTCACACAAAAATTTAGAATAGTTCTTCAGCTCCATAAGCCAGAGTTTGGATATAACTTTTTGTCCTCTATCAAAGAGTAGAAGGAAAGAGCTAAAGGAAACTACAGGCTCTTGTTGATTGATCATTCTTGCTCTGAACTTTTACATGGGAGCTTGGCCTGTTACGTATTGTTCTCATGTGCTGTGACAGTCAGCTTTCACAAAAAGTGTCAGAAGGGAGCTCAGATAATAAATGCCCTTGTACTGAGCATATAGCAAAATGAGGCACTGGGAAACAATAAATAAATATAACAAACAAAGTTTGGGTTCTCAAGCTTCAAGAGTTTGCTCTAGTGAAGAAGAAAAATGCTGCCTAACAAATCTGTGCAAATCCACACAACCCAGGCACTGACAACTAATGCAGCCAGTAGTGAATGAAGATATTACACTCTTGCATGTTTGAACATGAGATGGGTTTCCTTCAAAGCCATGCATATATCCTACAGTCTTAAAGCTTTCTGTCAATATCACTAGTGATCTTTTTCTGGCTGTGATTTCAAGTTTGCCATCTCTACCTCTGCTTTCAAGCCACAGGGCCGGGTTTTCAGGAAGACAGTTGAATGTAGTTCAAGTCTTAAATTTATGTCTTCATTGCAGAGTTGTAATCTTACTCTGTCTTTCATGTCAAAGGAGGATGACATTTTTTCTATATATTTCAGTCCATCTAACCAGCCTTCTAGGATCCCTTTGAAGTTCATAGAGGAATTTAGAGAGGGCTCCAAAAAATACGTATTTGTGATAGACGCATTACTTCTCAGAGGTGTCATTCTCTCTTCATCTAAAGTGTGATGCTAACTATCTTAGACTACATGTCTAGGTTTTTGATGGATAATGTTAGGTGAAATGAAAAAAACAACCTTGAGCATCTGATTCAAAAGGATTTAAAATCAGAAGGGAATAGTCCATGGACTGCTTAAGGTTTCGGATCATTGCCTTGGAAGAGGTCAGAAACCTGCAATGCAACTCTCATGGTCTTGGATGTAACTCAGAAGATTCCAAAAGGAAAATATGGTTTCATGGAGCATCGAGAGTAAGGTTTGTCTTTGCATCTAACCTTCCCGGCTTTATTCACCATTTTCCATTACAGCTTATTTGACTTGCTTTACCAGGTGTTGCATTTTGTGTGCATGTTGTTCTCAGGGCAGGTTGCTTGCCTGCTTGTTGTGCCTTAGAATCCTTATAAAATCAGGTTGTTTCCTCTCACAGGGCTGAGAAAATATGTTAATAAAACCATGAATATAGCACAGAGGGAAGCATTTTATTTATTGGGGGTTTTTTGGCTATGTGTTTTGTTGAGGGGCAGGGACATGTCTGCATATTAGATGATGTGTCATTACAAGATGGCAAGATGCTTTGCCCTTTGTTTTTCTGAGCTGGAACTTACTACTGTCATGTTTTATTTCCCACTATCATGCAACAGGTGGCAAGCTCTTTGAGAGAAAATATATTTTTTGCTCTTTGATAGTAAAGCATTTGTGCAAGAGTTTCTTCATACATGCTGAGGGCATACCATGTTATTATCTGTGAATAAAAATAATAAACTTGAGAGAACAGTAATGTCATTACAGGGCAATTTATCTACAACTACAATACTTTTTCCATTGTCTAACTATAACCCTGTTATCATTCTGACACATTTATCATTGCAACATTCCTTTGACTTCCATGTAGAGTGGCTATTACTGTTTTATAGATAAGAAATTGAGAGCACAGAGAATAATAGGAATAACAACAGTATCAAAATTCAGATACCTAACTTAGCTAGCTAGTATCCCTAAGTTTCAGCTTTATCCAAAAGAAAAAAGATGGAATTCCCAATGATGATTCAGAGGAACATTTTTAGACTCTTTCTCTGAGATATCCTTTGGGAAAGTTTATCTATAGACAGCTTTCCAAAGGGCTGGGACATTGACAGCAAAAAAGAAGAGATTTTTAAATCTCATCTGATGCTCAGGCATGTCTGTTTCTTCCACATCCACCAGCTTGACTGGGTTTGCTCCTCAGTAGGTAGGCTCCTCCTTACTGGTAGGCTGCCTCAGAAACCCCATGTAGGTTAGAGAGACCCTCCAGGAGCTTTTGAGTTTCCGTTTTTGTTCCATTCCTTTCATTTATGTTCTCATTGGCTTCTGGCAGCAGGACTTCATCTGAGCTGGAAGACGCCCTAATTTTTTCAAGCTGTTTTAGAGACACATATTATAGAAATTTGATGAGAAAGGTAAGAACTGTGCCTCACCTTTCTCTTTAAATTATCACAGATCTTAGCAGGACTTTTCTGGCATACATTTTTTACCTAATTTTCTGTTCTATGGCTCCAGTTTGTCTTTTTTAACTTTGTTTATATGTTTACATATACCTTGCATTGTCCTGTACCCACCTTCCTATGGCTTACACCACCTGGAATAAGCACAAAAGGTGAGAGATGGGGATTAGAGCTCTCATTTCCATACTCTATTCCATGCAAAAACAGTCCAGTGTGATAGAAAAAGGGGAAATGATGTCAAATTGACAAAGAGATGTTCAGGTTGGATACTAAAAAATTTCTTCACTGAAAGAGTGGTTAAGCACTGGAGCAGGCCCAGGGATGGGGTGGAGCCACCATTCCTAGAAGTGTTCGAAAATGAGTAGGTGTGGCACTTCGCAATACGATTTAGTTGACATGGTGGTATTTGTTTGAAGGTTGAACTTGGTGATCTTGGAGGTCTTTTCCAAATTTAGCGATTCTCTGATTCTGTATAACAGAAACCTCTGTGCAAACAAAGCAGGTGTCATTCTTCTTTACACTTTTTAAATTATCTGTCACTCAATTTGGTAATTAGACTCTGGAGCAGTTCTCAAAGAAAATACAGTATTTAATGATGACAGGCTTTTTTATACTACTTTTTGTCTCTGGACAGATATTAGAAAACAGAAACATCTATGAGTGAGGTTGGATTAGGAAGATCCTTATTTTTTGCCAAATTTCTCAACTATTTCAGAGACAACTGGTCTAATTTGGCAAAATCTACTCTATGTTGTAAACAGCATAACAATCCATTCTTACCTATTAGTCTGCATTACAGTCTTCCACCACTGAGGTAAATAAAAAGGACAGAAAAAAAGTTTAGGAAAAAAGGAGGTTATTTAAATTCTATTGGTTTTTAAACAGCAGCAGCAGTAGTGTTTTAAGACAAAAAATAAAACAAAAGGGGAAATAGAGAAAAAGAGAAGTTTATAAAGAAACGAGAGAGAAAATGTGATGGTAAGGAAGAGGAACAAAAAAGTAAAGCCAGCTGAATATATTTTAGGGGTTGCACTGGGTGAAACAAATTCTGCCTGAGGTTTTCTATTCTACTGAGAAAGAAAAGTAGCTATCTGTGTGAACCTGGTAGAGTCAAAGAAAATACAAACAGAGCCCTTACAGGTATAGATCATGCTAGCAAGATGCAGCTAAGACTGAGAGGAGTACAAATTCCTCTCTTGAAAAGAGGAATAAGGTGAGAAGCAGCAGAGCAAATACTCTTCTGAAAGCAAAGAAGCATCATATCCATCCGAATACTGAGGAAACAGCATGGAACTGAGAAAAAAAACCTTAAGTCCTCTTCTTTGTAAGATTGCTCCTATCCCTAACATCAGTTGTATAGCCTGTGTTTTCTGACCTTCTTTTCCTGACTGTGTTTAAGAGGAAAGGCAGGAAGGAAGTGGACTGAGGCATTCTACAGCTACATGAAAAACTGAGTTCAATACGGTTTCACACAAGGGAATCTAGGGAGCCCATCAAACTGCATCACATTTTGTTGGCAGGTAACCAAAGCTGGACTCAGGAAGTGCTACAAAATTCTTTAAAAGATGTTGGCTTTAGCTGTTGAAAGAACGAAGGTCTAACAATTAACGGCATTGTAACTCCTCAGGATTGAGCTGATCTTTCAAATTAGGTACGAGCACGCTAGCATTCTTTTATCAGCCTTCAGAAAAAGATTTTTCCTTCTGTCTCCATGAAGATACCATGTATCGAATAGGATGGAGTCAGAGTAGCATCAGATGGAAATTAATGTTGTGATGAGATGATTTCACTCTTTTTTTCTAACCATGAACACAGGAGAAATGTTTGAGAGAAATATTTTCTTTGTTCTTTGCAGAGATATTGAGAACCAAGCCTGGTTGGTAAAACTGTGAAGAATTCATTTGTGTAATCAGTGGCAGGCTGGCCTGTAGATGTGTCCTGCCATGTCTGTAAGAAGATGCCGTAAGCACATCCCCGGGTTGCCCTGAGCTTCACAACTTTTTATGATTGATGTAAACTTGTGTGACCAATGTAACATGCACTGCACATAATGAGGCTCAGTGAATCCTGTGGTCATTTTGTGAAACGATGGCTTTCTAGTACAAGAATTTTGCTTAATAAGCTGAATTCAACAGAGATTGAATTTTAAAGACTTTTAAGAGCTGACATTGACAGAGTTAGAGCAGGGACTCCAAAAGTCTCTGAATTCACCCATTTCCTTGACTGAATAATACATACAACAATTAGTTAATCTGCTTTCATATGAATAAAGTGAAAGAAAAGGCTTATGTTTTAAAACAAAGACCTCAAGTTTAGCAGGTAGCAGGTGCACAACAAAAGCAATATAAAATAAAATAGAATAAAACCCAAGGACAGAACAGTGTGATTATCAAGTGTCCTGTTTTGTCTACTGACCTTTTCTTCTTTTCCACCTTAAGCAGATCATAAAATTGCAAATTAAGCCCCTTAGCAGCTGATGCTTACTGATTTTATTTTCGTGCTCATTGTAAGGGTCCCATACAAACACTTTTTTGCAATATCAATTTAGGATTGCAATCCTTGTTTTGAAATACATTTAAATAATTAGCAGACCAAAGATCATTTGAAAAGCCTGTGATCTTAATGGAAGAAATTTCTGGGTTTTATTGCAGACATGCAATACTAATTCTTTGCTGAAAAAATAAAAAAGGAGTTTTTTTTTTATTTTTCCCTTTTTTTTTCTGCAGACACAGTTTATTATTCAGCAACACTACCATTACAATCCTCAGGATCTCAAAGGTTACCGTTCTGTTCCCCTACTTTCAAGGGACTGTAGTTTACTGTTTGTGTCATTAAATTGACTTCAGGACATTAACCCAGTGTCAACAAAAATGTCCCAATTTATCCCAGATCATTTAGGCTGAGAGAAGGGTTTGCCTCAATCCCTTGAGATGTTAATAAGAATAGAAGGGCTGGCTTTGGATCAGGTGCTGAACTGACACTGGTAAGGAAGTCCTTGCACAAGAAGTGTTTCTATATGAACGGTGCTCCTCTGCTTTGGCACATGAAGCAGGACCCATGGAAGGCCCCAAAGTCTCTGTTTGTGTCTTGAGGCCAGGTGGGATGTCTTCATGTCTCTGAAGCTAAATTAGACCCCTGAGTGCAGGCAACTAATCTGTGGTCTGGATCTTCATTTGTTATATAAGGAGCTCATAGAACTGGTGCACATGGACAAACCCATGGGTGCCACATACACACACGCCATGACAGAATTCAGATTGAACTTCTTCAACTCAACCTTACACAAACCCTGCCAGGTGTTTCAGGTAGAGGAAGGCTTTGACTGTACTCCCTTGAGACCAAGTTCAGGCCGTGGACTTGACTGCCGTACTCTGAGTGTAAAGCCTCTGGCTCTGTCTGGGACCTATATTGGTTTGTAAAGGGATTTGCATATTCCTTGACCCAGGGGGAAAGATGAGAAGTTACTGATTCCGCAGTCCTCCAGACGTGACATCCACATTATAGTGTGGGGAAATGCAGTTCAGTCCTCTGCTTCAATTGATTTATTAGAAGGGACCCAAGCTGGTGTGGTCTTTTTAAAATACAAGTAGAAACAGTGTAGTGGGAATGCAAAAATGAACTGGTATTTCTGATGAAGGCAGATAAAAAAAGAGTCTGACTGCGTAGGAAGACAGATCTGTCCAGAAAATATAGATTGATTGATAGATTAATTGACGTGTTATGAGTAAAGCCATTGATGTAAGTTCTCTTTTTTGGAACTATTCCTTTATTTTTTTTCTTTCTGCCAGCATAATGTCTCATTTACAGCAGAGATGTTGTATGCAGTTGATCTGTTTTAATGCTCTAAATTTTTCTATATTTTCTTCCAGACAGATTGTGATTTATTATTTCCATATAGTGACACTTGAAAACCCAGATTACAATTGCATTGTTTGTTGCACAAATTTGGTTAAACTCCATTTATATTCTTGTAGTGACTCTTGATTTTCTTTGGCTAAAAAGGAAATAAATTCATATTTTTATTTTAACTATAGGAAAAAAAGAATTTTTAAAAAAGAATCTAAAGTGAACTAGATTATTTTTCATAAAAGAAAAAAAGCACAAATTGATGGTTTCTTGCCTATGTTGCCCCACCATCTCCCTGAAGTGGTACTGTATTTTTCAGAAAGTGGCCGGGATTTTTTTGTTACTCGTGTTATGTTACTATGTGTCTGTGGAGGCACAGCTGTGCTGCAGCATCTTGTCTAAAAGGGAAATAGAACGTATTGATACATAAGACAGACTTAATCAGATTGCATAAAGCAGTTCCATACAATGGGGTTGACTTGCTTTTGTATCGCTCTTATCTTAGCAGTACCCAGGCACAACCTTCACTCTGAGATAATAAAAGACTCAGTGTGATCCAGATTGTTCTTTAATGAAAGGATTCTCCCCTCGCCTGGTTGTAAGGTTTGGCTAATGCAGGAGGAGGTTGCAGCCAGCAAGGTCTTTCACATGTAATATATAATTGATGCAGGATTTGACTGGCAGAAAAGACTCATCTTCTAAAGTCATTTTTAAACAGTTATTTTGCTTTCCTCAACGTAATCTCTCTCACTGGCTTACAGTTTAATGATGAAGACTCTTTTGAGCACAATCCTTATTTTATTAATGAGATTTTGCTTGATTTGACAAATTATTTTGTCAATAATAATTCTTTCTTTATAAAAGACTGGTTGCTGCTTTTCATTTTTGGCTAGTGTGCCAATATGGATATTTTTACTTATTAACACCAAAATCTGGAATTATTTATTTACTATTGTATACATTGCAAAAGCAGTAGACAAAGATTTTAACACACGAGAAATCACTTGTTCTTATTTGTCTATGTATTATTGGAATTTTACTTATCAGATTTACACTGATGTCATTCACAGTGAAAGGTATTCAGCAATTTGAAAGATTAGTCAGCTACTCAGTGTCAAACCCTGAATGAGGAAACAATCATGCTTTTCATTATTTGGTGATTTGAATACGTATGTGAAATAATTTTTTTACAAAGTATTGATAGAGAAATATATTCCTCTCATTAAAAGTCATGTCCTTAATGATATTGTTACATTACACACATACTAAAATTTCCCTGACTCTGGTAAATTTACAGGTGCATGTGAAAACAAGGAAAACACAAATCTGTTATGCTCTCCATCTTGGAACAAAAAACGCAAATTATTGAGGGCACAGCTAAAAACAGATTCTGTGTGCAAGCTCAGCCACAGAGGAGCAGTTTGGGGAGATTTGAGATTTTGTTTCACTTGTTTACTGATTTTCGTTTGCTGCACAAGTCCATGTTCAAGCACGATCTTGAGCTGAATATATTGCTTCTTCTGAATTACTCATATTTTGTTGTTCTATACTGCGAAGAATTCTCTCCAGTTCTGTCAAATGACAAAAGATTTATATTTTAAGTGATTAAATGAATATCAATAAAACAAAAGAGTGTAACCTACCAACAGAGAAACAGTCCTCTGTTCTGGGGACATGCAAAAGGAAAATTGGGAAGACCAGTCTCTTTATGGTCTGCAAGGAAGAGAGGTTGATATTATGGCATGAAAACCTGTGGATGGACTGCTTACTGCCTCTGAACAGGTGGCATGTGGGATGGTCTCCTTTCTTCCTTCACACTTCTGTGATGGTTAGTTTGCAGGAGGTGATCATACTGGAAAAAACACATGCTGAGAGATCACTTTTTACACCCTCCCTTTGTTACTAATTTGTTGCATCCAAGTTACAGAACACGTTGCTTAAACTCCCACCCATTTATTGCATTCAGAATCTTGTTATAGGCAAAAATAACATGCTTTGTATGCATAGTCAAGAGTTTATTATTAGTTTAATTAAAGTATTAACAGTCTAATCAGAGAATTATTATTACGGCAACACCGACATAAACATTTATAACGCAAATTATATGCAGCTAAAGTGATCTGCGCATAAACTTTCTGGTATTTGCCCCATTTTCTGACACTGTCCTCACCTCTTCCACTGCACCTCTGGGACCTTCAGTCAGAGGTGGAGGGTATAGGCAGTCATCAACATCATGAATCCTTCAAGGAGAAGAGCTCAAAACTGTTGGTGACTGTTTCTTCCCCCTCTCTCTAAGATCTTCTTGGGTCCATGTGTTTAGTAATGATATAATATACCTTGCTCTTTCTTCAGTTGTCTGCAAGCCCGCATTGCATCTGTATTTGCTGTATGTTGTGCATGTGTTTTACACACCATGGAGAGTTGTTCTTTGTTCTTTTTGCTACCCCTGTTTCTGCCCACATTCTATGGTGTACTATTCACATCCCTGGTGTCATCCCATGGCTGTACTTTCAAGCCCATCCCATTCTTTTCCTCCTTATGGGCTGCGTTTTGTCCTAGAGCCATGGGTAACCCTTTTTGCACTGTCATTGTTTGTTATTGTTATCTGTTAGTTTAAAATGCATAAAAGTGTTGCAATGCACAAACTTGCACATGTAAAGGTAAAGGTAAAATAAAGGTAGTCGTCACCTGAACATTTGACAGTTGCCATTACAGTTTAATAAAGCTCATACAAAGCTTGAGGCAGACCAAGACAAGGTCTGACAAGTCATGAAGTCTATTTTGTTAAGGTAATGCAAAGCCTGCAGCTGTTAGAAACAGAAGGAGCCCTACACTTGCCTTGCTGTGTGGATACACTTTTGTATAGGGCTTGTGTCCTCTGCGACAGACCCTTCAGCACTTTGTCATCTTTGACTTCAGTAAAAAGGGTCCAACGGGGCACCCTGAGAAGTAGCAGTCAGTCTCACTGATGTTCCCAGTAAGATCATGGAACAGATCCTCCTGGAAGGTATGTTGAAGCGTGTGGGAGACAGGGTTAAAGATATCCATTGTGGCCTCACCAAGTCCTGCCTGACCTAGTGACCTATAATGGAACACTTGTGTCAGTGAGAAAAGAGAGAGCTATGGATCTCATCTCCATTGACTTCTCTAAGGCACTTGATATGGTCCCCCACAACATCCTTGCCACTAAATTGAAGAGATATAGGTTGTTTTGACGGATACTTTTAGACAGGATAAGGATTTATCATAAGAAATGACAGTGAGGGTAGTGAGACACAGGAACTGATTTTCTAGAGACGTTGTGGATGACTCATGTCTGCAAGTGTCAAAGGCCAGGCTGACTGGGGCTTTGAGCAACCAAGTCTAGTGGAAGGTGTCTTTGGCCATGGTAGGGGTGTTGGAACTAGATGGTCTTGGAAGATCCCTCCAATCCAAACCATTTCATGATTCTGTGAAGGAGCAGTGAGCTGGTGCAGACTCCTCTGTTCCTGCAGTGCAGGTAGCTACTGCCTGAGTGCTGCAGGCACAGCCTCTCCTCTGCCTTTCAATATGCTCAGGAGAGCCAAATTTAATTACCAGTAATAAGAAGCTGAAGTTAAGCTAAGCAACACAAATGAAAAAGTAGGTACAAGCTATTGTTTCCTTCATTTCTTTGTCACTAGTGCTGAGGGAGGGTGAACACATAAGCCGCTCTCGTTTTTTATCCCTTGGCTTTTGCATTACTGAGCTCTGATTGCCTGATGTCTGATTAGCTTAGAGTGGGAGCAAATAACGGGTGAAGTAGGATGGTTGCTACAGTGCTAGATGGTAAAGCTTTATGATTTGTGGTCCTGAGTAAAGAGAGTATTTTGTGTGAAGGGCTTTTTTTGTTTGTTTATTTCTTTGAACTTTGTTTTGTTTTATTTTAATTCATGACTGGTATATACACAAAACCCAACCCCATTTCTCTTGGTCACCATCTGTTTTTTCTCTTTATCTTTTTTTTCCTTTTCTTGTCTGAACTCTCTCTCTCTCTGTTCTCCCTCTACACCTGTTTGGTTAAGCAGCAATTTCCCTAAAGTTTTGTGACACAAATGTGAACTGACATTACTAGTCCCCTGACAAAGGCATTTCTAATGCTTGAAAAACTCTTGGCTGTAGAATTAAAGCAGAAAAAAAAAATAAAAATGTATTTCCCCTTCTGACAGAGATTCATTCCCAAAACAGAGAGAGATTACACCTAAATAATTGTTCTGATGATTTAACATATCAGTAATAAGCATGTTGATAATAAATAATATTTTATTCAGCTTGCAGTGGCTTTATTTGCTATGACAGTTGTGCTAAAGAGGTGTTGTAAAGCAGCAGTCCTTGATACTGGTGTGGTTTTTTCCAAAAGACTGGTCTTTACAATAGCTGGGATTCCAACTTTTTCTCTTTTTCTTTAAGCTAAAGTGCGTTTCCTCAGAGAGAGGGCAGAATCCATTGAGCTTATTAATGCAAGGTAATCTGGAGAGCATGACCAGTTAATTAAGCCTGTTAGCTATGATCACAAGCATTAGGATCTCATCCTCTGATATTTCTTTAAACAAGAATACGCCCTGTAAATAACTCCTCTGATGTATCAATTGGTATAAGGTGAGAAGGAGGTGGAATAAAGCAGGAATCGCTTTCGGTTAGATATGATCAAAAATGATGAAAAACATTGAGCTCCAAGCATTTTCATCCTTGTTGCTTTGACTAAAAGTTGTTGACTGCAAAAGGTTCTGGGCACCTCTCTTTGTATCCCGACCTTCGACACATGAAGAACTGTCAGACTGAGCAAGCACTGAGATGCTTATTTAAACTGTAGAGAGATGAGGATGTGACAGGTAACCGTCTGTGGTCTGACTTTGCTTTTGGTGTCTATCTGAAGCTCATTTCCCCAGCAAGGTAAAAACAGCCTTGGGTTCTTTCAAGTATTAATTTCCGGAGATTTTCAAGGTGACCTCTCTTAAAAGGCACCTCAGTTTGGAAGAGTGTCTCCTGGGCAGTAAAAATGTGTGAATGTCTTTGAAAGCATGGAGCAACGGAATGTCCATCACTGTTTGCTGTTGCAGGGATGATTCCAGGTGCTCCTTGATCAAGAGTTTCACCAAGCAGCGGGGTCTCCAACTGCAGCAGTTCTAAACCACACATTGGGTGTACAGAATGGATTTTCTTTTCACACTGGGAAGTTTCTCAGCACATCTGCAGATGAGGTTACTCCAGGCATTAGAGGACTCCCAAAATATCCATTTTTGGGAAAAGGTATCTATTCCCTATAGAATTAGCATATCTTATACTTTAAATGGCTAAAATGTACGTAGTTTTGAACAAATGAAACTTGAGTATACTGTTTAAGAAGGTAAAAAAAAAAAGAAAAAAGAAATGCTGTGCTTTTACTTTGGTGTTTCCTACCATGTGTAAGAGCTTTCCAGTCATGTGTGTCACTCAAAATATTGAATGTCATGATCTCTCATTCTCTGGGGAAGAACAATGAACACGTGTGTGCAATGATTTCTATGAGTTTTGTTTTTGGGTTTTTTTGTTGTTTGTTAGTTTGGTTTTTTTTAATTTAGTTGTTTATTTTGTTGCTGTAGTGCTTAGAATACTCTTACAAAGTCAGGGCCTTGGTGGGTTAAATGCATTCTAAATGAATAACTAAATGCTTGTCTGATCCCAGAGAAACCATAATCTAAACATTAAAGGGAGGTAACAGAAAGCAGAAGGCAACAGACTCTAGATCACGTGGGTACTTCACTTCCCATCTCCAACTGTGCTGCTTAACTTGCTCTTAACAATCTGATATTTCATACAGTTTTCTCCCTTCTTGATTCCTCTTGTAGTGGTTTATATCCAGCTTTGCTTTTACTGCTGTAATCTGTATTGTTTATGCTATCTTCATTTTCTGTCAGCACAACTTTCCCACTGCTGCTTAGTTGTACTGTATTGCCATATAAATAACTAAGGAGGAGGCAGCTGTAGCAAAAACTGACTTGTGCTGAAAAAATTCCTCCGGTGAAAATTAGAAATCATTTGACTTATACAAATTGCTTTGCTGGAGGAAGTGAAAGTGAGTTTTGCTGGTGCCTGGAAAGGAACAGAAACAGACACAGAATTTGGTGGTGTTCTGCCAAGAATGTATCTTTCATTAATTTCTGGAAGGATAAAGCCCATAGTCAAATGTCTCATCCACAGATGCATATTTCTCTGTCCTAGAAACAAAAGGACAAAATAAATATATCATAAACCAAAACCAGGCACCAAGTGAAACAAAACCAGCCAACAAACAACATAGTGTTTTTTGTTTACCACGCCACTGTGAAAGATATACTCAAACAACTCCAGGTAAATTACTGTGAATTAATCATCACTTTAGTGAAGACACTGCACAATAATTCTCTAAGGTCCACTTCTATAGTATATTTCCCTTTTATAGGAAAGCTTGGTGTTTCTGGGAGACGAGCACTTCGTATTGCTTGTAAGAAATCACTGGGATAGAAATCAGTGACTGAACTGCTGTTGTTTAGCATTTTCAGTACTTGAACATTATCATTATAGAGAGGGCTGCAGTACTCCAGAAAGCAAAGGGGACATCAAATTGTGGGGAAAGTGGAAGAAATTATGGGCCATCCAATGTATACACTTGACAGTATGTTGTTGAGCTTGGAGGAGTGAATTTGAAGGAAATTGTATCTGAGCTATATCCTTGAATGGGAATAGGTCTGGGATTGTAACCCAGGTGTGATGGTGATCTGTACCTGGGCCCCTCAGACCTTGTGCCACCAGCCTGAACCCAGCACCTTCTTCACCTGAGACAGATATGTCCAAGAGGGAGCATGAAGCATGTCCAGTTCATTCCAATTCATCCCAATTCAGGTCTGCCTCACTGTACCAGCCCTCTTTTGGGCCCCTTTAATTAAGCAGAATGGCTCCCACCCTCCAGTATTTAAGATACTTACCTGGATTGCTCTGTAGGTCCGTCAGATGATATGTAATTATCATTTGTTAGTCTCTGTCTGTTGTGGAAATAATGTAATATTACTTTAAATATCACCAGGTAGACAAAAAATGGGCAGCAGGGCTGCAAACAAAAAAATATTAACAGGCCCCAAGGTGCTTAGTGGTAAGGAGGTATAACTATACAACTCCCTGGAACCCCTGCCTTGATTTAACAGAGGTGGTTACAAAGAATTATTGCTCAGGATGTACCTCCTGTTTATTTCCTTGTTAATGCTCTCCCGTTGCTGGTTTGATTTTTATCTTTCTACGCTTGCCTTTAGAAAACAAGCAAGATGGAACATAAAGCGTGAAATGCTGCACAAAACTCCCCAAATGCTTACAGCCTACAAAAAGAGAAAAAAATGTCCAGTTTCTGTTGTAATTCTGCGTACAATGCCAGCTTTCACATTTTGAAACATGCAGATAGAAGTCTGACCCAATTAAAGGCACTGAGAGTTTTGCTGTGGAGTCCAATGCCCAGAGTATTGATCCAAGTGTCTGACATATAGGCTGTAGAGTTCATACTTTTTGAGTCAGGAATACTATTCTTTGTAAAATGTTTACAAAACATCTTGGAAAAACACAATGTCTGTGTACATAATACCAACTTTCGTGAGACAAATCAGATAAATCAGATAAATAAGGATAGTGTGCTTTGAGTGAATAGATAATCAGCTTTTTTTCAGCCAATCAATTTAGAAAGTATGTTCCTAATATCTGCATAAATGAGAAATTCAAAAGATAAATTTGTTAAATCTGAGGTAAAAATTGTTTTGTTTTGCCTTGTTTTTCCCTAGGAAATGAACGAAGAGGTATGATCCATCTTCTTTCAGCAGAAATGTGAGTGAGAGGGTTTGATTGGGTCCACAGAGAGATCAAACACAAAAAACACAATAAAGGGAAGAAGCTGAACGAGTCACAGAGCAGTGTGGAATGATTTCCTTAATCTCCACCGTGTGTTTCTGCTAAATAACTCCTTATTTTGCCTTTTATAATGCCTTGACAGGTCTTAAATTGTTCATCTCTTTTTTGTAAGAGAGCTATAGGAAATGTGGCAGGATATACAGCTACTGTAAATGCAGCCGCTACAAATGTAACATCTGTTACCAACTCCACTCACATATGTACGCTCTACACATGAAGATAATCTTAATAATTTCAATATACCAATATGAAGATAAGCAAACTCATTCATGCACTGTGGAAAGGATCATTTTTGCCAAATATCTAGAAGCGAGTGGAAAGATTAATGTTTTTCAAGGTATTTCACTGAGAGTTTTCCCTCCATATTTTTCACGTCTTTAAAGTACAAATTTTAGTAGTATAGTGACGTAAGAAAGAACCAGTTCTTTATCTTTTTAGACTAATCTGTTTCATACTAATTTCTATATCATAAGTGTGATATAGATGTGCATGCACTGAGCATGCATTTACATAAATGTGTAATTTTCTGTAGTATATATTAGGTAAAGTTGCATGAAGATTTTCAGTCAATAGCTATAAAAACTTCATCTGCTTGCTGTCCAAATTTAGTGTGCACTGGCCAGAAGGTGGTGCTTTCAACCACAGATGTGCAAATCAGGAAAGAAAACATGAATATGAGTTGTGTGAATAATATGAGTTGCAGTGAATAATGGAGGAAAACAGAGAATTCTGTGTATTTTTCTAAGTCAAACACAGATTAATAAGTGCCACAGTCCATAAAGAAGCAAGTATATTGTGGAATCTTCTTTCTTATTTAACATTTTTCTTCACCTTACTATCTAATTTAGGCTTCTCTTCCTGATTGCAGCACGGTGGCGGTGCAGCTTAGAAAGGAAGAGTGACAGCTTCTACCTGTGAGAGCAAAGGGACTTCCACCTGACTGTAGAATCCCTGTTGGTCACACTGTTACACAAGTTTGGTTTAAGAAGCACTGAAAAAGAAAGCAGCAAACTGATGTGTGTGTGGCTCCTGCCCTTGAAATACCTTCAGCTTTTGAACATCTGCTTTGGCTTTCACTGATGGTCCTTACAGCAACAGAGAAAAAAGCTTGCTGTTATTTTGAAATGGGTAGATTGCACGTGGAAAGGGAGGAAGGAAAGGATGAGTTTGACCCTGCAAAATGTTTTGCTTTCTGTGTAAACAGAACATAAAGAAACCTTCTAGAGACAGCTTCTGGATAGCTGGCACAATAGGGTTACACACACGAGTATGTTCCCAGCGCCTCTTTAGACATGTATGTACCACTATTCCCCTGCCCTCCAATGACTTTGGCAGATCTTAGGGAACTCCCTTGTGCTTTAAAGCTCTGCTGCTCAATCCCTGCACCTTCCCTACACTTATGACTGCATCGTTTCACCTCTGAGTAGTTTTATTGCCATCAACAGGCAATATTATTTGCAAATAATACAAAATTATTTGCATATGTAAAGTTTATTCACGTAGTTACCTAAATGTTTGCAAATTCATGTCAAGAAAATTATCTTCCAAATGTTTGATTTGAAATTACACTCCTTTGATTAGAACTCTGCTCTTAGCCTTTAATATATCTCATTGAGTTGCTTGACCTCTAGATGAACATCCTAATTATTATCTCTCTTTTCATGTTAATTAATTACTTGATGGGAGATTTGCGTTAGTGATGAAATAGAAGAAAATAGGAAGGTTCATAACCAGGCCAGTGTTTTTGGTGAATGTTCACTGTATTAAAAACAATTAAGTAAAAGTTTGTGTACACATAGGTGTTTTTGTTTCTCTTGATTAATTAAGTAGTGTTCCTGGAAAAAAAACAAACAAATCCAAATGTATTTTAGTATCAGTAGCTAGTTTTCTTCAGACTTCAACAGAATTAACTTTCTGTTACACTTCTCGAAAATCTCTTCACACGAGATCTGTAGTTGTGTTTTTAATGAACATGTTAAGTTTTCTAGTTCTGTTGATTAAAGCAAATTAATTTCGGACTTTACTAATTGGGAAAACTGTCAAATTCTACTCCAGGGATGAAATGAAAACTAATAAAGATATGATATCTTTAAAAATCTTTGAAGATTCTTAATCCTCAGGGCTCCTATGTCATTGTCTTCAGATATTCTATGAGAGTGAATTTTTCCCTTTCTCCCCCTACAGAAAATTAGCGCAGGTCTATGTAAATTCAAACACTGTTTAAAAAACTTTGATATATAAATGGAGTAGATTTAGCTTAGAGTGAATCATAACCCACTGGTCTAGTCAAAAAGTCCTTTCTCTGACATCCTTTTCAGGGGACTTTCTGCCTTTGTAACAGACTGAGATATATGGTAATAGAAACTTTGGCATTTCCTATTAGTATGGATAAAGAGATTATTACTATAAAGCGATAGAAAGCTAAACAATGTTATCACTTTCTGAAGATTATATAGTTTATTAAATTTATCTAATCCTTATTAATTCCACACCTAGGGGATTTGAATTGATGGGATGCTTTGAAAAAGACTTTGGATCCAAGATAAATTGAACTATGTCTGTTCAGAACAGGCCCAAAAACCTCTATGGGGAAGATCCCTTATCTTTCCATTTGTATATGCACGCACCTATCTCATACTTTTGGACTGTTAATAAATAAATTTTAAAACCATAGAATCTGCCTAATAAGAAAAGTCAAATGCAGTCAAATCCACACAGTGGATGAAATGAGACTTGCAAAGCCTTGGCTTTGTAACATAACTTACGGCACAAATGCCACACTAACTGTGCCTAATAGAGCTCTATTCCCCATCCTCTTGTTAAAACTGCACCTGTTCATAAGAGATAGCTCTGTCCTAGGGAAGGATTACTCAGCCTCATAATTTTTCTTCATCTTCTTCCTTGTCACTGTCATACTTAATGCTGCAAAGGCTGGAAAAACAAAGGTCTCCAGAGGCTGGCGTGGAGATATTTCTGCCTCACGTACAAAGAGCACTGTAAGAAGCTTCAGTCTGTCACCTGTCCAAGGAGAGTCACCCCCTCTTCTGCCTGCATTCAAAGGAGGGTACTAGCTCCTTTACAGGGTGATTAAGCCTAGCCAAAATTGTCTAATGGAAATGTGTTTTTCTTTTCATTGCCTGTAGTAAACATTGAGGATGAACTTTTATTCCCTGTGGTAGCACAGCTCTGTTAATCACAGGATGAAATTCAGTATGTGAGCTCAGAAGCAGGCTGTATAGAAAGCATCAGAAACACATCAGAGGCCAGTAGAACTGAATCAATTTACACTAACAGAGATCAAACCCAGTATGTCTGGCATGGTCTGGTGAATACAGCTGGTGAAGGGGGCAGCCATTTTAAGGATTTCACTACAATTGTTCTAGGATTTCCAACAGAATATTTTTTTTGTCAGAAAATTACCTTTTTATCAAACCCAACTCTTTTTCCAGGAGCTGGTCCACCCAGCTGAAATTCTGAGCTAAAACCCAGAAATGTTCGCAAAATGGAGTAAGGTAAATTTCAGGCGGGGAGCTTTTTTGTTGATTTTTTGTTTGTTTGTCTTCCCAGAATGCATTTTCTTTGAAGATGTGCTCTTGTGTTACAAATGTTATACTTTAAGCACAGAAATAAAATAAAAAATCAAGTTTTTTAGAGTGCATGCTTCTGAGTGATTAATCAGCTTCTTGTAAGTACTTTTTTCCTTTTTCTATGAAAAACCAAATTACCCTTGTTTCATTAAGAACACGAATGGATACAGCTTTCACTGTCACAAACCTTTCCATGAATAAAAATCTGGGATGTTGCATAGCCTTGTTACTGTTTTTCCCAGAAGAGAGGCTGACGCAGGCAAGGACTCTCTCAGGACATATGTGCACAGATGGGAACGAGCAGACTCAATCTGCCTTTGCTCCATGGCCATATTGGCACAGAGCTGCTTCCCTCAAGATAACCTTTGGGATCAGGACAGTGGGGCAATAAGCTGCTGAGCATAATCTTGGGAGCTCCCAGCTTGTCCTGCTGCATTTGTACAGGCAGGCCAAATCCCACATCCCAGGTTTCCAGGCAGATGTGTCATGGATGAAATGAGCAGTGAGATTTGAGGCTGAGGTAAAGTGAGATGGCAACAGAGCACGGGAAGGAGGAAAATAAAAATTATACAGTTTTGATATTGCTTTGCAGTGCCTGAAAAGGTTAAGATTGCCTGTGGGAGGAAGTGGAGCTTGGTGTGGTTGCTGGGTTTGGGGTCTGCTTGTCTGTTTTTGCTCTGTTTCCTTTGACAGCAAGTGTTGGGAGCTAACAGTAATTTTGTGAGAAGGAGAAAAACATCTAAATGGTTTATGGGGGAGTTACTAGAGGTACCTGAAAGGACACTTTGCTCTTCACACTTCCCAGGGAACAGGTATCACCAGCTATTCTCCTGTGGCCAGATGGGGATGATCTTTATGGATCAGCATCACTTATAGCCAGTTGTTGCAAAGCCCTGTAGTGGTTAATTTCTCAGCATTTGCTAAATGCTACCAGTCAGCTCTCTGCTGTAATACATGTGGCATGGAACAAAGCAGACATAATCCCCACTGCAGAGTTTAGGATCTAAATAATCTGCTGCAGTTTATCAGGCGCTGAGTGTGATAGCAACACAATCATCAGCAGCTGAGTAGCTCAGTGATGGTTATCAGCAGATGTTCATCCTCAGCCTTGTGGGATTGAACACTAAATGATTAATAATTCCCATTTTAAAGTAAAACACATTAACTGAGAAATCAGGACTTGCTTAGTTTTTGCTGAGCATTAGTGTAATTCAGATAAAAAGAAATAAAATAAGTTACAGTCCTGCAAGCAAAGGTTAGCTATGATTCTATTCCCTGTTTATTGAAGATAAAGGATATTAAGAGAAAATTCAGAAAAAATAGGAATGTGATATTAAATCTAGTTGAATGGTGAAAGTGGCCATTAGACTGGACCCAAGTTAAAAGATTGGTATTATCCTTAAATACTAGATCAAGGCAGATGGCTGACAGTTTTTCTTATCAAATGTATTTAATTCCTGGAAATTTTTTTTATTTGATTCAATCAATGCAAAATGAATATAATCCCTATTACATTAAAGAAAATTATTCACCAATTAACATCACATGAAATTACTTATGGAATTAGTGAAGGAGCAGGAAAACTGGTGAAATACATATTTTTTGGCACAATGGGAGTAGGGAAACATATGAATCTTTCTGTAAGGACAGACAGACGGTAGTCTGCTGTCTTACAGTGCATATGTGTCTGAATGATGGACAATATAATGCATTTGAAACAGTTGATGGAGCATTAATATAAAGTTAAGGATGCCCTCGTCAGGAAATACAATCAGTCAGTTTTTCACCGTGGGCCCAGACTAGAGCCACATGCTGGTGGGACTGTTATAAAGCCAATGAAGTTATGAAGCCATCTTGCCTTTTCTCGAAGCTCACACGCTAACACATTGCCTCTCTCTCCATGGAGCTTGCTATCTTGTTCCCAGCATCCTTCAGTGTGGCTCCACAACTGCTGGCTGGAGCTGCCATTGCAACATCTGCTTGTGGAAATCCATACCAACATCTCTACGGTGACTTATGGCAAGAATAAAACACTGATTACACTTGATTGGATGAAAAGTACACCTGACTCAGCGTTGAGTCTGGAACCCAGACTTCTACTTTTTCCTGACTTTCAATATCAACACCATGGTACTACCATGGAGACCCTGGCAAGTTCAGGAGTGACTAGAGGATTTTGTGGAGTAGGGGAAAGACATAGAAGCTCAGGAATAGATTAGCTTTGCCCTTCATGGCTGGTGTTGCCAAGAAGGTCTGTTTGGCATCCTGACTGGAATTGTCTCAAAAAACATGAGTATTTCTGGGAAGAGGCAGAATCCACCAATGAAATATTGTTCTCTGGTCCAACATATTGTTGCATTTTATCATCCTCATTTCAGGACTGCTCTTTTTAATCCTTCTAATATTATGATGTTTGAGACAGGTTCCTGATGACAAGAAAAAGCAAGCAACATGCCCACCTTGAGGGTGGCGAGCATAGAAGACTTGGGGAACTGCAGGCTGGCCAGCCTTACCTCAGATATTTGGAAGGTTATGGTGACAATCCTCATATGGAGTAGAGGATGACCAGGAGAAACTAGCATGGATTTATAATGGGCAAATTATGCGTGAACAAATGTATTGCCTTCTACATTTAGAGAGGACTGGTGGGTAAGGTGAGATCAGTGGGCTTGACTTTAACTTCTATCTGATCTCCATGAGCCTCAACAAATCTATTGTTCTCTGATGTCTTGTCAAACGCAGTTTCTTCATCTCACTATTCTGAATGTACTCCATGTTTTAAGGCTACTTGTGTTCATTCTCTGAAACAAGCAGGCAGCTGTCCAAACACCTACTGCTCAAATATGAGAAGTACTTATTTTAATGGCAGAGGTGTGGTCAAAATCATATGTAGACATCAAAAGCTGATACATAAAGAAGAGCTTACAAACAACATAATGAGATTTCACCAGAAGAATCTTCTAGCCTTCAGAAACTCGCAGTTAGGGACTTCCTGAGTGAGGGAGGGTCCTGGTATTCAATGTCAGTCAATGGGTTATTTTCTTCCATAGGTTTAATCACCCCTTGATAGAGTGGACATGAGTGTCATTTATAAGTGATATAGATTGTGTACTTCATTTGTCACTTGTCCGGAGGTTAAACTCCTGTTTCCTTTTAAGAGACTGTGTCTAGAACAAAATGAGTGAGACTTTGTAAGTGGGATAACCAGTATTTGTCATGCATGTCTTGCTTTCTGTCTTTCCTTGGTGATAGAGTAAACACTTTTCAGTAGAGCAGTCATAAATTATCGGCTATCCTGAGATTATTTTTCTTAATTTTAACTTTTCATAACCAAGGCGTTGTAAAGAACTTAAAAGATTCAAACCATGGGATTGCATAACAAAATTATTGCCAAAGCAATTATTAATATTTCCCCATTTACACTTTGCTGCCCCCAAAGCACAGTTTTTTGTTGTTACTTTTGTGTTTTGTGCACTCTTAAACAGCACTTAACAATTTATAGTTTATCTTTGTTCATAGTTCAGTGTTCCACAGTGCAACATAACCTGTTCAAGGGATCACCATGTTTTTTCCTAGTAGAATACATTTTCTTGGCTTGGATCAAAGCAAAACAAAATCCTCACTAGAGTTTTTTAATTTCAATGGTAAGAAAACCCTCCTTGAGTTTTGTAGCATAGTTTAGGAATACATAATTATGATATGACACAATAAACCAGATAATTTGTCACACATTTTGATTACTTTTATCACATAGTACCAAGCTTGAGGGTTAATTATATTTTGTAATTCCATTAAAAGCATAATCATTTTTGCACGCCAAAAATCTCATATTTATCATAGCGCTGAGCTACTGGCTGAGAATTCTGCCATTAGAAGTTAGAGCACTTTACAAAATAGGTGAAGTGCCAGTCCTGATTTACTGATGGGGGAGCTGAAGTGGGAATGATTGAAGTGATTTGCCTGTGATAAGTCAACAGACAAGTAGCAGCTGAGGGAAAGCAGCAGTGCCAGTAGGGATAATTCCTCACCATATAACAACATCAAGGTGTTTCAGTGGTCATGCATCCTTTATCTTTTGTTTAGATGTTATTCCATTTTAGTGGAGGTGCCATTTTCAGGATTTTGTCTCCTTGCAGACTGGTGTTTTTTGGGGTTTTTTTTGTGTTTTTTGTTTGTTTAGTTGGTTTGGGGTTTTTTATATTTATATATAACGCCATTAAAACAAGATTTCCCAGAAGTGGGTGAAGACCTTGGATCACAAAGATCTTGGAGAGACTATCTGGGGAGTACTTAAATTTTCAAATTTTACTGAATATTTCCTCTGAATATGCCCATTTTTATATGCTATAATTCAAGAAAATTTTAGCAAAAGGGTCATCTTGACTTCATTTCATGATAGGAACTACTTTTTCTAATATATATATTGTATTTTCTATTGAAGCTTTCCTATCTTCTCCAATTCAGCCATTCTGTTGATCAGTTCCTTGAAGTTCTGCAGCTCTATTGTCTGTGTCCAGAATGGTATTTTATAGGATTTATTACAAATATGAGTCTTATTGAAAGAAATAAAATAGTTCATCCTCTGAGCCCTGGCATTGCCTATGACTTTCTTCATGGTATGGTTTTTTGTTTGTTTGTTTTTCCAAAGTTATAATTGCCCCTGTTACCTTTATTTACTTCTTATTTCCTTTGTTATTAACTTGATTTATTTGAAAATTAGTCTCAGACTTAAGTTTCAAGGAGTAACACTGCAAAAAAAAATGTGGATAGAAGAAAACCAGACTCCAGATCTTTTCCTAGCAGTCCCTAATTGACTATATCTTCTCATGTTGTTGCTTTCTTGTTTGCACCATTAAAATGTTTATGCAAAGATGAAGTTTCACTTCAGATTTAGGAAGTTTTTTTAAGTATTACAAGATTATTGAATCAACAATTAGTTCTTTAATAGTCTAAGTTTTCAAAGCCTACTATGTGCTACCAATAAGTCTAAACTAATTAATAAACTGTATTTCTCACATTTATCCAGCTGCACAAATGCTATACACTTAAGCCAAGGAATGTTTAACATCTTAGAATCATAGAATCATTAAGGTTGGAAAAGATCATCAACCATTAATCCAGCTCTGCCAAGTCCGCCACTAAACCGTGTCCCTAAGTGCAACATCTACATGTCTTCTAAATACCTCCAGGAATGTTGACTCAACCACCTCCCTGAGCAGTCTATTCCAATGCTTGGCAATCCTCTTGGGGAAGAATTTTCTTCATATGACAAAACCTGCATAAGTAGACTGAGCAGTTTACACCTGAATTAGATATAAAACTTTGCTTGATTTAATCACACATTTTCTTCCTAGGACAGTATTGTAATTGGTGAAGGTTGTTAACACAGTGCATTTATTGTGCACCAGGGAAGTTAAAAAGCACCGTTTTAGAATAGAAATATTTGCGCTGAAGTTAGTGGGGAAAAAATCTGGAAAGATTTCAAGCAAATTCGAAGCCTCATTGTCAACGAGTATTTGAAACGTTGCACTATATCTAAGAAAACCTAATTAGCTTGGTTTTATTTAAGCAAAATCAAAGGCTTCTATATGTTTATTCTGAAGTGTTAGTCAATCAATTTGCAAGCACTGGATAAAGATTTTGTATGATTTTTTAATTGGTTTTTCCCCATGTATGTGTTCAAAGTATATTAGTAAGACAGATAACATTTTTCTTCAGAGGCCACTGTGGTCCATCAGGTAAATAATTTATGTCTTGTACTGTATAAATATGTAATTGTGTTTTCTGCATTGAATAATAAAGGATCCAAGTTTTCTCTCCTTTTAACTTTACATAAGCATTAGGGACATCCCTCCAGAGACGAAGGGGAGGGAACACAGAGACTGCTTTTAGTTAAACAATGTTCATTTTAACCTCTGCCTCTTTCTCTATTTATTGCAGAAAAAAACCAAGAACAGAAGAGAATATTTTCAAGACTATGAAGCCTAGAACTTAAAAGACAGAAAATGACAGAATTAAGATTGCACGTGGGTTTTATATACATGCACTTTCCCCCTCACCTGTAGGACTCCTGCTTCAGCCAAAACCTTGTGTGAATACAAGAATATTAATCCTTTCATCATCTTGGCTGCTGCAGTCATTGCATTGGTACCCATGGACTTATAAAATGAATTAATTTATTCCCATAGTACCTTCTTGGAGTTAAGTTATTTCCCAGTGTCACAGTTGAACAGTTGACTGTTATCTGCTGCATAAAATAAGCAAGAAACAAGTTTTCACTAAGTTGTCTTGAATGATTAAAGGCTCTGAAATATTTTTTTTTTTTTTTTCTCCCAGAGAAAGTGCTTAGTTCTACATAGTATCCAGTATGGTCAAAACCAGCACCCAACGTCTCTCAATCCAGCTGTGAAGGATGTGTCTCTGCAAATCAGATCCTTGAGCACCAATTTAGAAACCCAGAAAATGCAGGGTTTCCCTTAACCATGTGGCTCTCAGTTTCCTTTTACAAGGAAAGTCTTTTTTCCCTTCCTTTTTCTCAAGTCCATTTTATCAGGCCAAAGACTCCTATTGAGTTGTACAACAACCACAGCACTGATCAAAATTCACAACAGACCCTACACCAAAACAGAGGTTCCAGGCTGCTCAGAGAAAATCTGGTTTTGTTTTTTTAACTTGGTCAGAGACAATATCTTCTCCCTTGGAAACAGTGGAATTTTTTTCTAGCTGGAACCTTCTGTAGAAACACTGAACTTGAATCAGCCCTTAAGCATGAAAAATTTCAGCACCCAGGACCAATGTCTGGAACATTAACTACCCTGTGACCTGTTGTAAGGACTTACAGAGCACAGTTGTCTGTCCCAAACCCTGTTTAGGCCATAGAAGGACTTTGCCATGACAGAAGTATAGCATGGGGCAACAGGATGGTGCTAACTCCAGGCTTGGCAGAGGCAATGTCTGGCTGGCACATCCTGGGTAATGCATGCCGACAAAAATTCTCACTGTTGCAAACGGTGTGAAGAAGCAGCTGCTCATACACATATCACAGTCAAACAAAGATCACCCCAAGTTTTGGGACAGATGGCATCTGTGGCAATCGAAGCCATCCCCTCCCCCACCGAAAATGCCTTCATGGATACCTGGAACTGGGACTGTTCTAAGCCACTGTGATGGGAACTTGAGATAAGATAAAGGTGGCACAATTGTCCAAGTGTTGACAAAGCTGGGGGAGAAGGATGTATTAATGATAATGGTCACAAAGAATGCAGAATTTATGGGCAACAAGGAAAGCCAACTCAGAAACTGCGTTGAAATCAAGTCCACCTCAGTAAAAGGTAATTCTGGCAAGGGAAAAGTGCAACCACCAACCACAACCCACTGACTGAAGAAACCTGGGCCTTTTCTGGGCTGCTTAGAAAGAGAAAAATTTAGTGTTATTAGTCAGGTATTTTTAAAATGTCATCCAGTTTCTTTGCATCCAAAGTCCTTTTTTTTTCCTGAATACTACTGTGGAGCAAGGAGGGTGTAGAGAAGAAGGCTCAGATTTCTTTTTTTTAATCTGTCTGTTCAATAAGCACTTATTTTCTCCCACTGACTGCAAGCTTGTTTTTTCAGTAAACTCTGCCTCAGAGACCTTTCGGTTTTCATTGTCAGTGCAGGATTGCTGATGTTACTTCCTATGGGCATTCTATGTCTCTCAAACACCACCATGGCTGCTGCCAGTTACACTCATAGCCTCTAAGCAACTACCCATTCCTTGTTGCAGAGAAAATTTCACTATACTGGATGATGACCTATGGTATTGAGCTTTAGCTTGAATAATTATGTCAGTCACTCTTCCCTTATCCACCAATGCTATAACCCCACAAGAAGGCCACCAAATTTGTCCGGCATGATTTGCTCTTAGTGAATCCATGTTAGCTGTCACTAGCCACATCTTTATTTTCACTGTGCCTTAGTTTAACTTCCAGGAGGATCTACTCCACAATCTTGCTGCACACGGAGGTGAGACTGACCGGCCTGTAGCTGCCTGAGTCCTCCTTATTTCCCGTTTCAAAGATGGGGATTCTGTCACGTATTGTATTAAGAACCAAACTCTCACTCTGGATATGTCCTGGTGGAATGGAGTACAACTCAATTCCTTCCCTTCTCCTATCCATTAAAATAAAAATAGTTTTTTCCCTCCTCTGCTTAAACCTTCACCTGGGCATAGGTGCACCTTGATTAATAGGCAAGTCTGCACTGGGACTTGCACCTGAAAGGAAATCAAACACCCGGAGACGCCCTTTAGCTGTCTTTATGAAAACTACTGTTTTGCCTGGTGGCTTCCTATTCTTTCCAGTTATTATGAAATGAAAAGCATTCCACTGCTCATTAATTAACATGAATCAAAAATTCTATCACTTCTGTCTGCCTTATCAAGATCTGTGATTGACAACAGCAATTAATATCTTAGAATCGTAGAATCGTAGAATTATATAACCATTTAGTTTGGAGAAGTCCTTTGAGATCGTGTAGTCCATTAACCCAGCACAGCCAAGACCACCACAAATGTGTGTTCCTCAATATCATATCTACATGGCTTTTACATACCTCCAAGAGAGCTGTCAGCAAAACCAAATTATGACAATGTATGTGAATTCCAATAAAATGTAACTGTTGGCAGAGGAACTAAGAGCAGGAAGATATTTGGAAACCCAGTGTCAGATTTAGCCAGATGTCATATCAACCCCTACACCCTCACAAGAGATCTGATTCCAAATTCTAGATGACTATCTATTACTCCTACACTGGCTAATTTTGCTTGAACATCTATCACGCATCAAATAAAAGAAATTAAATTTGGTTCTTGTTCTTGTCCTAAGAAGATATAAAATTCCCTCAGAAGCAGAAGTCTGTGGCAGCTTCATTCTAAGGACTAATGGGTAGAATGAAAAAATACCCTTTGTTCCATTCTGTAAAGAAGGTCTTTGTCAGATGTGGAGGAGTTCATATCAAACAAAAAGGTCTCCAAGGCTCAAGACACAGGAGAAAATATTCTTCGATTACTTCTTGTCATCCTTTCTAAAGAATAACAGGACCATGATACTTCCAGAGCCCTTAACTGTTGAGATTTGACATTTATTCCGATTTTTTCAAGTCAAGTTTGTTTCTTTTTTCTTCCATACTCTTATCAGATTTTAGAGAGGAAATGACTCTGCAGAACTTTACTCCTTCAAAGGGGGCCCAGTGATGACATGTAAGAGTTGTTAACCTCCCCTTTATCTCTCTTATCCACTGCTCTTCTTTCATATTTTGACTTCAGCAGTCAGACCAAGTACTTTCTGTTCGATTTGTACTTTTTCATTTCAAAAGAGAAACTCATTTCTCTGAATACCTTTTACTATTTTTTTAAGTAAGTTTATACTGACATTTCAAATTACAGTGACTATTATTTAAAGGAATTCTTACATGTCTATTGAGAATAAACTAACAACTATAAGTTGGACTATCCTTTATGAAGCAACTTATGTTTGCCGGACAGAAGTTCACTTGTGAATGTTGATGAAGTCCTGAGAAGATTATATCACAAAGACATAAATGCTTTCTATTTCATGGGATGAAAGCTTTAAGTGGCCTGCAGAGTCATTCAAAGTCCCCTTTATGTGATGGAGCAATCTCATTTTTTGTGAATGCTTATAGGTAGGAGTTGTTCTGGGTTGAACATTTGAATTATTTGTCAAAATAAAATTGAATACAGTGATGCTTCAATAACCCAAATTTTTGCCCTTACCATACTTAGAACATGTCTTCCTAGCTCTGGAGACCTAAAACTAAAAGTCACAAAGCTAAAAATATGTCTATTCAATTTTTTTTTTTTTTAGTTACAATTATTATTATCACAAGCTGTATCTGTGGAGATATTTCTCAGTGACTAATGCTTTCTTAGGAAGAAGACTGAGGAAGAATATATTTTAAGAAAGAGCAGAGGAGAATTCGTCCTCTTCCCACTAACTGCTGACACAAAGACCATGGTCACTGGATGTAGTTTTCTGCCATGTTAGGGACATACAGAAAGTGACCTCACATGTAAATTTACCCTGTCACTTTTAGATACTTTTTATATTCCTCCCCCTAATCCTTAGGAGGTTTGTTCCATAATCTTCTTAAAGTTAAAAGTTTTTTAAAATTCAACCAAATGGGACATTACAAAATTGTCCTTTACAATCCTTCTCTTCTGGAGGGTGGGGTTGTTTTTCTGTTGTTAGTCTGCTATTTTGTAGACAACACTTACGGCTCCACTGAACCAGTCAGTTTTCTCCAAAAATTAATGAGATGTCTGTTGGCCTGATCATTGTAGAAGACTTTCTGTTTACTTTTTGGCCTGAACACTTCTCTTCCACCAACTGCAGTGTAGTGTTCCTTGTCGTGCCCGTAAAGATCTCCTAAAATGGCCCTAATATTTACCCAGATCTACTGGAATATTTTGTCTCATATGCCTTATTGCAGGTTCATCTGTGGCAAAGCCACTCTTCTTCTCTCCTGTATTCTCTGTATTTTGTCCTTCTTTTCTATTTCAAACTGATTTTATAGCAGGAATCCTTGGGCTTAGTATCTTGTTTTTCTTTCTTTTTCTATTACAGGATATCATTCAGATTGTAGTCTCAAGTTCTCAAGGTCATCCATTGCTTCCTCTGTGTGTATCTTGATCTTTGCTATTGATAACGCCTCTCAAATTTTCTTCAGTGACAATATTCATGAGCATAGTCCTACTTTTTGTAGCAAAGATCATTAACAAAAATACTCATTAAGTGGCAAGATCGTTTCTACACTGGTACTCTTTGTTCAGTGACTCCACTTTTGAAGCACCATTACTGAAAACCTTCTTTATTTATTTTTGTGTCTTCTTTCATTCCCTCAGTTCATACTCATGAAGCATTTTCATGTGTCATTGCTCAAGGATTTTGCTGCAGCCTAGGTATATTCAGCATATTGCACATCTTTTTCCCCCCAGATCAGTTATTTTATCAAAGATACACAATATGAACTTGAAAAATGCAAAACTTTAAAACTATAGTAAGAATGGATATGTACCACAGAAAATGAAATATTGTAAGTACAACACAAATGGGTTTTTTTGTGGCACTAAATTATTAGGTTGTATATTCTCTGAAAATAACTTTGGTGCCCAGTATTATATTCACTAGGTTGTTACACCTCCCACAAAAGCGGAAATCTTTGGTTTTGCACTTGTTAAGAGGAAACCAACCTGATTTCACTAAGCACAGCTGTCGGAACACTCAGACATTGGGGAAGTACTTCTCATTACCTATACGCTCAGAGAAGTATTTTAAAGCAAAGCTTTAATTACATTTGTCATTTCTGAGTTTCTAGCCCGAAAGCATTTAGTTTTGATGCTGCAGCATGAACACAATGCAGTAATCATGCTGAGATTTTTACCTTTTAGAAAAGCAAGCAGGAGAAAATTTAAGTCTAAAAAGCATACTACATGTAAGTAAATGAACTAGGAATATGCTGATATTGAAGATACCTTACTACTCAGAAGTCTAAATTAACTTTGTATTTTATCAGAGAAAAACAAGAAATGTTATTTTCGTTAGGTTGAAACACTTGGTCTATAAATTACAATTAGGTTAGTAAGCTTCCTGAAAATAAAGTTGTAGTAATGAGAGCACAGAGCTAAGTGTACTGTTACACTTAGTATAAATGAACATTTTGTTCCTGCAAGCATCAGATGTCCTGCTTTAAACAAGCTTGAGCTAGGAAATGTGTGGAGAATCTAAACACATCCCCCAGTGTGCTGTGCTGGACCTGTTACTGCATGAAATAATTTTTAAGTAACTGGCCCTAGCTAGTTTGTGGTGGATTTGTCCCATATCTGTTGTAGAAATGGGAGCTGTTAGCAGATGAGGCACATTCAATGAGAAGAGAGGTAATGCCAATGGTGTTGGCAGTAAAAGGAGCACAGTGTCAAACCCTGGAAACAGGCTCATTTGAGCAGATAATGGGCACCCAGATGATGACCTGTAAACCAGTAATCCTGCTTGTCCTGAAAAACTGTCAGGTACAGAGGCATGATGGATGGGAGGGCACATCAAAACAATAAGTCTGTAATGGAGCTGAAAAATTACAACTGTTCCAGTGAGTAGATGATATTCTTGTTGGAGGTGATTTGAAAAGAAAGAATGTGAACATTTAGTGTCCAAACCATCTTGAGCACTTTAACTGTTCAGTTTGTGCATTTCAGCAGAGGACTGGGCTTGCTTCCACATGGGACCTGAAGATGATGCAAGTAGGTGCTTGGTGTCCTAGAGGTGGTCCTGTGGCTGGCACAGGAGGGATGAATGGATTTATCATGTTGTAGGCACTGGGCATAAATTCTGGTTTACATTCTTTGTCATGAAACTTTGCATTGATGCTGCTTCTGTGGCAAATCTTGCCACAAATGAACAGTGTCTGCTGTGGAGAAGGACTGAGCCTCTTCTTTTTCTTTCAAATACGCTTTGTATCTTATCTGTGCTGGACAAAATTTTTCTTTTCCTTTTCCTTTCCAAATTGTCATTCTGCCTACCTGAATGAAATGAATGAGTTTTGTTTTTAAGCATTTTGGGCAATTTATATTCTTTTTGCATGTACGCAGTTTTAATCACATAAATAATTCACAACTCTCTGTCCGGACCAACAAGTAAGTGTTCTTTTTACACACCATTTTAAGCCTTCCTAGTAGGGGAGTATGTCTGTTCTCAGCTGCTGTTGGAAGTGAGCGTGTGGGGCCAGCATGAACCTATTGTAAAGATAGTGTGTACAATCCTTGATGTGTGGTAGTTCAGGTATGAGAAGTCTACCACACAGCAGGAAAGAGCTCTGTGACTATGTGCCACTTCGATTGTTGGACTGTAGTCAGAAAAGTATACTTATGACAAAGTCCCCTGTGAGGCAGTCCTGAAGGGAAAAGAATTGCAGCAAGGCTGAACATTCTTCAAGAAGGAAATTCTAAAGGCTCAGGAGCAGGCCATTCCCACTGCCAAAAGATGTGCTTTCAAAGAAGATCAGCCTGGCTGAATGGACAACTTTGGCTAGAACTCAGTAACGAAAGGAAAGTTTATCACCTTTGGAAGAAGGGGCAGGCAACTCAGGAGACAATGATATTGTGAGGTTGTGAAGGGAAATAATTAGAAGAAAGCCTAGCTAGAATTTAATCTGTCTACTGCTGAAAATGACGATAAAAAATACTTCTATAAATACACTAGCAACTAAAAGAGGGCTAAGGAGACTCTCCATCCTTTATAGAATGTGGGGGGCAAATACAGCAGCAAAGGATGAGGAAAAGGATAAGGTACTTAATGTCTTCTTTGCCTCAGTCTTTAATAATCAGACCACTTGTTCTACAGGTACCCAGCAATATGAGATGGAATGCAGGGATGGGAAGCAGAATGAAACCCCCCATAATCCAAAGGGAAATGGTCACACCACATAGGCACAGAGAAGTCTGTGAAGCCAGATGGGATCCACCCAAGGCTACTGAGTGAGCTGGTGGAAGAGCTTGCCAAGACACTCTCTGACATTTATCAACAGCCACGGCTCACTGGTGTGGTCCCACTTGACTGGAGGTTGGAAATATGACACCCATCTACAAGAAGGGCTGGAAGGAGGATCTGGTGAACTACAGGCCTGTCAGACTGACCTTGGTACCAGGGAAAGTCGTGGAGCAGAAAATTTTGAGTACCATCATGCAGCAGGCGCAGGACAGCCAGGGGATGAGGCCCAGACAGCATGGGGCTGGATGGCCTGCCCCAGAGAGAGGTGGTGAGTGGTGCCATATCCAGCTGGCAGCCAGTCTCAAGTGGGGTATGGTTCACAAGTCTGGTATGGCTCACAAGTGATTCTTCAGGGCTCAGTATTTGGGACAGTTCTGTTTAATAGCTCTATCAATGATCTGGATGAGGGAACCAAGTGCACCCTCATTTTGTAGACACCACCAAGCTGGGCAGGAGTGTCAATCTGCTGAAGGGTAGGAAGGCCCTACAGAAGGATCTGTGCAGGTTTTAGGTCTCAGGGTACCTCTCTGTTTTAATTTTGTGGATTTTTACAAGTCCGTTCTCTAGCTCTTGGCTCACAAACAGAAAGCCTCAACACCCTCCCTGCCTACCCTCATTACTATTGAAGAAGTCTCTTACAGACACACAGGTTAAAGGCACTGATTCGCATTCTTCCCAGGTGGGCTTAGTATTTTGGCCCTTTCAATTTCCTTGCAAATGAGTTTGGTACTTCCATGAGAAGCTGCTTCTTGTTCAAACCTGCACTGCCCTTGTATAGTTGACTTCTGGGCTGGGAACTTAAAAGTTAGCTTGCCATGGACAATTAAAGCAAAGTCAATATCCTCTCAGAAAATCTCTAGGAAAGCTTCACTGTGAAATGTACCTTTTGCCTTTAGCTCAGTTATTTAACAAGCTATTAGTAGTTTAGTCAAGCAGAGGAAACAACTGAACTGTTTAAACAGCATTAGCAGTCTCACTGCAAAGGGATGAAGTTCAGGAGACGAAGATTGAATCTGTCTCCTTAAGAATAAGTCAGTTCTGGAAGGCAGGAAAAAGGAGGAGAGAGTTTAAGCAGCAGTAGTGAACCCCTGAGCAGATTTTAAGTAGTAGTGGAAGCATAAAATCCAACACGCTTCCTTTATTTTCTACTACAAAATCCAGTTGCAGATGTGGAATGTGAAAAAAAAGCACAAAGACCCTTACTATGTAGGCTAGTAAACATATTCAACTTGTCTGCTGAATGCTGGAAAGAAATGCCGAATATATTTAATCTCAATATCAATAAGATATTAAATACATGTTTTTTATTCCTTTTTGATATACAATTACAAGAAGCCTTTGGAATCTTCATGGCAATTTTTCCTGCTTTATTGATTAATTTTTTCAAATTAAACTTCTTTTATTGTTTGATTTTCCCGACATCTTGATTGACAGTCATTTTCTTAATGGGAATCTCAAAGTTAGGTTATTGGAAGCTTCTTGAATCACTCTCCAATCTAATAGGGTTCTCCTAGAAAGGTGAAGGTAACCAGAAACACACAGCTGCACAGAGTAGTTTAGGAGCTGGTAATGCTGAAGTCACTCAGCATATGTGCTTTCCAGGGCCACTACCAGCTAAAAAAATTCTTGGCATGAGCTATGACAGTGGGAGCAATGCCAGAGTCCTGAGGGTTAGGGAAAGGTTTGTAGAGGTTTGTACTCAGCACTCTCCCTCTCTGTAAAGGTGTCACTTATTCCTCGAGGACCTGCTAGAGCTTTAGCTCAGGGATGGAAGCTTGCGCCATGAACCAGAGGTAACTCCTGCTTCTGATGATCTACTAAAGTTAATTTTGCAACTGACAGCAAAGTGCTGAGTTAGGTCCCCATTCAGTCTGTCTCACCTTTCTCTGCTCAGATTCGTGTTAGTGACAAGCAGCTTTGTTCAGGAAGGGAATTAAAAGAAACCGTAGATTGAAGTGATCCTAAATTATTGAGAGAGGTTTTATTCTCCCCTGATTTCACACAAACTCATATTCTACCCATCTGTGCAATGCAATCTTTTGTCTTCTAGCCAGGGCCACTGAACAGCAGATAAGTGTTTTGGATTGCTGCCTTAAAATATGCCAGTCAGATGAGGCCAATCTAGTTCTCTTGTACTAACCTATAAGACATATAGGTAATTTTTGTGTGCTGCTTATGTGTGACACTTTTAAACTGTTTGCACATTGTGATACATATTTACATATGCTAACCTGGTGATTTCACTAGTTTATATAATTAAAAATATAGGTCTTTGACAATGCATCCATCTTTGGCACCAGGCTAATGATAGAAAATTAAGATGGAGAAGAACTAAAATTCATCGAGGCTCTGGAGATCTTATTTGGTCCATGCAAAGAGCTTTGTAGCCTTTTCTGACAGTAAAATTTCGATTAAAAGGTGTCATCTTTCCTGTTGCAACTTGTCTAGTAGTTTGAAATTTGGATAAAAGCGTGTTTTATTAAATCTGGATAAACCCACATTGTAACATTCTCTTTGCCTATACACTCTTCAGAATTGCAAAGGGTCATTGAGATCAGAGTCTGGGCAACAGTACATCAAAGAAACACCAGGGTGTGTAATTTACAGATTATTTTTATTTCCTACTTTCAGAAGTTTGACCAAAAGGAGCAATAGTTTATTGGGTCAGCTTCTGAATACTTCCATGTTTGTTTTACGTTCCTAAGCTTCCTAACGTCCTGAAACCTCATTTTGCTGAGCTGTGTTTTCAGCTTAATGTGAAAAGACAGACCACCAAGTGGTCCCTTTTTTCTATCAATTTATCATTTGTTCAAGTTATTAAACAGTCTGACAGTTAAAAAGTGTGTCTATTGGCTACTTTAATTTGTAAAGTTTTCTTCCTGGTCACTGTTTTTATCACGATTTTTTTTTTTTTTTTGCTAAAGCATTGATTAGTGTCCAGAATTTTCTTCTAATGAAAATAGTACTGCACTGTAAAAAGCTTACAGCTGAAGAGATTGGAATCATCTATGGTCTCAGAGTAAAAACTCAGGAGCTACTGATGGCTGTTGCCTGATCTTGTTGTTTTATATTTTTTCCAAAAGTCAGATGTGAGAATAGTATGCAGAATTCTCCTATAATTTTCATTATTTTTATATTCATCGGTAAATTAATGTCCAAAATATGTCTTACTTCTTTGCTCAAAAAAACAGAGAAACTGTAAAATTTTCTTACCTATAAGTGTCTTCTGAGATAAGAAGAAATACCTCCTAAAATACTGAAATATTTTCCAGATTAAAGGTTTTCAGATGATAAATTCTTCCTTCCTAATGTACAGCCTTTCTATGTGTAGAGCTCTAAGCTTGGCTCTTTCAAAGGGGTTATTTTAATTAGCCTAGCTCAATATGTTTTGCTCTCTTTTCTTTATAATTTACTGTGTTTTCAAAGGTCTTTTTTCAATCCACACCTTTTATTAACAGTTATTTGAGGTTCACTTCTGCATTTTGATAAAAGATTTTAACAATTCCCTGACTCTGATCATTGCAATATCGCTGCAGATATGTGATCTGTAGATGGCAATCTCCCAGGTTTTGGGAACTGTCAGTCTTCTATTGTTGCCTTTAATTTGTGGTGCATTTATATTGTTAATGTGACATTCTTAATCCTAAAACAATAACTGTAAAAAATCAAACAGTTATAAAGATCTGAGAAAATTGTATGCACTTAGTTATTATCAAACAACCAGTACTAACATCAAGGAATTAATTTCTATAGTTATCACGTTGAAACAAAGCTTTTCATGTAATTGTCTGTGGACACAGAGTTCAGAAAAAGTTCTTCCTTCTCGGAACACAGAATAAAAGAATATAGTTTCAATCAGTGTGCTGTGCATCTGCACATGTAGAACACAATTCTTTTGCCACTCTATACACAAAACTGGTGCATAATTTCTCATCTGCTCCAATAACTAAATAGGCCTTCAGTGTATTTTCAATACATACTGTCTGACCTTGAAGCTCCTTACCTAAACAAGAATACTTCAATTGTGGATATAATTAATCAGTTGGAGCACAGTGCAGCTGTTCTAGTTTTCTAAGACCAGTTTTGACACTGAGTTAATATGTTTTGCTAGGAGAATCACACCTTCTCTGATCAAGAGTGAAATAGCTTTTACATCTACTTATCTATCTAATATATAATAATGAAGAATAGTTTGACATTTCAAAGTAGCTTAGGAGCTTCAGAAGAAAGACACAAAATTTAAGAACAAAATAATATCTGACGAACTCCTGCAAGAAATTATGTCCATCACCAGTTTCTGAACTAGAGCCTAAAACATGCCCACTGAAATACAACAATTGCAGAGTGCATATCTAAAAACAAATTTCATCACATATAACTGCGAAAATCAGGAAAAAGGTCCATGTATGGAAATCTGCCTCTTTAGAGACATGAGAAATTGAATGTGTCATACTCAATACATGTTAAATTTATTGCCTATAGAGATGGCTGAAATAGTTTAGATGTTGTGGTGATGAGTAGCATGAAAAATAAAGTAGCTAAACTGATATGCATTTCTATTGCAGCATTAGGTGGTATTTCTAGTTTCTTGAATTCCATATTTCAAAATGTTTCATAAAGTTAAGAGAAATAGTCTTGTACACAAGCTAAATATGAAGAAAAACTGCTTTTAAATATGTTGGGTTTTTTTTTCCTTTTCTCCTTCCTTTTTTACAGTGTGGTCTTTTTCACTTGATTTTTGGGAAAACATTTGTCGGTTTGACAGTCCTTGTGTTCAACATGAAAGAAAGCTTTTTCATGGTATATTCAAAATCTGACAAGTTTCTTCCATATGAATAAAAAAGAATTGAAAAATATATAAGCTGAATTGGAAAGCAGAATGTGAAGTTCTTTTTGCCAGTCTTACACACAATATTAATGATAGTGAAGAAAACTCAGTTACTGATACCGATGAAATAGGCCTGCCAAACTTTTCTTCTGCATTTCTTTGTTTTTGTTCTACAGCTGCTACATGCAAATGTCATCTGAGAAACAACAGAAAGTTAAAAAGTGCAAAGGGAATTGGACAGAGTTAGGAAGGGACAAGAGAAATAAGGTTGATAATGAAAAGCTTAAAATTTCTGTGTAAGGGGTTGACCTTGGCTGGACACCAGTTGTCCACTGAGTCGCTCATCTCCTCAGAGGGAGACGGCAGGGAGAAAATAAGGTGGAAAAAACCTCATGGGAGATGATAAGGCAGTTTAATAAAGGAAAAGCAAAGGCTGCAGATGTGAAAGCAAAGGAAAAGAAAGATTTTATTCTCTATTTCCCATCATCAGGCAATGTCTGGTCACTTCCCAGGAAGCAGGGTTTCAGCATGCATAGTGGTTGCTCTGAAAGACAAGCATCATCGTAAAAAATGCCCTTCCCACACCCCTGTTCCCCCACCTGGCTCATCCTTTCTCCTTATTGCTAGGCAGAGGGCTTCTGGTACGGAATATCCCCTTTGGTCAGTCACGGTCAGCTAGCCTGGTTTTGTCCCCTCTCGAGACTTTGCCCACCCCCAGCCTGCTAGTGAGAGGGGATGTTGGTGGGACAGCACAGATGCTGTGCTGGAGTGTGTTTGTCCTGACCCCGTGATCTCTGGGATTTTCAAAGAAGCTGAACAACACAGTAGTGGTACTGTGCAGAGTGGGATCCAAATGAGGTGAATTTTGTAGGGAGAGAGGTTATCTTTTACTGCAGCCACTGAAAGTGTCAGTGGTACAGTTTCTAAAGTGAAGGGCTCAAACTATTTATAAAACAGCGTTGTTGATATTTTTGCTCATTTTCCAGTCACTTCTTTATCTGATTTTCATCAACATTTGTTTTTGTGAAACATGTCTATCAAATGTCTGTGATGAGGAACCTTTACCACACTCAAGTCCTTATTCAATTACTTTCTAAATTATTTGTAACACTATCCAGGATGGTCTATGAGATCTTTCTGTGAATAAAGAACTTGAATGTATTTTGTATGAAATAATCATGGAATAAAATTTTAAAATTATCTGTGAAGCATGAATCAGAAGATGCCTTCACCTTTGTGCTTTATCTACTAACTGTGGTAGTCAAAATACAAACAAGTTTGGGAGGTTTTCATGACAGGCAGTATCTGCTTTCTGTTTGCCAAGAATCTTGGAGACTTTCAGAATACCGGAGAGTAGGTGCAGCTACATTCCTCAATGGTTTTTAATCTTACAATAATTTCCAATAAACTACAAATGTCATTGCAAATATTAGTTACAGATTACCTTTTCTTCCAGTCAAAATTACTCAGTCAGGAGTATCTTCCCATCTTATTGATATTAGTGCCTTCCTACTACTACTTTAACCTTACTAGATTGATAAAAACCCACCCCCATCCCTTTTAAAATCTGGTTATCCAAGGAAAGATTTTTTTTGTACCTTTTTACCACATAATTTAGCTCTCTGACATGTAAAATATTAAAACTGAGCCTTAACAATATGACAGTTCAGTTCACATTGTAAGTGATCTCAGACCAGGCAGATAAATGTGTATGCTTTTATCTCAAAACAGATTTTAGTCTCAGCAATTTTTAAAAAAATCTTCCAAATGTTTATTATTTTCTTTAGATGAAGTTCAATGGAACAAACAAATTTTTTTGCTCAGGAGAAAAAATTTTATAATGGAATTCAGTTTCTTCCTGCTTTGAGCAATGGGAGACGATTCCGGACTTCTGAAAAGGTCCCAGAGATTGTTGTTAAGCTGGAAATGTTATTCATAAAACAAGCGGCAAAACACGTTTTCATCAAGGCACCACTGTCCTTATAAAATGACGCTTTTATTCCTCTCAGTGATGGCATATTGTTTATAGATTGAGTAAGAAATGAAAAGAGAAAAAAATATCTCCAGAAGCACTTTTTTTTTTCTCAGAAAAGGTTAAATAGGACTTACGGTTTTTTGTTTGTTTTGCTTTTTTATTCTCTTCTAAGAGAAAGGCAGTGAGACTCATATAAGAGACAGATTTCTGAATAATTGCGAGGAGGATTCCATTTTAAGTAAGGGATAAGATGACAAGGATCGTTGTTGCCACTTCTGCCTTGGCTGTTTCCCTCGGAGATGAATTTTGAATGTAGAGGACAGTGAGCAGTTTTATTGTCTTGGGATGGGAGCAAAAGCCAGACTATTAATTTGTGGTCTGCACCAGGCTGTTCTTAAGTAATCTTCCCCTGCTGACATGTGTTTTTCCTTTTTTTCTACAAGTACTCGCATTTGCATTCTGGCTGATTGGCTGAAATATAACCAAAATTTGAGTGTCTAATCAGCTCTATTCAGACAGATCCTGCTACCTTTGCATTGCTTGTTTCCTTCTATCTTCTTTGCATGTGCCTTGTTTCTTAATATCCTTTACAATGTACATGCCAAGTAGCACTCAGGCTTGATTTACATGTACAGTGCATTTGTGCACAGAGGAGCAATCACAGCAAATTTATACACAACCCATCATTAATCTGTTCAGCAGTGCATTCCCATGTTAGTGTGGAGACACATTGACTTTCCAGAACCACACAGGGCAAAATTCGCTGCTGTTACAAGAGCTTAGCACAAGTTTTCTCCTCTGTGATATGTGACTAATATTATCCACTTAACACCAGGAGGCTGCAGGTCTGAAGCTCAACTCATTAGCACTTGTAAGATATATCAAAAACTTGAAGTGAAATACGTTATCTGCAGAAGAAAATGATACAAACATATATAAAAAAAGTACTACCAAGTGAATTATCCTTTTTCATTAGGAATGGTGCTTCTGTTTCTGTATGTCTGCCATCCTCACATTTTCTGAATGTTTTCTGATCTACGACATCTCACATTCATTTTCTTGTCTAATTTTCCAGAGTCAAGCTCAGAATGTTTTCCTCAAGTCCTCAAAGAAAACTAAACTGAAGTGGGAAGCTGCTGTAGTTTTTAGCTCTCAGCATCTATTAGGAGCAGCATTAATTTTGTTTGGTAACTATTCTATCATTCCCCTCCTCAAAAAAAATGTAACAAAACATCTTTCCCCATCATATTTTTCTGCAAGCTTTGAGTCAAACTGAGAAACCTTCATTCTGATTGAAATCTTCCAAATTCTTTTGTCTACTGGAAATAGTGGAATTCCCTGTGTAACAATGCTACTTATTATTCCTTATACGTTAATATTGCATAGTCTATATTCTTACTTTGCTTTTCTGTTTTAGATGCTTGTGTACATTTCATCTAATGCCAAGTTTTTAGCAAGCTGTCAGCCATATAAGTTCCCAGAAATATCCTAAGCTTCTCCATAAGTGGAGGCTTTTCTTAGACAAAAAGGTATGATAATCTTGTGAACCTTGGGGAGTAGTATGTTTATCTAAGGGATACGTAACAGAGATGAAACTATATTTTCATGAAGATCCTGAATATGAGGAAGAACTTTTTTACTGTGCAGGGGAGCATGCACTGAAACAGGTTGCCCAGGTAGATTGCGGAATCTCCCTCTGGAGATATTCAAGTACCATCTGAATCCAAAGCTGTGTAATGTGTTCAAGGATGACCTTGTTTGAGCAGGGAGATTGCACCAAGTAACCCACTCTGGTCCTTTCTAACCTTACCCATTCTGTGATTCCATGATTCTGTGAACCTGTGAATCCTACTATACTTTCTTGATAATAGAGAGTACTCTTGCCCTAAGATTTACAATCCAATTTGCATAAACATTAGTTAATTATTTTAAATAGTATTATCTATTTCAGAGTGTTTAAATACAGCTTTTTATTTGTGGTAATTTTTCACAAGACTTGATTGTTGCAATTTAGATGTCCATTTGTTGAAGTGGTTGTTGCAGTCTTGCTCCGTCATGAGTGGTGGAAGCCCATGAAATACAAAGTTCAGTGGGTTAACATATGCTCAGCCTAGGTGGGAATGCTCAGGTACCTCTCTGGGAATGGGGAGTTTTACACTGTCTGTTCCACCTTCTAAGACTTGACAGCTGCCTCTCGTGTCAGCGCAGTTGAGCCATTTATGCCCCATTGGAAGGAATTAATATCTTCAGGCCTACGTGTGAATGTGTGAATTTCCCAATACCTCCACCAAGGGCAGTTTTCACATCTGAGCCTGTTGTGTAAGGGAGGACTTTGGCATGATAAAAAGCATTATCCCACCTTGCAGGATCTGCTTCTTACTACTTTTGTAAACGCCTGATTATTTTTAGTCATTAGCCATTAATATTCCAGTATCTTACAGCAAGGTAAGAACAACTAGCCATAACACATTCTACAAACTCTAAGAGATTAACAAAATGAGTATTTGAAGATAGAATTTCAGAATGTGTCTTAAAAGACTTCTGAAGTTACATACCTACATTATTGTCTTTCTCAGGACACAGAATTCTTATGCAGCATTTTGTCAAGTCTTAGCTTTTCACTAATGCTTATCTTTCACTAAAAATTAAGAAGAAAGGTAAAATGGCAAAATCAGGTTAAAATAATTTTGGTTGCTCAAATCCTAGTAAGTAGTCAGGCATTTCAAATCAGATTACTGAACGTAAATGTGTCTGTATTTTTTTAAGCTTTATCATTATATATTTCTTAAAAGAAATTGTGTTTACATGTCAGAATTTGCCACCATTTCTCTGTTACAATTTATCCCTCAATGCAATAAATTAGGTCAGAATGCTCAAAACAGAGAACCTGACTTCATCTAATGTAGGGATTCAGTCACAAGTTGATATAAAAAATTTCAGTGCTTTGAGAAAAGCCATTGAAAATCTCTGACTTCTCTATCTTCATTAAGAACTTTGAAATTGCAAGTCTGCAATTCTCATTAACAGTCACTTCACCTAACTGCTGCCATGCAGAGTTTAAGTCTATGAACTTCAGCAACGATTCTAAATTAGTTTTCTAATTTTTTTTTTTTTTTTTAATAAATGAAAAGATAAATGAACATCCTTGAATGCGTCAGGTCCCTCTTGGAAATGTCCATTTCTGTCAGTTCATTTGTAGCAAGGAGATGCTCTGTACTAGCAGCTGATTTAGGTACCCAAGATGTTTTTCTTTGCATATCACAGCCTCATCTAGGGTGCAAGGTCTGTGATAGCTCATAGTTTAAGCCATAAACTCTCATACACAAATGTAATTTCAGATGCAAAGTTTAAATGCAGTATTTTTGATTTTTAATTTTGACAATATTTCTCAGGTTGAATTGTACTATGAAGAAAAAATTAATAAAAAATAACACTTATTAGATTTATGTAATATTTGAGTTAATATTCCCTTTCACCATATAATTAAGACCTGCTATAAGGGACATAAGGTCAAGAAAAAGAATCGTCACCTCACAGGAAAAATAAAAAACACCAATAAAAAGTTTATAATGAAATCCATTGTCTGTCTTACAGAATCAAGAGTTTATAGAGGAGGGAATCTTGGATAGCAGTGTTCAGTTACTTTTCCTATCATTGACTGGGGGGAGACCTCATTTCCATTTTCAACATCCTCATGAGGGGAAGTGGAAGGGCAGACACTTGATCACTCAGTGACAGGACTCGAGGGAAAAGCAAGAAGTTATGTCAGGGGAGGTTTAGGTTGGATATTAAAAGTTTTTCACCCAGAGAGTGGTTGGGCATTGGAACAGGCTCCCCAAGGAAGTGGTCACAGCACCAAGCCGGACAGAGTTTGGAAAATGCTTACATGGTGTGACTCTTGGAGTGGTCCTGTGTAGGGCCAGGAGTTGGACTTGGTGATCTTGAGGGGTCCCTTTGAACTCAGCATATCCTATAAATCTATGATTCTATGACTTCTTTTATTTTTTTTTTTTTTGGTCAAACTTGAAATATGTTCTCAGAAATAACTCCTGACTGATTAGTTGGTGCGATTTTCCAACTCAATGGGCATTCAAATATTTTATTTAAAAATTAGCCTCAAAAAGCAGAGCTTTTATTTCCTTCAAGAATAAACGAAAATGCATAATTTTATTTGGATTCCAGTGTTTCATTGGGTGTTAAATTATTTTAGCTTCTGGTGTGTACCTTCAGGACTGTCTCTTGTATTCCCTGGGTCTCACCCATTTGCTCTGAGTAGCAAGTCTTGGAGATTACATGCCATCTGAAAATGAAGTAAAAGCTCACCAATAAATCTGGCCACCAGGAGAGAAAAGTAAATAGAATCATCACTCTCCTCCATATTCCATATGAGGTCATGGTCAGCATAGAAACCTGGGAGAAGAGGGAGGTATGTCTGTGAGGGCATTCAGAGTGACGGTGTTAGTCTTCCCAAGCCACCATTTTTCGTGATGGAGTCCTGCTCTCCTGGGGATGGCTGAACACCTGCCTGCCCATGGGAAGTGATGAATGAGCTTCTTGTTTTGATTTACTTGGATGAGCAACTTTAGCTTTAGCTCTTAAACTGTCTTTATCTCAATCTATGAGTTTTCTCCCATTTATCCTGCCAATTCTCTCCCCAGTCCCACTGTATTTTCACCATCATGCCACTGGTTGTGTGGGGTTTAGCCGCTGGCTTGGATTAAACCATGACAGAACCCTGGAGCATCTCCAAGAGTACTAGACACAACTGGGGAACCCTATCTTCTTGAAAGTGAGCCAGGTCACTCCATGTCATTGTTTGATCATGTTAATTGTAGAAGAGTTAAGACATTTGGTGTATATGTTGGAGCTACATACATACATTTATATGTAGGTATCCCTATCTAGAACTGATTCCCACATAAACGTTCCACAAAATAAGGGATCCTATAAATTGTGGACTGGGACAACGGCCATAACTCACCTAATATCTGTTACAACTGTTCTAATAGTCATCCTCTTTGTACCTCATCTCATCTAAGGAGGTTAAACATTCTCAAACAACATAATAGCAGAAAGGTCTTCCAAGGACATTGGCAGACAGCGGATGGAATCACAACATAAATTGTTTCACCATTACTAAGACAATGTCCAACTGAGCATGCCCAGAAGGCAGTTGTACTTAGGAATTTGTTGTTTCTTCACAAAACCTGAACTACTCTTTAATCTTCAATGAAATGTTTTTTCTTTGTTAGGCAAACTTCTTCCCATTTTAATATTTTTTAAAATTCACACTCTCTCCTGCAATTCTGCCTTTGAAATCATCTGCTGCAAGATGGCAACACAATTTTTCCCGTAGTTTCCCACAAAGGATTTATTGATGAATTCTATTCTAATTGTATTAATATTGGCTCAATTGGCATCCATTTTACTCAGAATGTCACTGGTTGCAACCAATGTTCCCTGCCTCAAGGGAAAAAAAGTGACTGACTTTCACTGAAAAAGAAAAACAATATATCTACAGAAGAGTAATTAAGTGCAGATTGTGATTCGTTTCAGAGTCTGGTTCTTTAAATATAAAGTTGGAAAATTATCCAAAGAGCACTACTAGGTTATATTATAATGAAAATTTAATTATCCATTCTAAACACAAACACATCTATCACTAAATGGAGGGAAAAATACATAAAGATACTGTGTGAATCCTTGGCTCTAAGAAATCAATAACAGTTTTACTCCTGACCTCATTAGGGACAAGATTTTCAATGCAGCACTTGTTAACAGTAGCAAAGGGACAGGATGGAAGGAGAAAAGACTCTACTGGTACCCTAAGAATAGCTACCAGTGGAGCAGCCATGTATCAGCTTCCTGATACTAAGACAGATATTTACCTTCCCCTTTCAATAACACCCCAGCCTCGATAATTTTGAACCTACATAGTTTTTAAAGCAAGATGGCTGCTTGGTTTGTGCTGGGTGAGAGAAATTCTCCAGGGCAAGCATCTGAAATTAGGGTTTCCATTCATATGCAAAGGGAAGCAACTACATAAAAATTACATGAAAATAGAAGAGAAAGTGAAAATCTTATTTCTCATTTCTTTTTAAGCTTCTTGAACTTTCCAACCAGCTGTAGATGGCAGGTGTTTTGGGTCATGCTTCATTTCATGCTAGTGAGTACAAGAAAATGGTTTATTTTCAGCGGTGCTAAGTGGCTGTAGAGCCAATTACTTCAATAGGCTCTCAGCAACCCTGTAAATCAGGCCAATTTTTTAGGCTCTATATCATCAGCTTCATGTCTTGTCCAGTTCTCTAAAATTCTTCAGTTCAGCGCATAGTGTCCAAGAAAGGATTATAAAGCACACAATCTCCTCAAATAGTCTGTACAGCAATATACCATAAGAAGGCATTCAGTATATCAAGAAAATAGATATGCTTCATAATGTTGCTTAAGTGATTCTTCCCCCACATACAGCTCATTTAGGCACTTCTAATCTTTGTTAGATATCTTTTCTATGCTTATAGCAATAAAAAAGCCATTTCAGCTAGGTGCAGTTTTGAAAGGATTTTGCTGATACATTGTTTTTTAAGCCTGAAACTGATGGCTTCGGACTTTTGGTTTTAAACGTGGATCTTGGAACAGAATAAGTAAAACATGTGTCACAATAAGGAAATCCAAAAGGAAGAGTCAAATGTAAATAAATCCATACAACAGTTTTGATCTGTGCAATCTAGACAGTGTAAAGGACTTGTTTCAAACCACCTGTATTTTCCAGTATAGGGACAGCCTATACTTAACTGGAATTAAGTCAAAATGCCTCTTCCCTGGAACTTTAGTCTTTGATTCTAGCACACTTAATTGAAAGTGATCTAATGTCAGATGTCTGAGTGTTTGTCGTCAGCAAAACAAATAATACACTGTACCACAGGGAATGAGGTGAGTCTGGAGACAAAGGTGAAGGTGTTCCAACGTCATCATCAACTGGTATATGGAATAACATATTTATTGTCCACTGCTAGGTATAGCTAAATATGTCCTATAAGTAAATTATCTATACGCAAATATTCCTTATTAAATAAAAGACGTTATTTTCATAGAATTTTTTTGTATGGATGTTTTGTTTTGGTTTTAATGGAATTATTTTTCCAAATGTATTTATGCCTTCAATAACGTAAATAAAGAGACATAGGCACAGACTTTGTGTGGCAGACGAGCGGCAATGATCACACATAGAAAGTCACAACCACAAAACTTTGTTGGGAAATAAGTAAGGAAGATTGAGATCAAACTCAACAGAGATCAGCTGGAAATGCATTTTCTTGACAATTTTTCGACGCTATTTTAATTACTTTAGAATGCCTTACAATGTAAAATGAAGTGGTTTAGATAATTTCTGAGGGTTGTCAGCCTTTCACCTGTCATCTTTTCATGTCTGACTTCCCTCAGCCATATTATCTTATATTTTACCCTCTAAATTCTTGGGAAGTAAAAAGTCAAATAATCTACCTCTTGCTTATTCATTACATTGATAGGATTTCAATGTCAAGATTCAAGACCTATCATTATTTTGTCCTAAATGACTTTTTAGTCCTAAATGGCATTTTTCTTTCTGAGAAAGAATTTGAATTTGCGTTATGAATTTGTCTTCTAACCTTTCAGTCCTTAAAAACCCTAAACTTGGATATTTGGATACATATTTAAGCACATAACTCGTTCATCCATGTAAATAAGAAATATTTGAAGAATGTACTTAAATACATCACAGCTATATCAAAGTAGAAAATTAAGATTGTCATCTACTGAGGTATCTATAGAATGTTTTAGCTCTTTGTTTTCCTTATGCCTTTCTATCTAACAAATCTCAAACCCAAAGTTTGAATTTGTAAATAGAATCAAAAAATGAATAACTTAAAGAAAAAGAAGAATAAAAAGCAAAACTAAGGAACTGAAATGATTTGGGATTTATAACTTTAATGTATTTCTTTCTTGTTGCCATGGTTCCTTATTTCTCTTGTGGATAATTTTTAACAGTAGAGGATGCCAAATTATTGGGAATGCAGATTTCTTTTGAACTAAAGTAATCAAATCCCTAAAATATGGAAACTATAAACTAAAGAGTTTCAACATTAGTACATGAAAAGGCCTTTGAAGAATCACATGGGTAAACTAGTGTAACGTTATTTCGCCCATTCAGAGGATTAACCTGGCGTAACTATTTTTTTATTCCAATGCTTTTCTCACCATACCATACATTTTTTTCAGAGGAAAACTGTCTACAAGGCATAGCTGCATTTTAAAATCAAAATATTTCTGGGTCTAGAGCAATACATCCTTCAGAGGGTGACAGAGTTCAAATGAGGTGGAACATGCTGTTTCTCCTCTTGTGTTGGCAAACCTGCACCTCCAAAGTGCATAGACCTCTGTGAAAGAGTTCCTAAGGGGCAGATAGCCTGAATGTCTGCTGCAGTGTGCAGGAATATGCTGCTAGCCAAAATATTTTTATTCTTTGGCCTCTCAGATCAGGGAGCTGCTGACTCTGGCCAGCCAAAGTTGGGTCCTGAGGGGTACAGGTCTGTTAGAGTGGTGATCAGAGCTGAGAGGCAGGTACATTCGGTTTGAGGGACTGCAGTGAGAGCCCTGATGTACTCTGTGCGCGCATCTAATATCCAGCCTGGCTAAGAGAGCCGAGATTCTTCCACACATCTGCATTTGTAGGCACAGACTTGTGTACAGACCCGGATTTGACTCACAAGAAAGATGAGACTGAGGCATTTGTTGGCTAACAGTCAGTCATCATGCAGTTTTTCATCTGGAAACAGTATTGGGAACCCGTTCTGCATGCAAGGTCACTATGATTTTGGCTGTCAAATACAGGAAGGATGCCTCCATTCAGAATGAATGATCTCATCTCTGGTGCTCAGTCCAAAGGACGAGGGACATTTTAGGTGATTTGCAGTTGCATTATGTTGACTATTCTGAGCAGTGCTTAGAAACATTCCAGCTTATATTTTGATGGAGGAGATCACCTTCTCTCTTCTGGACATATTGTTCTGCTCTCTTTACTGTTGCCAAAAGGTTTTTGTACATAAAAGGCAACAGATGGACATCAATAACATTTTTCTTCCTGCGTGCACACTCATAAAATGAGAGGGGCACAGAAGATTGTATCTGCACACATACAGAGAACCACTAGAGGCCATCATATATCTCTCTGAATAAGCACTAATGCATTTAATTTTTAGTACATAAAATTAACACAGAGGAACCTATTATGTCCACAAAGGTAGAATGGCAACTGCTGGGATGTCAGAAATGGAAAGGGTAAGAGAAAAGTGCAGGCTCCACTGGACATAGAAACAGAATAATTTGAATTACCAAAAAAAAAAAAAAAAAAGAAAAAGAGATGAGGTGACACACTTAAAATAATTTTTAAGGAATTAAGGCAGGAAGTAATGTACATGACTTTACTTTGCCAACAGCTATAACAGAAGGAGAAGCAGTTACCCTGCATAACAAGAGTGAGAGAGTCCACTGCAAGTGCTTGTGAGCAGGTGGTTGCTGAAGAAGTGTTTTTCACACATTAACGGCAAAGTCAAGTGTCTGTGTGCAGTTTGGTATCCAGGTAACATTACCAGAATAATTTCTTTCCCAGAACTAAGAATTAAACAATATGGCTTTGACCTCCAAATGTGTTTGATGGCTCACAGCAGGCTTCTAGTTCTTTGCATCTATTGCAACAAATTACCTGGCATAATTTGTCACATCTATTTGTTTCCCAAGGAAAACATATTAAGGTACAATTAAAATGAAAACTTAAGTGCAAACAAGGAAGACTATTTGTACTTTCTAATGAATTTATAAATCCTATCATATTGTAATCACACTCTGTCTTTCCATTTGATCCCATTAAAGTCAACATGACTACATTTGACATCAGCAGGAAATTCATCCACCCCTTTGCATTAGTACTTTCTCATCCCTGGCTAATTTTTTTATATCTGTATTACTGTAATGCCTTGGAGTCTTCTTCTATGGACAGAGCTTCTGCTGTGCCCGGCACGAACACGATCTAATGATTAAACTGCAAATATTAATATATTTGCCTGAGTTAGAACTTCCTTCACTGATTGTGTAATTGCAATTCTCCTCTAATAGCATAGAATCATGTCAGACTTATGCTTTGGAATCACCCTTTACTCTCATGAAATCCCACATGGAATACTACCTTCAGCTCTGCGGCCCCAGCATAAGAAGGAGATTAACCTGCTGGAGCAAGTCCAGAGGAGGACATGAAGATGATCAGAGGGCTGAAACTCTGACCTCTCCTGTGAACACAGGCCAAGAGAATTGGGGCTGTTCAGTCTGGAGAAGAGAAGGTGCCACGGAGACCTTTGAGCAGGCTTCAAGTACCTAAAGACAGTCACAAGAGAGCAGGAGAGGCACTTTTTACAAGGGCATGTCGTGACAGGACAAGGGGCAATGGCTTTAAACTGAAAGAGGGAAGGTTTAAATTAGTTATTAGAAAGAATTCTTCACTGTGAGGATGATGAGACACTGGCACAGGTTTCCCAGAGAAGCTGTGGGTGGCCCATCCCTGGAAGTCTTCAAGGCAGAATGGTGCTTTGAGCAACATGGTCTAGTGAAAGGTGTCTCTGTCCATGGCAGGGGATTGGAACTAGGTGATCTTTAAGTTCCCTTCCAACCCAAACATTTCTATGATTTTATGATGTGTACTTATATGAGATGGCTGGATATACAGATTGTAATTAATGGTCAAAGATGTTGAATTCAAGCAATACTCGATGCAGAGAAGCAGGAGCATGAGTTTGCACAGTTGTGCTAATGCAAAGTCACCTTCTTCCATTCAGTGTTAGTTCATGTCTCTGTCTGTCCATGAGTACATCAGTGCATCTGCAGCTTGCTGTGTGATTCATTAAATACAATGTTGACTGAGATATATCTAACTGAGCTATTTAGTCCTATCAGTGCTTGTATTGACTTTAACTAAAATTATTGCTTTGCTTTTAAAAAAATAAATTTAAAAGTCCAGGAATAAATGTAGGTATAGTGTACAGATTCTGGTTTTTTAACCTGTCAGAAGATTCACCCTGCTCCCATACTAACCAACGCCATAAATTGAATCCACCTCAGAAATCCAGACTGTGGAGTTTGGCTAATATCAGAAAGATATTTCTTATCACGCAGCTTCTAGTGATATTATTAGCACTACAGATACAAGTCACTCGTCAGTGTTGGAAGGGTGCACTGCTCTTCAGTATGAATAAGACTGCCAGAATATGTAAACAGGTCCTGTTCAAATTTTGCTCAATGGCAAGGTTGCCATGTAGGAGCATTAAGATGTTTTTTTTGAATTCCTTCTAAAGCAAATTTTAACTTGTCTCATACTTTTCAGACACATAGGAAAAGTAGTCTCTGGCAGACCAGAGGGCTTCTCAGGATCAGTGATTTGGTCTGAGACTGGCATCTTTCATGACCAGGTTGCTCAAAGCCTCATCCGACCAAGCCTTGAACACTTCCAGGGATGGGGCATCCACAACTTCTCTGGGCAGCTGTGGGCTGTGCCTCACAGTCTCATAGTGAAGAGAATCTAAATCTACTCTCTTTCAGTTTAAAGCCATTAGCTCTTGTGCAATCACTACATACCCTTCTCAAAAGTCCCTCTCTTATCTTTCTCATAGGCACTCTTTAGGTTCTGGAAGGTGCTAGATAGTCTCCCCAGAGCCTTCTTTTCTCCATGTGTTTATGGGATGCTGAGTCAATTTTGTGACCACTGCATACTCTATCCATGCCCATATTAATCCTAGCTATGGCTCTGAAGAAACTCACAGTTAACACCAATTCACAATCGAATCTTTGACACACACAGCTGCTCTGCTTGTTCCTTGCAGTGTCTACAGGATCCATCCAAGTTCTTTGTCTCTTGAAGTCTATTTTCAAGTGTTCCTCCCATCTCTTCCTGTTGCAAAAATATTACCTGCATGAGGACACAGGCTGGGAAAATCTAGTCTTTCAATTAGCCCTTGTCACTCACACAAGGAACAGCTTACTCACAAATTGTCTTCTGGATTTAGTGATATCAGCTCGAAAATCAAACTCTGCTTGCTCCTGCTTCTTACTGGAGATTACCACAGTTCCAGTCCACATGATTTGTCACTTTTTACTCTGTTTCAATAAAAAAAAAAGGAAAGAGGAAAAAAAAAAAGAAAAATTAAAAAGAACCCAGTAGAGCCCAGAACTTAGCATTTAAATTTGCTGAGCAGTTTTTATTTCCTTTTAGTTACTGAGCTAGCAGACCAAAAAGAGTGTCAAGGTCTGCAAGGGGAAGTGACCAGCAACCAGCAGCTGTGAGGGCCAGTAACCTCTTTAGTCACACATCTAAACCAAGGAAAATGTTCCTTTGTACATTACCCCTGTGGTTTGGGAAGTCTCTTAGGAAATCAAAGAGCAGCTATTTTAAGCCTATCTCTGAAGGCCTTCAGCTCATTGTTCTTGCCTCCCATGAATTGTCATTCTATGCATCAGGAGAAGAATTTATTTTTCCAAAATTTACAACCCATGTCAGCTGCTTCTCTTCACACAGACACATTCTCTGCTTGATTTTTTGGGGACAGTGGTGGTGTTTCTTATAGTAGAAAACCAGATCACTGTACAAATTTCCAATTTTTCTAGAGCTGCCAGCCCATCAACCAGACTGTTCACCTACTTTTTGGCAGTCTTTAATGAAAATGCTTTTCCAGTTATTCAGAAAACAAAGCAGGCAAGCATGCAGTGGTAAAAAGCTAATATTTTTGGATCTCAGACTAGATATTAGTCCTTAGGTAATCAAAGCTTCAGTCACAATATAATATTATACACTTTCAGGCTCCATTAACAGTTTCACCAATTATAATAGATTGTTAATAAATCATCCTACCTCTTGACCCTTACAACTGATTTTAACTATTATATTTTATGAGCCCAAAAGTTATGTTTCTGTTTTTAATCAGACTGTGTTACCCTTGGTATTGTAGTAGTACTGAAATTAGTTCAGAGAAGTACTCTGGCATGAATTACTCAGTTCCTGTAACCCCTATTTATACTCTTTATGTCCCAAATACAGAAGGAAAAATACAGTCTCACAGTCCCCGTTCCAGGGTTAGGGAACTGAAATCACGGAGTCTTGGAGTGATCCTCAGTGTCAGAGTGAAAGTCTGAGGGAAACCCAGTACTGAATACACATCACATACAAATGACTTCTGGTCCAGTAATTTGATTATAAATTTAATAACTGATACAATGTAAAAAGGTAAGCTAGATAGTCCATTTAAGTAGTCCCTTAAATCCCACATGGGAAAAGAGCTACACTGCACTGGGGGAGTATGGGAACAGAGTGTGGAAAGATATTGTCCCACAGTGGTATATTGAGTTCTGCAAAGAAGTAAAAATGTTAAACTGTTGTTATTACATGTGTTTCTGATGTGAATGCAAAATCATTATAGCTGTCTTCCAGCAGTGACTACAGGCTTCGTCTCAGATTGGTATACTCATTATTAAACAAACACATAGTGAGATGCTCTGCTCTGCAGAGCTCACAGTCTAAAGACAGACAATGGTAGTAGGGCAAGCAAGAATGTAAAGAAGTGAGGTAGGAAAATATCAAAGCAGAGGTTTGTAGAAACAGCACCAGAATGTCCTTGTGATTAAAAGTAAAGCTGTCACTGGAACTTCAAATGCTTCAGTTTCTTTGAATATTCCCATTACCTGTTTTCAAACACATTTCACTTTGGGATGATATTTTCTTGCTTTCTTTTTTTCTCTCCATGTGTACGCCTGTATCCATTTACAGCTTCAAATATTCTTCATGGTGTAGCAGGTTAGTATATTATGTCTGTTCCGTACATGGGTAAATGTGTCACAAAGAAAAAGGGATGAGCAGATAAATAAACTGCTTATAGCTTGGTTGTAATTATGTCAAGCCCTTATGACAGCTTCTCACATAAAAGTCTTTTAGCCTCTTGCAGTATAAACTGCCTTATGAGAAACTTTATCTATCACTACGTATAAGTTCATAACTGAGCTTTACATGTCCATGTGCTATGGACTAAAACTCACATTATGATCTAGGCATTTAGATCCCACCTAATCTTCGCTATCTAATCTCCACTATTTGATAGTCAAATGAAAACATAATGTTCTCAAACTTCTGCTCTGTGACCATGAAGATTTGCTGGCTATGAACATCTACAGTGCCCGAGGCTTTTCCTTTCACTCCCTGACTGCTCCCAGTGCTCTACCTGCTCAGCAGAGTAGTTCCTTGGTTTCTGAATGTATTCAGCTGTACATGACACATTTTCCCCTGGGAAATAAAAGGTATATTTATCTAAAAACATACTTCAGACCATCTCTGCACTTCATGAAATCTAAGGAAACTTCACCCCACTCTTCAGTCCTGGTAAACGGAGTAACTTTTCTCATTATACACATTACTTCTGCTTCTTAGATGTAAAATTTTTAAGTAAATATTTGCTTTCAGCTCTAAAATTCTCCAGGGATCTAACTTAAATTCGCCAACTTTTTTTTCCAAAGTACAACATAATTTTCATGAAGTTGTCTTATTTGGTCAAAATCTACATATTTGAGCCCCCAAATAGACCAGCAGGCTGAAAATAATTTCACCATATTGAGGAAAAAAACAAACAAACAAAAAACCAAATCCCAAACAAACCATATTTCTGCTGCTTTGGAGAGGAGTGAAATCCTATTCCTAATAATTTAGAAGGAACACTGAGAATGACCTTCTGGACTGACAAATTTTAGCTTCTGATGTTGCAGTCAGCTAAGTTATATAATCTCAATCATTAAATTACTAAACTCAGTCTGGGATGTCTGTTTTTCTCCACAATATCCACAAGAAGGCTATCCAAGACCTTATTTTAACTACTGCTAAAAACATTTTACCAAACTGGTTTGCACTGGGCCAGCTAAAAGACAGATATCTGTTTTGGGTCCATGATTTCTCCAGAATTGTGTCTAATTTGTTTAAAATACAGGATGTTGAACTATCGGTTTGGCTCTGACATGTTTTTGTTTAAAAGAATTTTACTTACTGCCACAATTATACCTGTCTACATTCTGTCTTGATGTGTTTTAATGCCAGAATGTCAATTTGTCTTAAGGGAATGGGGAAAATCCCATGTTACTAAAACTCTTAATCTTCCTTTCAAACATAATTTACAAGAAGACTGTCAATTATCCATCAGAGAAAGTAATTGAAAGAAAATATTGAAAGCCATCGATGAGAGTATTGAAAACAAATAAACTGATAAATAACATGTTTCTCTGAGAGCAGGTTACCATCTGGTTGTTTATCTATACATTAAAATGAGTTTTACCAACCTGAAACAAGATTTCGCAGTCCAGCCACCAATATCTGCTTGTTTCTCCTTTTCAGTGAGAGGACAGTGATAGTTCTGATGCTAGTATATTGCTTAGCATGTCTAGAAAATCTCTTTTCTGAATAACTGCTGAGAGATGAATGAATTATTTGCTAGACTTTCAAAGCACAAATGATTTAGCTGGGCTATCTTAAAATGGTGTTGGTCAAAGTAATTCATGGAGGTTACTCTCGTGAAGTGGAGCAAACTATAACAAGCTGTATCCGAGCCTGGTATTTATGATTTTCAGCAGCTGTGTGAACTTCTTCCACTCTGGGGAAGAAAATGCCCTGGGTGTCATGCAATACTGCAGGAGCTCTGCTATACAGCCAATCATATGTATGCAGTGGAAAAGAAAGGCTGATTACGGAATATGGTTTTAATCATATTTGTTTTGAATCTCTTTTTCTTGGCACATAGTAGGATAATAAACACATGATGGATACACTACAAAGAATGATTGTAAGTGGTTTAGCCATTTAGAGATACTCACTTCCTCAGAGTAGGCTTATCTCTATTTACTTCAACAAAGATCATTGCTGCAGCTGTATTTTTCAAGGATTAAAGCAAGCCTGACAGGCTAAGCTTTAGTTTTAGTCAAGAAACAGCATGGAGTATATGGAAAATGAAGACAGATATTTTTCTTTGCAGAGTTGGTTCAGGAGATTACTGGGCTTCTTTTCTTTTCCAGAGCACCCATTTTGAAATGTCTGCATACAGATACTCACAAGCTGCCTAAAAAAAAGAGGCAGGAGAGGAATGCATACAAGAGACTAAACATGGTAAAGAAAATGAGAAGAAACTTAAAGGACTGTAAAAAGAAAAATGTACTAAACACGTATGGTGATCTGCTTTATATTGTCTAACAGCCAGACAGTACCAAAAGGTAATTCTTTATCATGGAAGCTGGAGGGATGGCTGGGGTTTGTGTAGTAAGCTCTAGACCCGTGTAGAATCTCTATTACAGATCACATATAGGCTAGATGCAAGTTTCCTGGAGGACAACTACTTAGAACCTTGTGAAGGCTGAGCAGCTTCAGTGGATGCTGAGCAGTCAGTAGCAGTATCTGCTTGCTTGGGTGTAGAAATAAAACTATTTCCTGCATATATCAAGGCAAAGGCCTTGTACTTACCCAAGAGATTAAGATATTATAGAGATGTGACTCTTCTGCTGGTTAATCTACTGTGTTAGCAAACATGTGGAGTCCCCAGCTAAGCATAATGTTCTAATCACCAGCTCATGAAGTGTTTAGTTAGGGCTATCATCCATCCCTGATATATGCAGGAAGACTGTGAGTTTTGGTAGATGCTGGATTCTGTTTCACAAGACATGACTGCTTCGTATCTTTTCCACAAGTTACAGTGCAGGTCTGTGTTCCAAAAAATATTTTCACCAGCCATGTTAATGGAGGTTGGCGAGTTCACTCAGTGCACAGGTCAACATATTCAGGTAGAAGAGAAAAGACTGAGTTTGTTTAGCCAGGAGGAGTAAAACCTCTGTGGGTGCTATACTCTTTTCCCACAGAATCTTCATACCACTGAGGCTCTGACTTCATAGTTTGAGCCTTGTCACACAGCAGCAATCAGCTTGTGGAAAGGTACCAAGGCTCTGCGGAAATGTCTGTTTTGATAAGCACCCTAGTCCACACTGGGACTCTGGTCTCCCTAAATATCCAGACTGGCACCTGTTTGGAGAATGAGACATGTCTCTGACATGTCCAAGTTCTCTCTTGTTGGATATTAGGGCATGCAGCTGCAGGCAAGAAGACTTGGTGCACTTGCATGTCATCTTCTGACTTGGAGCTGGGCATGCACCAAGGGAAGTGGGAAATGATTTGGAGTCAAATGTCTCAAGGAAATTCTACCTAGAAATGACTGTCAATAGGAAACAAAGACCCACAGGGAAACCAGGAATATGTCTTGAGTGACACGCAGTGAAGGTCAAAGAAGGTGCCTTTTCCTCTCCACAGCAATGCTGTAGAGCTACTCTGCTTCTTGCCATGACACACAGTCTCAGATCAACAAGGCAGATGAGATCCAAGCAAGGCGAGAGAAACCTGAGAGAACACGGCACTCAGGTTGTTGTAGAATTATGCAGTTTAATCAACTAATATCTTTACAGAGAGCAGTTGTTCTGACTGAGGGAATCAGCTGCCACAGCAGATAAATAACAACAACAACAGTGAATGTGAGAAGAAATGAGAAGCAGCTGTCTCAAAATTTAAAAAAAAAAAAAAAAAAAAAAAAATATATATATATATAAAAGGGCAAATTTGAAAGCATAGCTCTTGGAAAAGGGTTTTTCAGTTAAACAGGGCAGGAGGGGGAGTTGTGTCTGTGGGATGGTAAATGAGGGTCTCAATATGTCTATGATGTAAAAATTTAGAAGAGAATATGGGATTTACTCATGTTTGCATTTTTCCCACATAGTACTTTCACCCAAGGACTTTGACCCAGAAACCATACACTGCCCTCAATACGGCACTTAAGACTGTTAAAAGTTGAACTGTAAATGTTCAACTCTGAAACTGAGATATGAATCATAGAGCAAATTCATCATAGAATCGTGTGATGGTTTGGATTTGAAGAATTTTGACCTTAAAGACCACCTAGTTCCAACCCTCCTACTGTGGGCAGGGACACCTTCCAACAGACCAGGTTGCTCAAAGCACCATTCAACCCGTCCTTGAACATTTCCAGAATGGGGAAACCACAATATCTCTGGGCAACCTGTGCCAGTGTCTCACCACCCTTCTTCCTAACATCTAACTTAAACCTTCCTTCTTTGGCTTTAAAGCCATTACTCCTTGTTCTGTCCCTACATGTCCATGCAAGAAGTCCTTCTCGGAGGCCCCTTTTAGGTACTGAAATGCTGCTCTGAGGTTTTCCTGGAGCCTTCTGTTACCCAGGCTGAACAATGCCAACTGTCTCGCTTTGTCTTCGTAGGAGAGGTGCTTCAGCCCTCTGATCATGTGACTGGCTTGTTGACAAAATATTCATTGTGTACCTCAGCCTTCTCCATGTCCCCTTTCTTGATGCCTTTGATAGCCTTGGACAGGTTTAATTCTTTCAGGGGTTTAGTTTTATGCAGTGGGTCAACCCTGGCTGGATCCAAAACTAGACCAAAACTGCTCTATCTCTCCCCTCCACAGGTTGACAAGGGAGAGAAAAGATAACAAAGGATTCGTGGGTTGATATAAGGACTGGCAGACATCACTCACCGACTACTGTCACAAGCAAAACAGAATCAGCTTGAGGATATTAATTGAGTTTATTATTAACAAATCAGAGCAGGTTAATGAGATGTAAAATCCTAAAAACACCTTTCCACTCATATGCTTGGTCAGTTGGCTTGTAGCAGCTTCTCCTTTATGTCACCTGTCCCTGCCTTTTCTTTAATTCTGATCTTGGTCAGCTACTCATCTGTCCCCAGGCAGAGTTCCATGCATTCCATATTGGTTATTGACATAAAGGATGACACCCCCTCCTCACCTTCCTTGCCTGTCCTTCCTAAAGAGTCTGTATCCTTTCATTCCAGTGCTCCAGTCACAGGAGCCATCCTCCCAAGCCTATGTAGTGTCAATGAGGTCACAGCCCTGAAGGCATGTGCATGTCTCCAACTTCTCTTGTTTACTCTCCATGCTATGTGTGTTTGCAGAGAGACATTTATGTTGGCCTGCAGGTGAAGCCAACTTACTAGCTGGAGTGGCTGGAATTCCTTTGTGCAGCTCTTCAGATGCTTTCCTGCTTACCAGTGGTCCCTTTACAGAGTCTGAGCATCTCTTGTTGGCACGGGCATTAAATTGGTAGGAGTAGAATGGGTTGAGGTTTCCCTCTCCCAGCAACTTGTTTAAAGCCCTCCTCATCATCTCAGCAAGAAAATGCTTGTCCCCTTCTCTGAGAGATGGATGCCCTCAGCCCCCACTAGATCAGGTTTCTCACAGTGAGTACCATGGTCTAAGTAGCCAAACGCCTGGCTGTGGCAGCAGGCCTGCCACCACTTGTTGATACACCAGGTTCAACTGGCCCTTTCAAACACCTTCCCTTTGACCAGAAGGACTGATGAAAGACTATCTCTGGTCCAGAGTAATTTTGCACTGCTCCTAGGACTCCATCACCCTTCTTGATCCTGCTCATACTTCCCCGGGCTGTACCACTGGCACCCACACGAAACAACAACTTTAAACTAAACATTTAATATACTGAAATACAAGTTATTGCCCTGTACAGAGAAAGACTGTAAATTGGTTTATTTCTACTGATGTCAAACTAGCTTGAGGTCCTAAAGCCTATGTGTTATATGTGTTACACCAGCTGAAAATCTAGTCCAACATTTTCTGTCACCACATTTTCCTGGGAGCATAGCTTTGAATTCAAACTCCTGAGTTGCAGGCCCCCTCATTTGGATCAATTCCCTGGAAGGTGACCACAGCAAACAGAGCATTGTTGACAATAATTTTTTGATGTCGTCGCTTCACAAATGCCAGCGTGATTTAAAATAAACTCCAGCTGCAGCAAGCCCTTCAGCTGATTTCCCTAATGAACTGTGAACCTCCAAAGTTTTTCTACTGACCTGGTATGGAATACATTTTCAGAAAGGAAAACGGTACCATTTAGAAGTGAAGCTCATTTACTAACTATGTGAACCGTCTGTCACTTACTGGCAGAGCTCAGACAGCTGTGACAGTGAGGACCAGGTCACACCAACATCCTTTCAAAGAGAAAGTGGGAGCGAACCTGTGGGAATTCAGAAAATAAAACACCTGAAGTGCTGAAAGTGTGTGATACGTCTGTTCATGGAAATTACGGTTGAGTGGTCCATTCAGGCTTTGGCATTAGGGATTTTAGCTCTTGAATCCTATTCTCTTTATGAACACAATTACTGTAGGAAAGTCTATGAGTGATGGTGTCCTTACTGTGAATACTGAGTATTTGTGATTAAATTAACCCCATTCAGAGACAACTTTTGGCAATATTACAGAAACCATATTGATGGTTGGCTTTTTATTAGTTGAAATGGAAGGAAACCAATAAACAAATCTGCAACAAGAATTTTCCTGGGTATGTTAGCACATCAGTAAGAATGAAGTCTGTGTTTCATGGTATTGTCATGTTACAGCTGCAGGCTGAATATATCAAACTAGATGAAAACTGTATGGGAGAGACAAAACATACATCATTTAGTAGAGTTCTGCCTTCCCTAATTATTTTTCAGCTATCTATAAAACCAGTTTCTAACTTTTTTACATATTTCAAGGCCATATTCATTTTAAGACACACTGCCACCATGACTTGTATCATAATGGAAACAACATATTTTATAAGTAATATCAGTAAGAATAATAGGAATTTTTCAAGTAATAAGGTATTAATTAATAGGAACGCAGATGTCAGACTTGGTTTCTTTTTGAAATAACCTTTTATTAACGAAGTACTGTTCTGTTACCTACTCCCACTTCCTTTTTTTCAAATGAAATTGTCAAAGGCTAGCCATTGGTATGTTTCTTTTCACCTTCATTTCTTTAGCTGCTTTTGCATTGTACAGCATCCCTTATCAAAGCATGAAAAGTGATGCAGTAAGGGATGCAGTAAGGTACCCACAATCATAAGAACAATACTCTTAACAAATGTCTTCCCTGCCCCATTTTATTGTAAGCAGTTTGTTGGTTACTTTATACTTTCATGTCATAAATGATTCATAGTTGGATGCACAAGCAAAACAGTTTACTGAAACTAATCCCAGCAGCGTGCAGACCTATTTGCATTACTCTGGCAATGTTCCTTGCAGTAGCACAGTCAGTTGTAAACATAGCAAGAAAGGGATCTGTAACTAATTCACATAATATTCACATACCACCAGGAGGAATATCATCTTTGTTAGTATGGAGGTGTGCAGCCAGAATCGTCTTCAGCAGACCAATTTTCCCATGCTCCAGGAGAGGGATTAATCTCCTGTCAGTATCTGTACTGCTATGGTCGAGGCAAAATGGTCTAAAAACCCAGGCTTATGTGTTGTTGTTACCACTCTTGGTGATCTTCTTAAGAGTTGGTTGGCCACAGATTTGCTTCTAGAACATCTCTGGAAAGGAGCCTTAAATTATATTAGTGTTGCTGTTTTAGTCACTTAATTTTTCTGTCAACAGAAGGAGTTTGTCCAAAATGGATTTGTTTCATGCAGCCCAAAGTATACTGTCTACTTATACCCTTATTGCAGTGACACACAAAGGTGGGTTCATGTTCTTAATTTAAATTATTAATTAATTTTAAAATTATTTGAAATAGGTCACATAAACTTGTAAACAAATAAATGCAAGAGCAAATACACAAATAAGGTGTTCATTTAAAACAGTTGCTTCCAAAATTTTAGCAGAATACACTAAAGTATTGCTTAGTACTAAAAACTTAGATTGATATGCAATATGTTTTATAGTATCTACAGTGTAAATTTGCATGAAACAAAATTAAAAGGAGAAAATAAGGGAAAAAAAACCCCAAACTAAAACCCCCAAACAGAACAGAGTGCAAAGCTTCTCAGTCAGTTTCCATGCAGAATTTTTGTTTTAAAGGAAAGTTTCCATCTCCTCATAAAAGAAAGACATATTTTATCTGGCTTCCAGTTTGAGTGGCATAAAGAAAAAAGCTGGACTAAGTTTTATACTTTATTCTCCGATGGTAAATAACAAGGATTCTTACATAATGAATGGAGAAGAGTAGCTGTCTTTGAAAGCCTCCAGAGGGAGAACCTGTTTATCTTAGCACCTAAATGTGAACAGGCTGAAAGTCAGCCTTTGTTCCATAAACAACCAAGAGAGCTAGCTTGCAGCTTCCACATCTGTCACCCACAGGACTTTTTAACACAGAGTTATTCTGGAGTGAGACTCACAGGAAGAAGCAAGGTTGCCTCCTAAGGAGGTGCGAGAGGTGGAAGCAGCTCGATGATGACAGATGATACTTAACAGCTGCAAGAGATCTCTTAACTTTTTAAAGAGTCACAAAGGAATTTTTAGAGAAAACTGAAAGAGAGGAAAAAAACCCCTTCAGAACAACAAATACTCACTGTAGTTGGCCTGAAATATCAACAAAATACCTAGCTATAGAGCTGAAAATTGTGAAAAAAAGCAATACAATGCTTACAAAATTCACATTCATCCTCTTTTTATGAACCTCTTATGAAGCTCTTGTCCTACATGCTGAGTGAGAAGCACTGGAATTATTATCGCAGCATGGTTGTTTAGATGATATTTTGAGCTTGATACTGAAATAGTTATGCTATCTTCTTAAAACGCGAGATATGACTTGAAGACTCTCACTGATAGTTGTTAATGAGGATCCATTTTTATGTTTTTCCCTTAATTTTTCCCAGCATTTTATTTCTATAGATATGTATTTTATCCCTTGCTGTTTCTCAAAAAAATTGTCTGAAGTCTCTTATTTCAATTTTTAAATGTGTGTTTTCCCCTGTGAGTTTTATACAAGGCAGATGCTGCGAGTCTTGTTAGATTGCAAATACCTTTTGTTTTTCAAAGAGTCCCTGTGCTCTGTGTTCAGAACTGCACTGTTTTTCTGATATTAATCGTGCACTAAGGCTAACTAATTCATGGATGAAAAAAACCTTTTAATGAAGAAAGAAATTTTAGTCAATGTTCTTCCTTAAGTAGAATATTGCAAAAAGAACTGAAGACAAAAACTTCTTACAGTTCTTCAAACAAATACTAGCCTGACTCTGTTCTTTTATGCCTCATCTGTAGTTTCATGAAAAATTGCCTTTCTCAGCAAAGCTGGTTTAAGGCACTCAGAATGCCACCACCTTCAGCCAATTATTCTTACCCCTGTGCAGCCCTTTGACACTGCTTAGTTATGCCAATACAGTTGAATCAGGATGCATATTGTAAATTAAATGGTCCAAGGTAGCAGTAAAAACCAAACCAAGGATCAGTGAAATCTGATTCTGTCACAGTCTGTGAGGGGTTTGGGGCGCTGCACGGGTGCAACCGTTGAAGCATAGGTGGCGTGCTTTGAATGATTGCTTCAATTACAGGCATTCTTTGATGTTAAAATGCTACTTTGAACGTTTTTGTGGTGCCAGCAGTGACCCTGGCAGTTTGGCTTTTCCAATAGATGTCTATTTCAGGAATTAGCTTCCATAAAAGAGAAAAATCTACCATGACAGTCAAATGGTCTCTGCTTGAGAAAATGTTTTGTTCCTTTGAAATATGTTTTACATTTCAGCAAAATTTCAATGGAACATTAAACCTAAGGAGATTCACTTAGATTGCAGAAGCTGTGCTGTCTTTATGCATGAGTGTCAAGCAATAAAGCATGTACACCCCCTGTGCATTCTCTTGGTAGGGGGTCCGTGGAAACTGCCGCTTTCAATTCTATCTAATGTTTACACGCTAGGCAGTCTTCTTCAGATATTGAGGGTTGCTTGTTCCTAATGTTCAGGCATATAGACCAATCCATCACATGAAACCGTCAGTGACATTTCTACCCCTTCCCTGGTTTTGTCATTAAAGTGAGGAAATAAACATGAGACCTCTGCTTTATCCCTTCAGTTTTCCTCTGTTAAGGGATTATTCATTCACTTCTATGTGTAAAGCCACGAATTACAAATGAATGCTGATGTATTCATTTTGTACCTAGAGTGTTATAATTCAGCTGAACTGTACCTGAATTTACTATGCATTGGTACTTCAACATGTTTTTGGACAAAGATTTTTCCTCAATCTATGTTTCTAAAACAATTCTTCTTCCTGTGTTCCTAGTAGCATGAAGATTATGATGAATGAAACATTGGGGTTCTTTTTTTCTGCTCTTTAGCCTAAATGAAAAAGGTACTAGGACATGGATTTCAGCTGTAAATGGAACCTGCTTTTAGATTACCCACTATGAAAGATACCTATATGTTTCCTCTACTTTTAGATCACAGAATCACAGAATGTTCTGAGTTGGAAGGGACTCACAAGGATCGTTGACTCCAACTCTTATGTGAATGGCCTTTATGGGGATCATGGTGTTATTACCACCATGCTCTAACAGGTCAGATGGGCATTTATAGCACATTAACCTTTATACCTAGATATTCCTGCAAAGCCATCCAGGGAAGAATTCTTTCCTAATAATAGATGGTGAAAAGCAAGATGCGTACCTTACTCATTTTGAGGAAGGAAAAATCAAGTTTCAGAATGGATTTTAGCTAGAAAAGACCTCTGAAAATGGATGTAATTTGGAATCGATTCTGGAGGACACAGAAATGTGGCCTTCAGAGATGAAGTGTGGACTACATGGTCACGAGTTGCTTACAGAAGCTAAGTTCTCTCCTTTGTTAACCAAAATGAGGTAGAGGCTGATATGAAGCCCTTTATTTTATTTTTCCAAATATCTTTGGAGAATAAGAGACACAAGGTTTGCAGGGAGGTTTAAAATCCTTTACTAGATCAATTGATATAATTATAAAGTTGAATAGACAGGGGTCAGGCACTCCTCAGGTCTAGTCCAGCTCAATCCATAATTCCAGACATGACTTTTGATTTCAGGAGGACAGTCAAAGAGAAGCACCCCTCTAATGTTACCTGAATATGTCACCTGGAAATGGGAAGGGCAACTTTTCAAGAATAATCTGCTATGTCATTTTTAACTGAGTGATCATAATTGCAAAAAATATTTTATATTATTAATCCAACACATGTTCATGCAGCACCACAGTGACTGTTTTGTTCTGTGTTTTTCTTTTGTAATTCCTAATAATTTCCTAATAATCTCTTTTTTACTAAGCTGTCTGTTTTTCACTGAGCCATCCAAGAGCTTTTACCATAACACGTAATTTAAAGACTCAAATTGTGCGCGTGCTATCTTTTTTTTCTCCATTTATATTGCTTTGCATTTAGTGACATTGAACTCGACTCATTCAGTTTTGTAAGATCTTTCTGCAAACCTTTGCAATTACTTTCACTTTTGAATACAGTGATTTTGTAATCAGCAAACTGTTCCATATCACCTTTGCGCAGAATATCTCTTCTGATGAACATCACAAGTCCTAGTTCAAATCATTCAGGCACAGCAACAGCAGTATCCTTCCACTGTGGGAAAAGTATTTCTTCCCATCTTGTAATAGATCTCTCTCTTTATTCAGAAATATTGCAAAAGGTTTTTCAAATCCAAAACCACTCTGCTAATTACATCAAAGTTATCTGTGTGCTTATTGACTCTTTAACAAACTCTAAAAGTTTTGTGAACCCCAATTTCCCTCTACAAAAGCCCTGTTTCCTATCTTATTGCTCCGTGTACATTTATGTCTCTGATAAATCTACCAAGAGTTTCTAGCAATTTGCAGACTACAGAAGTCAAATGTACAGACCTATAATTTCATGTGTTCCTCAATGATAAATTTATAAATCTGTAACTTTTGTCAAATTCAATTCCTTTTCTAATGGTGATGTTAGTAATAAATTATATACTACAGTTAACCATTACACAATTTACGACTTGAGCTCCTTCAGAGCTTCTGAATGAATAACATATGGTACTGGAGATATTTTACTCTTTATTTTACTAATTTATTCTAAAACCTCCTCCACTGACACTTCAGCCTGAGACTTTTTCAATGACTCACTTGTCATAGGAAAAGCTCCTTCCGATTTCCACACTGATGTAAAATATTCAGTCAGCTTTTCTGCTGCGGCCACATCTTTTCTGTTCTTGTAACATCTCAATCATCTCTCAACAGGACAGGGAGAGAAAATACATTTGAAAAATTTTTGGGCCAAGATAAGGACAGGGAGACCACCCACTGATTGTCATCATGGGCAAAACACCATTTACTTGGGGGAAATAAATTTAATTTATTTATCCAACAGAGTAGGATAGCGAGAAATAAGAACAAATCTAAAACCACCTACATCCCCATTTCTTCCCAGGCTCAAGTTCACTGCTGAGTCTTCTACCTTCATGCCCTGAGCAGTACAGTGGGACTGGGAAATGGGTTTAATGTTGCTCCTTCCCCCTCATGGTCTTCCTCTGCTCCAGTGTGGGGTCCGTCACATGGGAGTCAGTCCTACATGAACTATTTCACTGTCGGTCCCCTCCACAGGGCGCAGTTCTTTAGGAACAGACGGCTTCAACGTGGGTCCCTCGCTGGGCCACAGGTTCTGCCAGGACCCTGCTCCAGCACAGGCTTCCCCTGGGGTCACAGCCTCCTTTGGCCACCTGCTGTGACTGGGGTTCTCCAGGGGCTGCCAGAGCTGTTTGGTTATTTGCTCCACCATGGATCTCCGTGGGCTGCAGGGGCACAGCTGCCTCACCAAGGTCTGCACCACGGGCTGCAGGGGAATCTCTGTTTCGGTGCCTGGAGCACCTCCTGCCCCTCCTTCTGCACTGACCTTGGGGTCTGTGGGCTGTTCCTCTCACATATTCTCACTCCTCTCGCATCTGCAGTGCAGTTTATTGACCTTTTCTCAAATATGTTCTCCCAGAGGTGTTACCAGCGTTGCCAATGGCCTCAGCTTTGGTCAGCAGTGGGCCTTTTTTCAGAGGTGTCTGGAATCAGCTGTATCAAACTGAGGGACAACCCCAGTCTTTTTTTCTCACACAGGCCACCTTTGTGGCCCTTTTGCTACCAAAATCTTTCCTTGCAAACCAAATACTATACCCATATTTTAATCCTAGTTTTACTTATCTATAAGTCCATTCCTTTTTCATCATCCTTTCTTACTTTTTCCTTTAAAAAAACAGAAGTTATGCTTTGGTTTATTTTTATTTTCCTCATCTGGATACAAATTCTACTTTTAAAGGATAATTTCTTCATTAGTGATGTGCTCTGTGTTGACTGTTATCATTCAGGAATTGGATCTAATGATGAATGGCTCCATGAAAATGACAGCTCCGTGTTCAGCAGTGGTCAAAAATAAATTGAATCTGAGCAACTATAAAAAAAAGAGTAGAAAAGAAAACAGAAAACATAATCATATCAGTACAAAAAGCTCTTATCTCAAAATCTAAAAAAGGATGTAACAGAACTGGAAGAGGTTCACAGAAAGCCACCAAGAATAATGAAAAATATAGAATGGCAGTCAAGGGAATTCATAAATAGCCCGGGACTATTCAGTCTGAAAAGTGACAATTTAGGGAAGGCTTTGACAGAAATCTGTCCTATCATAAGGGAAAAGGAATAGATAAAAAGAGACAGATGGTTCATTTTCTCTTCCAAAGCGAGAGTGAGAGTATCACATGCTGTTAGCAGGTGGTAGGTTCAAAGAGACAAAAAAAAAAGGGAGGTAGTTGTCTACATAATATGTAGGTAGGTAACTCTCTCTCCCCAGGTCACTTTTCTTTCAGCATTCTTTACTTTATACAAAAAGAAAACTGCAAGCAGGATATGAACCGCTTACAAGCACACAATGATTTAATGGCTGGCTAGAACACCCAATGGGGAGCAAAAAATTACCATTCCTGTGCTCACATGTGTTGTGATCATCTCTGGATCAGCAGTCGTATGATGTTGGGAAGTGTCAGTCAGCCCTGTTGTGTTCTGGCATGGGTTGGTCTTTGGCGCTGCCAAAAAGCCAGTTCTGTGATTTTTCCACAGGTCTGAGCAGCTTCGTGGCAGTGTTTTTCTCCTGAGTTTCTAAGTTGCTAACTGTTGCCTCTCACTTCAGTTTGTGTATTTTACTTTTGTTACTTTGTAAAGTGTTAGCTTACTTGTCCCCTGGCATCTGAAAAACAGGTTACTCTAAAACCAAGCCAAACCTGAGCGTTAAGCTGGAGGCAGCTGCATCTTCATGGGTTACACTTGGAAAGGATTTTGCTCAGGATATTTTGGATGCTAAAGGTTTGCATGTGTTGAAAAAGCAACTGGACAAAAATATCACTTTGAGATATTAGATAGAAATACCACAGACCTGATTCTACTAAAGATCTGTTTCTGCTTCAAGAAGCTCCTGAGTGTTAAATCACTGTGGACTTCAGAGAGCATTCACAGCATGCCTCATCATTTTGATCTCCCTTAGAATTCTGCTTGTCATCATTGATGGAAGTGGGATGTGGGGCTTGGCCAGCCTTTGGTCTGGCTCAGCACAGCTGCTCTTGTGCTCTGAAAACCTTTGCTCTGCCATAACTCTGTGGTCTGGATTTAGTACTTTGATTTTTTAACACTTTTTTTTGCCAGAGGTTGCATGTTTCTTCTGGCATAATGCTTTTAAGCAATGTTGTCCATAGACTTTTATTTTTTTTTGTTGTTTTCATTCCTCTTAGTTTGTTTTTACCATGCTTTCTTGGAGGTTTGATGGTTTTTTTTCCCCCAAGAGTTTCTTTTATATGAAGAGGATGTAATATGGCAAGGAAGGAAAACTTTTCAATCAGATTTTGAATGAGTGAAGTTTGAGGCAAAGTACAGTATTTTAAGAGTGTGCCAGTGTAGATTTAGCTACTTCATTTAGAAACATACATCATCTTCTCTTGCATATTTCAAAATGCAGTCATTTTGGTATCTCACTATTTAACTATTTATCATAAGTCATTATTACAATTTCCCAGATAATGAGTATTAATTAAAGCATCAAATTATTCTTCTCTTTTCTTTCCTTGTAGTGGTCTTAATGTTAGCATTTCTGAGGCTCTATCACAGACACATGATGATATAAAGCAATCAAAATAATATTTTCTTTAATCTAAGCATGATATATTTGTTCACATAAATTGTGTAAATTGTTATAGTTAATTCATTTACTATATTTAACCTTCAGTTTTCTTTAGGTTCTGGAACTTTTCTCTAGCAGTCTGATCTGCTTTGCGGTTCTATATATTATCTTGTTTCTCAAGGCACATAAGTTATTTGTTTCCCCGTTGAAGATTTCCATGCTTGTCATGCCCTCACTTCCAACCAGTCCCCCTTCGGTTCATTCATCTTACTTTATTGTTTTTTAGTATTTATAGACTTCTACTATGAGAAAGACACATTTTCCTTTGATCTAGTTGTCTATTTTTAGATCCTTATTTTTGTGGTGCGAGGATTCTTTGATGTCTCCTATCTGAGTTGTATTGAATCATATCTCTTTTAGGAGGCTGAAAATTTTGGTCTTAAAGGATGAATAATTTCAAACTGTTTTCTCTAATTCCCTTGTTAGATTCCCTAATATTTATAAAAACAAAACAAAAAAAAATCAACAGCTTCAACTATTTTATATTTTGAAGTCAAATATCAGTGCGTGTTCCGTATCGGCCTAGACAGAAATTATCCTCTTTTTATATGACTGTTATATTTCAAAGGTTTCTGAAAATCCCCTCACTGCCTCAAATTACTCCTGCCAGTGTGTTTTAACACAGTTCCTTGTCAGCTTGTGTACCAAACCCTGTAAGCCTTCCAGAGTGTACTATTGTCAAGACTTTATATCAATATCGAAAGATCAAATTTTGCATCCTTTGTCTCCCCTGCTACATCATGGGCACTTCATTGACAATGTAAAACAGTTAGAAACCTTGTGAGGTTCATTGCTTTCATAGGCAACAGAGGGGTTATGGGCATTTAGAGCTGACTGTGCTCAAGTGTTGAAAGTAATCTTAACTGTGCATATCATAGAACTTCTGGAGAAAGACTGCTCCTGATCTCCCCACGCTGCCCTAGGACACACCTCCAAAGAGTCATTTTGTCCTTCCATTACCTCCTGAGCTCATGAAATAAGGGGTAGGAGGACACAGTCAGTTCTGACTAAAATCTTCACGCCTCTCTTGGGGGAATAGTGATGTCTCTCCCAGCTGATTTTCCGCAGTTTTTATACTGGTCATGACATTCTATGGTATGGAATATGATTTTGGCTAGTTTGGGTCAGCTGTTCTGGCTGGGCTTCCTCCAAATTTTTGTGTCCCTCCTCACTGGCACAGCCTGAGACACTGAAAAGTCCTTGGCTTAGGGTAAGCATTGCTCAGCAACAACCAAAGCATCAGTGTGTTGTCAACACCATTCTCACAGTGAGCCCAAAACACAGCGCTGTGCCAGCTAAGAACAAAATGCATTTTATCCACGCCAAAACCAGGACACCCTCTCAGCATGGTGTTAAGAAAGCAGAAACACCTACAAGGACCCTGAGGGCTAGGCATGAGATAATCTCCTGCTCGGGTAGCTTAGTCTAGAATGAAGTGAGCTTGGCCTCAGTTTAACCTTAAAGCACAGGCTGGAGGGAACAATTGTATAACTGCCATATATCTGCCATGTTACAAATCTTACTAATCATGTTGATTTAGTATCTTTTGTGCCAAAGGGGAGCATTGCTGGCAGAAAAAAACAGCCTCAACTAAATAAATGGGAGGTAAATACTCAGAAAATCCCCAAAACCCATCACTGGAAAGCTCCAGTTGGGTAAATCCATTCTTCTTATTAACTGAGCATTTTCGTTATATTTTTTATGGCTGTCACGCTTCATTATTCTTCATGTTTGGCAATAGATTTTATGGTATTGCCAAAGTGATGCTGATCACTCCCTTGAAATGTTTTAATTTCAAAATGTGCTGTGCTGTTCTATGGGAACTTTGCTTAGGTGTTTGATGCAACTGGAGGTCATTCATTATAGGCCAGCTGGTGTGAATCCCATCACTGGTAATGGAGAGAACTACATAAAGCTGATTGTATGGAATCATTACAATTTATTAGAATAAAGATCATTCATTTCCCAAAGTTTACACTAGATGAATATGCATGTGTATCTAGTAGAAATCATGCCAGCTCAAATAATTTAAAGTGATTATACTTTTCCCTAGCAAGTTTTTGTTAAAAAAAAAAGAAATCAAACTTGAGATGAAATGTACTTGAGAGATTTTACTACCTTAAAATCAGTATTTGTGTTATCTTTCAGTTTCAATGTCAATACTTTTACTTTAGAAATTATATTTACATGTTAAAAATTCATAGCTAATATGAATCCTGATTACATATTGTTCTTAATCAGAAGGTAATGAAAATTATCCTTGATATAAATGACAACAACAAACATAGGTATGTATAGCATTACTCAAAAATTGAAATTGTGACCCATGGGAATATTTACTATATTTCTAAACCACAAGTTTTAGATTACGTTGAAGACACTAACATGAAAAAATGTGTTTTCATGTTGAACCAAAAAAAAAAAGAAAAATGTCCATTTCTCTCATAAGTAAGTTTTATAAAAAAATAGTTTATTCCACTTAACTGGAAAATCTTGTTCTATAAATATATATATATATTAAAAAAACCAGAATAAATACAGTCTGTTCAAGTTTTACCTTTTTTATTTGTTGCTTTATTAGTTGATTCTTATAAATAAATACATAATGTCTCGCTCAGAACCGTGCAATTTACTGCTGAATAGAATAAAAAGAAGCATGCCGACCAAAGTATATTCAACAATGGATGTCACGGGTTAAGGCTGACCAGACACCCACCAAATCTGCTCTCTCACTCTTCACTGCAAATTGGGCATAGGAGTGAAAATTTAACGAAGGGTTCTTGAATTGAGATAAGGACGGGGAGAGACACCACTCATCAAATACCATCATAGGCAAAACAGGCTCAGCTTAGAGATATGAAGTGAATTACTAACAAAATCAGAGCAGGATAATGAGAAGTAAAATAAGCCCTTAAAAACATCTTCCCCCCACCCTTTCCTCCTACCTGGCTCTACATCTTCCGCCAGCGCTGCAAGGAGACAGGGAATGGGGGTTATGATCAGTTTATCACCTGAGGTTTTCTCCTGCTGCTCAGAGAGAGGAGTCCTTCCTCTGCTGCACTATGGGATCTCTCCCATGGGACACAGTTCTCCTCACACTTCTCCAACGTGAGTCCATCTCGCGAGCAACAGCTCTTCGCAAACTGCTGCAGCATGGCTCACTCTTCCACGGGGTGCAGTCCTTCAAACTCAGGCTGCTCCAGCACTGGCCTCTCTCCCCACGTGTCTCCCATGGGGTCACAGCCTCAGGCATCCACCTGCTCCAGCGTGGGCTCCTCCATGGGCTGCAGGTGGATCTCTGCATCCCTGTGGATCTCCAAGCACTGCAAGGGCACAACAGCTTCACCATGGGCTTTACCAGGGGCTGGAGATGAATCTCAGCTCTGGTGCCTGGAGCACCTCCTCCCCTCCTTCTTCACTGACCTCAGTGTCTGCAGACTTGTTCTTCTCACATGTTCTCACTTTGCTCTTCTCTGGTTGCAATTAAAACTGTGGCAAAACCTTTTATTTCTTTTTTCTTAGATATGTTATCACTAATTACCACCATTTCTAATTGGCCCAGCCTTGGCCAGTGGCACATCCATCTTTGGAGCCACCAAGCCACTGCAAGACTCTGAGAAGCTTCCAGCAGCTTCTCACAGAAGCCACCCTTGTAGCAACTCCCCCACTTCCAAACCCAGGAAATGCAAACCCGATACAGTTTCACTTCACACTCTTATGGGTTCCAGCCTTTCACCATATCAAGTTGTAAATCCATCATCTCTTTGGGGCTTTTGAGTACACTGGAATGCCAGCTACTGTACTCTCCTACTGAGCTCACAAATATCAGCATCAGATTTACTCACTTAGGGTTTGTTTTTTGGGGGTTGGGGAGTGGAATTTCTTTTAGCACAGATGATTGAAACAGAAATTTATTTTTATTTTTTGGATATTTTTGGTCTTTTGTTCATTTGAGAGCATTTTGTGGAAAAACTACTTTGTCCTAGACACTTATGTGAAAAAAATCACCCTAACTAATGGCTACATACAGGTTAGCCTAATAACTACATTTATATAAAGCTGGTTATACAGGATCTCTTTACAGTGAGTGAAAGGTAGAGGTACTTAAGGATGAAACTTACTACAAATCCAAACGCTCCAGTGCAGTGAAGGTAGTATTGAGGTTTCCATTAAGTAGAATATCTAAGTTTTCAGTGAAAATGGTCCAAAATGGGAATTTACAAAATCGTCTTATGTTTTCACTGCAATATTTTTATACTGCAATATTATTACCACTGTAAACTTATTTAACTGTAATACTTCAGTTACTAAGAAAGGGGGAAAAAAAGAAAAAAATATTGACCTGTGGCATATTCTTTTAATTATACTGAAGACAATATCTGAAAGTAGAAACTAATTTCACTGGTGACTTTTTTGGGAAAGGTGTGCTCAACATTTTTTTTTTTTTTTTNTTATATTTTTTTTTTTTTTTTTTTTTCTCTTGCATATGTTTATCCTGAGCTGGAATTTCACGTCTTACAGAGAGGACTGTTTTATTATCTACCACATTTTTATATTTAAAAGTGATATTCAACGTACATATACATTATAGATGTGTTTGGTTTATGGTTCACTTGGGAAATCTGTCACATTCTGAGGTTTACTGAGGGTCATTCTAGAAAAGGCAGACTTTCTAAATACCCATACTGTCCTGAAAAAGGTGCTATATAGTTATCATACTTAGTAGATCAGATGGTTTGTAGCAGTACTTCTGAAATGCAACACCAGAAATAACTTGTCCTTTTGAGAAAGCATGTCATGTGTCATATTTTCATATGGTGTTTGTAAGAAAATGAACATTCACTATAGTCAAACAATATTTTAAAATCATGCCTCATGGAAAAGTGATTATGAAGTTTAGCACAAGATCTGTTACTAATATTCTAAGCCCACAAATTGTGCATATAGTCTCTAAAAACTAATTCTCCTTTCTTTTTTTTCAAACATATAAAACAAATAATCACTGAGTTTTATGGCATTATGAAATTGACAGAGGCTGCATGTAAAGTGGAAGTCACGCAGTGTTGACGCAAATCTGTTATGGGTACTGTACAACAAATACAAGAATTTTGTTTCATGTTTTCAACTCTGAAATAATAAAAACAAAGCTCTGTGAACTGGAGAAAATGGGGCCAGGCTTCCTATAAGTAGACCTATGGAGATATTTTTCATGTCAGTGCGAACTTCTGCATGCGTTAAGGGCAGAGTACTGTCGGGGGGGAGGTTTATAAATGTCACTGTTGGGTTCGATGTCTCTCATTTGGAGTCAACAGATTAAGAACAATACCAGCTTCAGGTTTGCTACTAAATTTCCTACATCAAAACTAAAATGAAGGCTTAGCTCCTTCGGTGTCCTGCCAAAAACCAAGCTGTTCTTTAAGCCAGGTTCAATGTAACTGCATGTATATTCCCTGTAAGTAGTTTTGTTGAGCTGAAATAATTCTTATGCTAACTGTAGGCAAGATAGAGCAGCGAATCAAAGAGAAATATTATATTTGGGGATTCAAATAACTTGTATCTGGAAAAATTTCTGTTTGTTGATGTTACTGCTGGAAATACACTCTTGTTTTTTAAAACCTGGTCCCCTAGGGTCCCTCATGTTTTACGTATGAGGAAAGAAATATTCAAGCGAACGCTTGCTTCTCCACTATATCACTCCATGAAATAGCATAAATAGATGCAGAAGTGAGAGGAAAGACTTTTTGCCAGCAAAGGAAAATGGATGACAGAATAAATGGCTATTGAATGAAATTGTTCATTCTGCATTTGTCAGTGGTCCATACAACAAAATATGGACATGACTAGAGGGCATCTATAAAGTATATAAGATACTTGTTTTAATTATTTGCTCAAATTCTCGTCTGGAATTGATATTCATAAGACTTTGGAGGATCTGACTAAAGGCTTTACCTCACTGTAATCATGAAAAGGAAACTCCAGCAACACTCAAAGGAGCAGCTTATGTAGCTAATTGCTACTTGTGAGGCTGGTGCCCAGTGGAGCTGGATTTACTCTGTTACTCTGCAGGTCCAGCTTCAGATATGTGAGCATGGGAGCTGGGGTCTGAGCACTGCCAAATGAAACAATGGTTGCATCTCTGTAAATCAATGTTTGAAAAAGAAATAATCTCAAAATCTGAATATCAGATAAGGCAAATGGGTTAAGGAAAATACAAATGAAGTATGCAGATGTAAACTTTACATGTGGTCTTTGTCTTCTTTCAGTGATATTAAACCCCATGGTTTAGTCATGTGTCACTCAATACCTCTGCCACATCTACCCTCCCTTCGGAATGGTCCAGACTGTGAAACATGCATCCCAAACCCGCCGGATTTATTGGCATCTTCTTTGCAACTGATGCATACTGTCATCTGCCTTAGGAAGCTCAACCATCCTGTACTCCACTTGGTATTCAAGGGGGTATATACCCCCTTGCAGAGGGGTATTGGTCCAGTTACCATCTGTCCTAATGTGTAAATCTCTGTTCTCTGTCTTTGTCCATAGCTGAGGAGCTCCAGGAAGAAGAGGTGTGGCAATGAGCTGCCTAATACAGCCTGCTCTCCTTCCTAAGGACCCTTCAGATATGAACAGGGTTTACACATCTTCCTTTGGCTAACTGGGTACAGATCTTTAAGCTGGACTTTTCTGCTGCAATGATTTGGGATCTCCAAACTACCACAAACTACCACAACACTACTCTATGACCCTGAGTAAGCTACTCAGTCTAACTTTGTTTATCTCCTGTGTTTGCTTGTGTCTGTTGAAACAATAACATTTTCAAGATATGTTGCCTCTGACTGTGTATTGTCCAGTCCAGCACAATGGAGTTCTGATCTTTGGTGGAACCTCTATATACTATTTGATTACCAATAATGAATAGAACATATTTGCTTGCAAAGGTAATGGATGTAGAATACAGAGGAAGGAAGATAGGTCCTTATTCTTCTTTAATGTTTATTATACATATTGAGAAGAAGCTAAACATATTTTGCGTCGGTTTGAAAAATAACATTTTTATCCTCAAACAGCAGCAGTACCACAATCTGCTGTTTACACAGTAAAGAAGCAGAAGTCTATTCATTTTGTGCTTGGTTATCCGTGCTCCTCTAAATTTCCTCACCACAACTTCTTCTCCCTCAGACTTTTGCTTGTAATCTCTCTGGACAGTGGATGAAGGTAATTGTTTTTAAGTGGTTTAGGGGAAACCTTATAAACATATAAAGTAATGCTGGAATATGTGTAACACTGCTTTTGTGACCCCATAAATGAAGAGCAGTGGGCTCTGGGGCTGTAGAGCTGTCATGCAGTCATGCTCCTCAGTGCATTGTTATACAAGAGACAAAATTGCTTGGACGGGTACCTAATTTCTTGTGGAGACTGATTCTCATCTCCACCCTCACCACTACACTGAGCAAGTGATGGTCATTCATGTAAGTCTTTACATACTTTTTTAATATATAATTTATAAGGAGAAGCAAATGAGGCACAAAGCAGAAAGCTGAATAGCAGAACCTGATGCAGCTCTGACTATGCATGGGACTACTCCATGGGACTACAGGAATGTTCCATGTTTCTCACCCTCTCTTGTCTCTAATGGAAAAGGAAGACTGGGGCAAGAAGATCCTGGGTTACTGGGAAATGCAGCCAGGAGACTAAAAAGATTAAAGATTCAAAGTTGTTTAGATGTAGACTTCCTACTGAGTTTGATGATAGAATAAACAGCTTTGACGATTTGAGAACAACTGCTTCCATCAAAACCATGTCAAACCAAACTTAGGTAGCCCAATGACTAAATAATTTTCTGTCTGGCTTTCTGTATTTTGTGGCTCTAAATAATGTGGCTCTAGACATTTTACCAGATCTCATCAATGTGAATTGTTTTCTGTTTGGAGAAATCCTAGGACCTAGAGGACATGGCATGTAACAACCCGTGATAGTGGGAAGGCACACAATCACAGGTTCAGGAGGCCATTGTAGTCCCGAAAATGCATTATAGCAGAGATAATTCCTAGGGAACTCCAGGTTTCATGTGTTCTCCCTGATTGCTCACGTGAGAACCTAACACTTCACAAGGGAATCTTCTGACTATGGGAATGGCATACTGATGGAATAGGTACACTTAGGCATGATTCTTCGTAGCAAAAGCACTCACACAGTAGAGAGGAGAATTTATCTCACAGAGGAACTGCGAAGCAAAAGGAATGAGAGAAACATGAGGAGGTCCAGAAATTGCTCTGAAGGAAGTGTTTAATGAATGGTAAAGTTGTCTCCTGCACAAGTGCAGAACTATATGGTGTTCTCAATTTACTGCACAAAGGCAGCCTGACTTGAAATTGCAAACCAATGAATTACAGCAAGCAGAAATCTAAGCCAAATTCTTGAATCATATAAAATAGCAACGTTGTTGATTTGAGTGGAGTTACCTTGGTTCTCACCTGCAAAAAGATATCAAAATCAATCTACATAATTTAACAAAGAAGCTGAGTGGGATTTGCATTTTAATAGTTGTTTCACAAAGTCTTTTAACCCCTAAATGAAACATAGTGGCCATGATGTAGGTAATATGCAGCTCCATAAAGATACCATCCTGCCCCAAAGATATAGCATCTAATGAAGGAAACAGCCAAATATGCGGAAAGAGGTTCCTGCACCAAAGTATTGGATTGCAGATGAAATTATGAGGATATATTATATTAATATAATATAATATAATATAATATAATATAATATATTGATTAATATATGCTCTTTTAGTTTTTTCATGCAAGTTTATAATTCTTAGTGACATGTGCCATTTAGGAATGGATAGGCACAATATGGCTTATTATAAATTGGTTACTCAATTTAAATTAATAAAACCTTATGTACATTAATTTGGTTGTTTATAACTTCTTGTGAAAGCACTGGAGAATATTTTGCCTTCTGCTTACAGACAATGTCCAATCACCTGGTTTTCCAGTTGAATAAATCTCCTTTGAATTGGTCTCTTTATTTAACAGTATTAGATACTTCATCAGTCAAAGAATTTATTTTTTTTCACTGATGTAATAAGTTGTGGTCCTTCTGTGCAATGATTTTCTTTGACTACCCAGGGAGGACTGATCTCCCTAGCATCCCATCACCACACAGTACCATTCCCTATACAAAAGACTATTTCAGAGAAACAGAAAGTCAGGTGTTGATCTTTCTAAAGCAAAACATATTAATTGGACAAGCATAGTAGAAAATAAGCGAAGAATTTCTGAGGCATTATGTGTTTTTGATAAGATTGTATCCAAACCAAAATTTGGCACTTTATGCAGTATTTTAAAATAACAATGCAACTCATTGTGGCAACTTGAGTATATAATTCAAAATTGAGTGACAGTGACTGGTTAGTAGTCAGCAATACAGAGAAAAAATAAATCAAATGGAGGAAAAAATAAAAAAAGAAAGCCTATTAGTAAAATCCAGCATGGATGAATGAATACATTTTTGGTTTTTCTAATAGAAAAATGATGGTATTCGTTGAATTATAAAACAGTGACTTTCATATTCATTAAATAATGAAGAAAAATTAAAAAACCCACAACTCTTGACATTAAGAGCATGCACCATATTCAGTGCTCAAATTAAAATATATATTTATAGACATACTTCAGGTTGCTCTGATCTTTAAAGCTTTTAATTTAGCTGAAAAATTTAGAGTTTCGTTTTATGTACTTTTTGCTTTACTAGGATAGATTTAAAAAATCTGTTTCATACAAACTCTCTCTGTCTCTCTGTCTCTCTCATTAAAATAAAGATAAGTAAGGAATAACATGCAAAATGATGGATCCCAGGTATACTGACTCTTTTTGCTTTCCGGTCTTCTACTTGGTCTTTAGTTATTATTGTTTTAAAAAAGTTTTAGAATGAAATGTCATTGTGTTTACTGATTTAGAAACACAGGTGCATAAAATGTAAATTAATGAAAATAGAGGTTTCTCCCCCTTTCCTTAGCCTAAGGAAAAGTAACACCAGCTAAATTAACTCTGCTCTTGGACTAATGGTTGTAAAAAATATAAAATTAATTGGCACTAAGTGCTTCTATTTCAGCAATGACAGGGTTTATTTGTTTGGTAACAAGTAGGCTAGAAATTTCAAACTATGTTTTGAATGTTTATATATGCATTTGTGTGATTGCATTTAAACATAGTCAATTATTTGCAGAATGGAATTTTTACTTTTATTAAGTACTTTTCCCTTGAAACACTCCTTAATCCATATATAAACTGAATAGCTGGATGCTTTAAGGTTACCTGAAAATGAATACAGAGCTATAACTAATCACTGAAAACCCAAAGCTGAAATTCCTTTGAAGTGAGGCATGTTTATGATTTTTCCCGTTTAAATAATAGCAAAATAATCTCTAATTTGAAATGTAATATTTTATAGAAATAGCAGCATTTTCCTCAGGTATCCATCTGAACATGCAGTAGATCTTGTGTTTCAGGCAAGCTGAAGCTGAAAAATGACATCTGAAAAAATATGGAAGATCACAGTGTTATCTTTTACGATACAAAAGTGTTAGGATCGTAAATTGGCACATTGCTGCTGGCACACACGAATGTGTGAATGTGAGCACCATGAAAGAAAACTATGCAGATACTTGAATATCTTATAGCGGAAAATATAATTATTAAGGTTTTTAATTTAAGGATGTCAGCTGTCAAATATTACAATAGAGGCTTGCTATATTATTATTATTTATATTTTTTGTCATTATTTATTTTGCTTCAGGGGACAGAGCATTTATACACCAGGCAACAAAGAGTTTGTATTGCCTTTCATTTATCCTCTTGAAACCAAAGACCCACCTAAGTCCTCAGTATTTAGAAAGGTAGAAATAAAATTTCAGATATAGACAGTGAAATATTTCAGACTTATCAGAATGCAGACCTCGGTCTGAAGTTTATGTGTCATAATTTGTCTAAGTAGCATAGTACATTGTATGTCCAGGACATTAGCTGCATATGCTGTTTTTTTCTCATTCACGAATTAATCTTGCAACTGTATACCTAAGTTGATAGGCGTGGCACTGAGAGTTGTATTTTCAGTCCTAAAATAATTTCTGCAACAAATAATAAAACCGTAGTGTTGAGACTGAATCATCCTCCCTCTGTGCTATTACTTTGGATGCAGATATTGTTCCTGTCCCCATGGACCACTCTTGGGTCCTTTGTTTGAAGGTAATGTTTTGTCAGAGTAATGATATGGGCTGCAGGCATGAGGTATAGCTAGTGGTTTTATCTTGTGTACAGCAGAAGGGTTATATACCAGAGCTGAATGTAAGACAGATTTAATTAGAAGCCGGGGGGGAATGAAGGTTTGTGACAGGAATAAATCAATGTTTTTGATCATTAGACCTTGTGCAGATTCTGCTGCTATAATGGAAAACTAGTGCATGCTATTTCCTTCAAAACCCTTGACATAACTGTGATATATTTCTCTGATGTACTGTTGGACACATTTCTTTGACTTTCACCATCCCCCTTTTGATCTCACTTTAAATTATTAATAAGGTATGAAAAAAATATTATTCTTTTGGTTGCTACAGTAACATGTCCTATAACCCCCAGCATATGCTAGCTCTTTATCAAATGTTTATGGCAACAGCTAAATGTAAATCCACATGGAAATAAAATTATAGTCATAATACACTTAGATTACCGGACCTTCTGTGCACCGTAGAGGTGATGGACCATGTCCTTAGTTGGAGCTAGACTAATTTACTTCAGGTGAAGATCTAGTCCTATCATTCTAATTTGAGTCAACATAAACCCATGCTGTTTTTGAACGGCGACTTCTGCCATTAATGGCAGTGAAGGCATTGACATCGAGTTCATCTGGGGCTAGGACTGACACTTTGTCCATTGTTTGTATGCCGCCGTCTTCTGTGGGATGTGTGTGTTAGACTTGGGGGCAATAAGTCATGGATTATTTCTCTCTTAGAGATAGCTGTATTGGGACTGCAAAAACACCTTAGTCTCTTCATTCTCTAATGTCAATTATGCAAAATCAGATGCACTTTGAGAGACGAAGTGGTTGTGTGTCTCAAACTGTGTAACTATAAATATATAACTGTGTGCTGAAAACAGCGTGTGGAGTTCTGTGTCTGTGCCTGTGTGTATTTCTCTGTGAGATGAGCCTGTTCTCCCACCTGGAGCAAATAGCAGATAATACAATTATAGAAAGTTAACTCCTCACTACCCGTGGGTGGAATATTTGTGTTGTCTATTATTTACGCCAAACTTAAAAGTAATCAAAGCTTTTCCTTTTCACAAGTGTAGCCTTGATTCAGGTATAACATTTATATTCTCAAAGGTCCATTTCAATAAGTATTATCTGGTTTTAAAAGCCAATTTATACACATTTTGTGTTACGTATATTCTTTACTGAATTTACCTTCATTCAGAATTTTTGTAGCCATATTGAAAGCTGATGATTGTTTCCTTTTACTGTAATTTTGTCCTAGTGTTATGAGGACTGTGAAAACCTCCAGTCACACTTGTTTAGATGAGAAGAAATAATATAAATAATGTTTTATTTCTGGTAGAAACTGCCTTTTGTGCTCACATACATGCCTGGTAGGCCAGATGTGAATGAACAACAAACTACAGAAAACAGCAAAACATTAAATCGTGAAGGCAGTTGGAGGAAACAGGTTTCCCTTCTTTCTCTGTAGTGTTCACTACATGCTTATTACAGTATTCAACTCTTTTATGGAACAGACTGTTATGGTTAACCCATAAATAGTGTTTTTCTGTACACTGCACTCTCTTGGCTGCAAGTAAGCTTAGGAATCTGTTAGAGGTGAAAGGTCCAGCCATATTCACAGAAAAACACACTCACTACTCCCCAGTAAATATGATTGTGGCTTTATAAATTGCTTAATATCATCAGTCTATCTTCTAGATTCATAGAGTGAAGAGTATATGACTCTTCATAGGAAAAAGCTTGTAACTGTCATACAGAATCTTTTCCAATGCAGTGGTGGTAGCTATTTAATAGTTTCAGTTTGACACTGACTTGGAGGAACAGATGAAATTACTCCTCCATAGCATCTGCAAGACAGAAAACATTGGGGATGAAAAAAACAGGATTATTAAGCAAACCACTAAGTTACATGTACATACGTACATGCAACTATTCCTCAGCTATTAGTAATATTTTTTTTAATGGAACTATTTAAAGTAAAGAGCTCAGAAAATGATTTCTTCCACATATTAACCTCATCTTCTGCAATACAAAACCTGCAAAAATACAGCTATTTTATGCCCATAATTTTTAGTTGAGCTATGACACTTCTTAAGATAGAGATGATATCATTTAGAACCTACGCCTGTCTCTGGCAGCAATTTAGAAACTGGTAGACTTAAGGTTTATCAACACCATATTTAAAAATCCATTTGTTTTATCCACTTTTTACTGGTGTATTGATATTTGATTACTTTTGGTGTGGGGTTTTTTTTTGTTTAGTTTTGTTTTGGTTTTCTTACTTCTCTCTAGTTGACTTTAAATTCAGCATTGTTTTCTGTTGGTATCTCCTTTACTTTTTAGTCTTTCTGTGAATGACCCCCTGACTCACCTTCATTTCAACAAGATGTTTGCCAAGAAGCAACACAAAAGCTCTGGGCTTTGTGCCAGCTCTAGTACCAGGCATTCACCTACATTCTGTTGAGATAATGGAAGTGTCCATAATGAGATCATTTAATGTCATTGAACTGTTTGATGCACTAGAAAAACAGAAACGCATACAAGCATGGAAGATTGAATCAAAATGTAAAGAGACATGAATTTTAGCCACTTTCCATTTGTCTTCTCTTGCACTTAACTCTGGTATTGTGGTTTTGGGCTACAATGGGAGACATGATATTGGATTTGAGCAATAACATCAGTATGCTACTTTTAATGTTTCTGTGAAATCAAAGTTCTACTAGATATATATAGCCTCTCAGAAAATCAATAAGCAAAATTGGTAAAAAGTATGATTTGGGTAATTTTAGAGAAATCTTTAGTTCAAAAATTTATAACATTTTACAAATTTAGGCCAGAAGGCTTACTGGGAATTAAAATATAGCCTAGTGTGTACTTATCACAGATCCAAAAAAAAAGAGCTGATATTAAGAGCAAAATAAAACAAACCATCTGATTTTCAATCCCTAGTGGTAAGACATTCTTTAGAAGTAAAGAATGTCGTGGAAGTGAAAGAGTCACACATAGAAAGGAAATGTAGTTCAGTAGTTTGGGTGACTCAAATAGAATTTATGTTTCCTTTAAAGTATATTTTCATAGCTCCTTTCTTGTCTAACAACAGTTTTATATAATGGAAAATCCCCTGACTTTGATAGTGTGATTCCAGGTTAAGACCTCCCTGTAGTCTTGCACTGAACCATTTGACTGATTGATTTAAAGACATGTTGGAGTGCCTGAACAGAGCCAACCATTGTGTTGAGGAAAGGGAACAGAGATCTGTCCTCCAGTGCTCTCAAATGACCGAGGGCTAAGCAAGGCTGCTTCCAAGATAAGATCACAGCACACACAGTTTCTAGAGTTCAGAAGAAATATTTTAATGCATTAAACTCTGGTATCACCTTTGTCAATCACTTGAGCTCTATTAGTTCATATTCATTCCATTTAACATTTTTCTTTTTTTCTTTTTCTTTTTCTTTTTCTTTTTCTTTTTCTTTCTTTTTCTTTTTCTTTTTCTTTTTCTTTTTCTTTTTCTTTTTCTTTTTCTTTTTCTTTTTTTTCTTTTTCTTTTCCTTTTTTCCTTTTTTTTCATTTTCCTTTTTTTCTTTTTTCCTTTTCTCATTTTCCTTTTTTCCTTTTCCTTTTACTAAATCATAAAAGCCTCGGAAGAAATAAACCTTCAAGCACTTCCACAACTGTAACTCAAAAAAAAATATTTGGGGAGACATTATACTGTCCTGTTTTTCCTTCTTTAAATCAGTTGATTCAAACAAAATAATTCAACTGATGCCTTGGTATTTCAAAAGGTCATTTCTGCACCTACTAAATCTGTGATGCCATCTTGTTTGACTTTTATACAAGGACCTCTGTGTTTTAAATCCTGCTGTCTGTTGGTAGGATGTCTCTGTAAACAACTGAAAAATGTTTCTTTTATCCTTTTCCAAATTCCTCCTTCACTTTATTACTCCAAGGAGCTCTTTGAAAACAAAGTGAAGTAAAAGCATAAGTCTCCTGATATGGCAAGATCAGCCACGTCTCACTGCTTTCTCTTTGTTTCTTGTCTGTCTACACTCATCTTTTGTTTCAGCTTCTATATTTAGACTGTGAGCTCTCTGAGACAGGGGCTGTCTTGTTTTGATCCATGTTCTGTGCCAAGCGTTAAAGCAGTGCAAATAAATAACACTAATGATGCACTGCTCAAGTCTGTCAGGCTACTGTGCTGCTGTACTCAGCTAATCTGGCTGGTGAGTCGGGACATGTAGGTAGATGTAGTGACAGTGCCTGTCATTGTGTGGTTTTGCATCTTAACAGCCATGGAATCTATCAAGTTTCATATCAATTCACTAGTTTCCAAAGCTTGTTCTAAGTTTTGAAAAAATCTGTAGTTCTTCTTAGTGTGCTGCAGAGGTAAAAGCAGCTTATAAACAGCAGTATGAAATCCCCAGAGCTGGTAATTTTCTTTTTAGCAACGTCAAGTTTTCAAATTTTTTTTTTCAGGAGGAGAAAAGTCTACATTGGAAGAAACTTTGGGGCAAAAAAAAATAATTTAAATGTATTTAAAAATATAGTTTTGGTCTTTTTCAAAGTAAGTTCTACCTAATTTTGAAATACCCTTTCCTTTTAAAATTATGAAATTGTAGGAATAACTTTGAAAGAGAGGCAAAGAGATGCAGGCAGTACTCGTTAATCCATTGAATTTTACCAAAGTGAATTTTAGAAAAAATTATTCAGGTACTGGTATTTGGTTCTATTTTGGTAGCTTAAGCATAATCATGTGAGAAGCAGATAATTTGCCATTTGAATTTAAGAGTATTATTATCAAAACCATCACTTGAAACTCAAACTTTTGGATTTTGTTTGTTGTTTTGTATTCATTAATAGCCCCCTTTTCTTCTTAATACCTCCATAAAAGTCTTCCCTGTATTAGAAGGAAAGGACTGCCGTAGAAAAGTAGGAAGACGTGGAAGTATTACAGATGAGACAACTGAAATGTACTGTTCAGTGATTACAAGAAGGTTAGTTGTCAGACCCTCACACTATTATTTTTAGTCTGTATCTGTCTGAAAACTCAGTGAGAAATGGATATTTGCCAAATTTCAGCCCTGTTTCTTCGTGGATAATCTCTAAAATAGAACATCTCTATTCTTTGACATTAAACTTCTGAACCCTGTTGCATACAGAATTTTAAAAGGATTGCCCAAAATACTAAGGCTTATAAAGCCAAAGTTTGGTTCCTGTCTAATTACAACAGTAGATCTTCACAGGATTTCTAAATAGTTTGACAAGAAGCTTTTATCAGCAATTTTTTGTAATTCAAAACATGTCCACTATTCTGCAGTCCTCCACTGTCAGTAAATGCATGGTCTGGTCAGTTAGCAAGGCAGTTTAAACCAAAACTGATCCTGCAGAATATTATGTAAGAGAGGAATTTTCAGGATGAGACTTACCACTACAGAAGAATAAGTTTTCATACAAAATTTAAAATTGTTTGATGAAAAACGGGAAACTGCTTTTAAAAATGTTATTATATTCTGTCAGGGAAATGTTATACTTATTAAGTCTAGATAGAACTTGATCTTTGAGATGAAGTTCTTCTCTTACTTCATACACTCACAGGACAATTTACATTAGAGAACACCTTTAAGATCGAGTCCTGCTGTTAACCCAGCATTGCCAAATCCACCATGTCCCCAAGTGCCACATCTATGTGTCTTTTAAATACTTCCAGGGGTGGTGGAAGTATTATTCCACCACTTCCCTGGGCAGCCTGTTCCAGTGTTTGACAACCTTTTCGGCGAAGAATTTTTTCCTTATATCTGATCTAAACCTTCCCTGTACCTTCCATGCATGTCAGATACCAGGTGAATGGTCAGAAAGGGAAGAAAATGTTGAGTGTGGATGGTTTTTCTAAAAAATCCTGAACATATGTGCATTCCAATCTTTGTGAGCCAGAGATCAGTTTCCTCTGATATGTTTTAGCTAACTTACCTTGCAAACATTCCTTTTTCATGAGCTTAGATTTATTTTTGATTCTTCTTCAGCCTCAGTAGAGACTCCACTTACTGCCTTGGGTTTACAATGTCTCTTTGACAAATTGCCTGCAAGTTGCACAGTGAAGCGCTGAGCCTGAAATCACCTTGTGAATCTAGCACAAACAGGTTTGCCACTTTTTCCTAGGATGAATCCTGAGAGTGTCAGTGGATCTGAGGCTCTCACTTTATTGTCTGTTGTCTGTCAAACGCATTCTGGCAATAAGAGGCTTTGAGAGCGCTCTTGCATCTCAGTGAGGGAGTACTCCACAAACCTTTGAGGACTTTGTCTTATTTGTGAGGTTTCACTGCTTGGCAGTAGATGAGCCTTAAAAGGTCTTGTCATCCTCTTGGGATACCTATCATTTGACATCCCTCTTCAAATCATTATGAAAAGTAGAAAAACATTAAAGTAAAACGGAAAGTGATTTTGCTTACTGAAATGCAAACTGTATGAAGTTGTTTACTTGGAAAAATAAGAAGTGAAATAATAACATACTCTTAATTAACTTAGTCTGATTTAAATTTAAGTCTATTTTCATACCTCAGTCAGAGTGAAGGCTCTGAAGCCTGGGTAAATCTTCAGGTGATTTTCACAGATCACACAGCTGTGACCCTGTCCTTTAGAAAGGCCAATCCTTAGGCTTTGCTTTCCTCAAATAGGATCATAACTTGTAGTGAACCTGCCAATCTTTTTCAACTAAAAGTAAATTCATCTCTATCCACTTCCTATAAATCCTACATCCTTACAACTGAGTCAATCCGGGCATAACTTCTGTGCTAGCAGAATTCTGCCTGACACTGGATTTATCTTCATTAGAAAAAGATTTCCTTGTCTGTCTCCACGGATCTGCCTGCTGGGTGGGCTCAATTACATTTGGTGTCTAGTCGCCTGCAAGTAGATCCAACCTTCAGTGAGAGCAGAAAACTGGGATTTTGACCTGGATATGGAAAGATCATTTACCATCTTAAATGAAATTCATCCTACTGAATGATTTGAACTTTATCAATTGATGACTTAAGTTCATGGCATATGGTAGAAGGTACAACGGCAAACATAATCCATATAAAGTTATAGTGAATACAATGTGCAATACATATGAGGAAAGTGTAATGAAACTAAAAATGCAGAGTCACTCTAGATTTCAGTCCAGATATCCTTAGTTATTTAAAAGTCGTTTATGTATACCAAGACCATTTTCTATACTTACTCAAGAACAGTGATCTATTTCCAAAAGGGATTTCATTAAATCCTTTAGCAGATATCAAGCTGAACGGAATGGCTCTTCACTTGATGAGACATTTACTGAGTAAAGTTGGTCTTAGACACCTGAAGTTCAGTGAGGCAGAATGCCAAGTCCTGCACCTATGGGGGACTGATTCCAGGCAACAGTACACACTGGGATTCACATGAGTGTGACTCTGTGAAACCCTGTTTTATTAGATTAACCTATTAATTAACTTGTTCACTATAAAATAGAGACGAGTTCATCAGATCATTATTAATCATTAAGGAAGTCCAGGTACAAGAGATATTAAGCTTATTTAGGAGTCACAACATGCTTGGAATATATGTATTGGTGGAAGTGATGGAGGGTATTGTTCCGGAAGGTACCAAATGGGAAATAAATAGTATAAAGAAGTTAGATTCGGGATTTTAATTATTATTATATTTTTTCATTATTTTAATTTTTTATAATATTCCCTCAAGTAATGTAACCTACAGGCCTTCTTTCCTCCCCATGCTTTGTTTAAAACCAATGTCTAGGTACTACTAGTTGATAGATAAAAGATTACAAAGCTTTTCTGCACCAAAAGGAAGTTACGAAGTGTAAGAAAACTGATCAGTATATACTGCTCCTTTTTTCTGCCATTATAGCATTTTTTAGTCATTGTAGGGTTTTCGCTATCCCTGAGACAAGGCAGAGCAAACCGTCTGTGATTTAGTCTGTAGGGTAGATGAAATTCAGCTGGGCAAAGTCTGTCTTTAAAGAGGGTCATGTCTAGCCAAAGTGCCACAAGAGAACGTTAAACAAACCTTAACCACTTCTCCAGCACCAATCTATCGAGCAAGTCTCACAGTAAAAACAAAAAAGATATCAGCATGGCTCAAAGAATTTAAAATCTGGTATCTCACAAGATAAAAAAAATGGTAGGAATAAAACCTACAAAAAAGAGAGAACGTCTCTCACACCCCATAGCTGTGTAAACCCCATCACAGCTGAGTTCCAAGGATAGAAGTGAGCAGACACATTGGCATAAATAAACCAAAGTTTGTGTAGCCTGTAGGCATGGCTGGCTGTAAGACACAGAACTTTTAAAAAATACTGAGTTGTCCTGTAGAGAAGTGCAACGTTCCTGGATTTGTGCTTTTAGCTAGTTTTCAAAACAATAATTCTTTCTGAGGAAGTGTCATTGTGGAGAACCTAACGCTGAATTTTATCCTCAGCTTGAGTCATTAGCTATCTACTCTGTATTACCCCTCACTCAAAACGTTAGATAAAGTCTTTTCTTGAACTTCAATAGATTACCAAAGGGCTTTGGATGATCTGACTTAGAATTCAACACATTTCATACACCATTGTGTCATCTAATGTGTTTCTTAAAAAAAGGGAAAACCATACAGGTCTTGCTTTAAAAAAATAGAACAAGATTAATAGGACAAAGTCAGTGGTGAAAATTCAATATATAAGCCAAGATAAAAAGAGGAGATAAGAGTAAACATCTCTCTGGAAAATTGAGGTTTTGGTGATTAAAGGCCAGAGCATGAACACAGCAGGCACACACTATAAGGGTTTAGAGGGTAAAAAAACTAATTAGTGGGATGGATTAAGAGGCCAAGGGCAAAAGCAAACTAGTAGTGTTGACTGCAAGAATAAGATTAGATCATAAATGTAGTTATGCTGTTGAATATGTTACTTTTAAATCTGTGCTTTTGAAACAGATTTGGCACATGCAATACTGTGTTGTATGAAGTAAAAAAAAATTGTTTTAACTGATAAGATGCTGAACAGGGACCTCAGCCTTCTCTCATCCAGGGAACACAAAACAAGGAAACAAACCTTCTCCAGGCAAGCTTATTTTATATTTTGTGTTTTCATTAATAAAATGTCCCAGAGAGATATGAGGTCTGAGAAAATATTTGGATGTCTTTTATTTATGTAAGGCTCAAAACTGACTGAAGTTTTGAAAGATCTGTTTAGTTCCTACCGTATTCAACTATATTTCTAAGTGATTATAAATGTGCACTTTTCCTGTTTCCCTGGTGCAGCAGGATGTGGTAAGAGCATATTTACGAAAAGTTGCCTAATAGTGACTAATAGTTTAAAGGACATGGCTATGGATCTCTCTGAGCTGCTAACGTTGATTTTTCATTAAGCCTTGAAATGCTGTAAAAGCTACAGTGTTCTGAAAGAAGCAAATGTTTCACAATTTGTTTTAAAGAGGGTAAACTGGTCAACTTTTCTCAGTTACAGGTTCATCATCATAATACTAGTTCGCAGTGAAACAGTGAGAAATCCAATAAGTATTAAAAGGTAAAAGAACCAATAGAATAGTCTGGAAAACCTTACTGAAAAATCTTTGGAGTAATATGCTCATAGATAAAGCAAGTACAATTCATTTATTCTGTACAAATTTCTCGAAAGCTTCTGACTTGATTCTGAAGAACATATTAATGAAGTAATTAGAATGATATAAGAACAGCCTGTACATGTTCTGCAAAACAGAAACCAGCTGATCCTGGGCTTTCACTGTAGGAGCTACTGTCTATCAGGACATCTTTTTCAGGATTCAGTTCCTGGCATGTGCTTTGTACTGTCATAAGAGACTTGCAAGAATACAATAAATCCTAGCAGCATTTGTAGTGAATCTCACTGGTCTAATAAGTGAACCTTCTCTTTATTGCAATAAAATGATATCATAAAATAGCACAGATTTTTTTTTTAATTTTGATTTTCACAGCAGATTAAAAAAAAATTCAGAATAAATGCAATGCTTGTAGAAAACCGTATTTTTTGCATCACTTTAGTAAAAATTATTGTGAGGAGTTAGATACAGTTTAAGCTAAGTAATGATTAGATATGTACTCCCAGGTTTTGATTGAAATATGAAGAATATATGTGTTCTTCAATTTATTTGTAGCGTATCAATCAAACAAGACCTTTTAAAAGTGTTGTTATTGCAAATCTTCAAATTATTTTAGGAATATTTAGGCCAACAGGTTCTTTCTACATCAACCAAGTTACTGCCTATTGTGTGATAGCAAGGCAAAAAGCCCGAAACCACCTAACCAAAAAGTCATATTCAGCATGCTTTATTTTCTGAGATAGATTTTATATATCTGAACGCAAAATATTTTTGTAATATAATGGAACTTCCTCATTCAGCTGTAAATGTGTTTTCTTTTGCTCTAATGAAGCAGTTAATCAAGTCTGTTTACTCATCTACAGAACATATATTCCTTAATGACAGCACGTAGTTTTGTACACATAATTGCATGTATTCCACATTCACTGAATAGCTACTGATATAAACAAAGGTATTATGGTAGGGTCTTTTTTTTCTACAGACAATCCAAATTCAAATGTCTAAGAAGAAGAAGTGAGTACTGAGTTCATATATTAAAAAAGAGCATGTAAGTCCTTTATTCTCCCTATGCAAATTTGAAAACAACTTCTCCATTTATGTCACTACAACTGGATGCTTGAAAATCTAGGTATCATTTAACTTTTTTACAAAAAAAATTCACAAAATCAATTATTGGCAATTTCAAGCTGAGAAGTTGGGTTGGAATGAGAAATGGAGAGTTAAGAATTCTTTTTTGTGAATATAGTTCCATCCCGAGTATTGCTACCATTTTAATGTCCTCCATCTCCTGTGGTATTTCCTTTGGATTGAAGACAACCTCATATATTTTGCATGCGAGAAGTTAACATACAAAGGGGGGCCCAGCCAGGACCACTGACCCCAGCTGACCAAAGGAATATCCCAGACCATGATCAGCATATAAATTTGGGAAAGAAAAGGGGTTGTTCATGGTTCATTTCGAGTGATGGTGTTTGCCTATCCACGTCACCGTTATGCACGATGCCTTGCTGTCCTGGGGATGGCTGAACACCTGCCTGCCCATGGGAAGCAGTGAGTGAATTCCTTGTTTTGCTTCGCTTGTGCACGTGGCTTTTGCTTTACTTATTAAGCTGTCTTTATCTAAGCCTATGATTTTTTTTACTTTTAGCCTTCTGATCCTCTTCCCCATGCCACTGTGGGGAGGTGTGGGAGGGGCTGTATGGAATTAGCGGGGGTTAAACCGTGGCAAAAAATACATAACTAAAATTAGCATTTCTGGTCTAAAGGCAGTACACTCAAATGCACACATTAGATATCTGCAAGTACTTTGGAAGGTGATGACAGTGTGTGAATAATACTATTGTTGGTGGTGGCTATTGCAAGTAGGCAAAGGATTTTTGGATGCTGGAAGACACTACTTGGTGAAAAATCATAGAATAATTTAGGTTGGAAAGAAACTTTAAGATCATCAAGTCCAATTGTTAGCATTATCAAGTCCACTACTAAACCGTATCCCTAAGTGCCACATTAACACATTTTTTAAATACCTCCAGACATGGTGACACAACCACTTCCCTGGGCAACCACTTCCAATGCTTCAAAACCTTCTCAAAGAAGAAATTTTTCATAACAGCCAATCTAAAAGTTTTATTTAACAGACTTAAAGAATTACGTAGAAAATAATCAGTTCCACAAATCAAATCTCTGCAAATATAACACCTCTCTATTACAATGTGAGCCTAAATGTGTAGCATGCTTTGCCATTCTCATTGTGTTACCAGTGAGCTCTTCATCTAATATGAGATAGAGCAGATAAATCTGAGAATGACCCATTTTTATCACACTCTCTGTCTTGAGGAGCAGGAGGCTCCAGATTTATCTGTACTTGATGTTTTTACCATACTGACACTCTAGGTGACAGAATGCTCTCAAGGGAACAGTGGAGAAAAGGTGATTGAAAATTGGCTCATTTATTGTAATTTTAATCCTCTGAAGGATGTAACACTTAATGCTTAAATATTCCTTGTGTATACACCTGGTTGACCACCTGGACAGTATTATCTAAGAAAATGTGGGGAAAAATAGAGCAATTCCTCTTCTTGTTTTTAGGCTGAGTTGGTAGTGTAAAATTTGGCTGTGTATTCTTTTCTTGGAACTTCACCAAATGTTACTACACAGCATTTTGACACTGGTATAAATTATTCACAGGATGCACAGTCTGTGTTGTAACAGTCTCTGTCACCTCACGGCAACAGAGCAAGGGAGGAAGGGTAGTGGAGTCTCCAGCTGTGGGTGAAAACAGGCCTCTCCCCTCATCCATCCATCTGGTAAAACAAATAGCTTGTCTGGTTCTGAGGGGAAAATGACAAAGGATTCATAAATGGGAGAAACTGACCTTGAGAGTATGATACAGGCCTTGACACTAAAGTACATACTGGCAAGAAACTCTGTCTTTACACTTTGAAAAGCTTTTGAAACATATTCATTTTATATATTAGAAAAAAATGCTTCTACTGCTACCAGCATCTTGCCAAGCATGTCTCTAATGATCTTTTTCCTTTTTGTTTAAGAAATATTTAATGGAAATCATAAAAAGGCAAGCTGATATTTTTTCTCTCAGTTACATTTGCAGAGAAAATTAGAGAGACTACAGTGCCTTGACTGAAGCTGTTGCCATTACTATTCTCAGAAAGTAACAGCCACTGCAGAGTTAATCACTTGATTCTCATTTAGAAATATCTCTAGAGTAAAGCCAGTATGGCTGAACCAACCAAAACAGACACCAGTATTAACCATGTGCTGTTTGTTCTTTTTTCTACCTCATCCCATGACAGAGGTAATTTGCCACCAGCCTTTTGGGGCTGTTGCAAGTACAAAATGGGTAGTGGACGCTTAGTAAATCTTGGTTTGTGTTTATTTCGTACTATCTAAGTACTTTTTGAAGCTTCCCAAAGGGAAAGAATAGCTGGAAGTTTTCCAAAATTTTTCTCAACTTCTCTGGGTCACAGTGTCAGAGAGGTCAAACCACTCAAGTAATGTTTAAGTCCCAGCTTATTTCTAACAGACAGAAAAATCACTCATGACTTGCTTCTGTGAACTGCAGGAGTACTGTCATCATTTATACCTCATTTTCTTGAGTATCACAGTGTTACTGACAGTAGAAGGGTTCACTCTTAAGCCCCCGAAACTTTCTCTTCAATTTCAACAATTGTGTGATGGTGTTTGGAGGTGTTGATCCCTATAGGACTTCATCTCTTGTTGATAATTCAATCTCTGATTAATGTCTGCATTCTCTGAAAATCATTCTGAATAATTTTCTAAGTAATCTGTGCCCTGAAGGGGAATTAGGCACCTGAGATTAAACATGGATGTGCTTCTGTCTTCAATTGCACTGCATCAGGTTCTGATGCCTAAATGAAAACATGGTACCATTTCAAATCCTATGCTGATTTTTTTTCCCAAAACTTTTATGATTATTTCTGCTCCTTTATTTTGTGGAGCTCAGAGATGTTAAAAGACAATCAATTCACTGCAGGCACCTACAAATAGTGCTGCTCCATCAAAAAAAACCAAAAAAAAAACAAAAACCCAAAACAACAACAAACCCAGACCCAACACAAAACTAAAAATAGATAGAGAGATACTGAAAGTTTTTGTGGTGTATTTCCAGTCTTGTTTTTACATGCATAACTGCTTCAGACCCAGGTAGCTTAACAACTAAAGGGCCACAGTACTCAAGAAGCATTACTCAAGAAAATTGTTTGTATTGAGTTCCTTGTTAGCTGATACCTGTTCTAAAAGGACAAGATGCTCAAAAGGTGTAAATCAGCATAACTTTCAATTTTGCTGAAGAAATCCTATAAAAATTTGCAGGAACGGGTATTTGGTCCATTTTTACTGTTGCTGTTAATAGCGATCTTTGCCTAAACAAAAAACCCAGCACATTGTAAAAGGTAGTAAGTACCACATACCTGTAATATATTCAATTCAGATCTTATAAATCAATATAGGGAAAGAAACTGATGAGTCCACCTTCCATTTATCACTAAAGGTAGCCTCCATATCACCTAATGTTAATAATATAGCTGTCTAACCTTATCTGTCTAGAAGCTGTCAAGTCCGAGCTAGTCATCAAAGTACCCTCTGTAGCAAATGGAAAGGAGTGGCTTCATCCATAAGGTGATCTATGTCAGCCTAAGATAAATGTTTAAGGTAGAAAGATGGAATAATGTAAGGTGGAAGAGAGGTGAGATGCATCATTCTCCGGACAAATGTGTCTTCCTTTTAGCAATAAAGGTCACAGAGGCAATCTGGCTAGACTTGACCCACAGGTAAATAATATCAGATGAGAGAAGTCCTACCAGGCACTGTGGCACTTGAGAAATCATATTACTTTCCTATGACTATTTGCACATCCATAAAATGGGGCAAATAATATATCCCTATATCAAAAATACGCTGCAAAAATTGATTCATGTTAAGTCTTTATGACCCTTGAGTAAAATGTAGCATAGGGATTATACAACATACTTCTCTAAGGGCAAAAATTGCAAATTCAATAAATTTATATTATCACCTTTTCGTAAATACCTAGGTTTTGCATGCAGCATCCCACCTTGAGCCTTGTAACAGGCCTCAAAAGGCTGAAAAGATACACAGAAAATGTGCACAGTTAAATGAGTTTGGTGATTGTCAAGCTATTTCTATTAGGTTGTAATAGGCTTGGTATCTAGGTCATGTGTTGCTCAGAAAAGAATGAGAAAGAGCTTTAAATGCACTTTTCATCTCAGCAGAATGACCCCATATGAATGCAAAATTGAGCCAGAGAAAGCTGTTAATCAGAGATTAAGCTCCAACAAATAAGTTTTTTGCCAATAATGTCTGTGGTCATCTACTGTGATGTGCTCAATAGGATCATGTTTTGAATTAAAACCCAGTCCTTTCCTGTTCTCTTTCAGGAGAATGCTGATATATCACAGTTGGAAATTGTTCAAGGCATTAGGAAAAAAAAATGGGCAAACTCAGAACTTCAGGTATCACGTCTTGTTCTCTGCATGTGAAGTACTAATGTTGAGTGGGTTTATGGAAGCTGTAAAGTGAGAAATGGTCCATGGGAAAAAGTGGTGAAGTAAAGGAGAAATTTGGGTTCCTGCCTGAAGTCTCACTTCTTACCTAAATATTTGCCTATTTGCTTCAAAAGGAAAAGAAACAGGCTTCAGTTTTTCCTGTCTGTTATTACATTATATGATCACCACTATGGACACAGAGAATATAGTAATCAAATCAAGACGTGAAGAGATATTTTTTTACTCAGTAGAAGGTAGGTGAGATAAAGAGAAGCTGTGGCCAGCCTGAGGTGCTGACCCAAAATCTTGGACCAGTTGCAGCAGTGAAGCCTCTCGGTATTCTCCTTTTCTGGGTCACATAGTTCAGGTAACATTTGTTGAATGCACAGAGAATCTGCAGGAGGGTGGACATAGAACACATGTTGATTTTTAACTTACTGGTTCATTCAAAGAGGCAGCCAGGTCCAGCAGGCCAGAAGGACCAGTTTACACTCACACACCTGGAGAGACAGTGGTGCTCTCAGCTACTGATCATGCAGGAAGAGCTTGTCTTTGTTAGTCCGGGGAAGGGTCTGATCCTTGATGCTTTGAAGCTGCCATCCTAGAGAATCTGTAGCCTCCTTCCTACCCACCTCTCGTCCCCTTCTCCTTATAGGGAAATCCATCTTTCCTTATCAGCTTTTCTTCCTCCAAAATCCTCAAGGTGTTAACTATTAGAATCTTAACTTAACATTTCTATCTGTATTTTTGCTTTTCTTTTCTTGCATGGATTTAGTTCACGTGTTTTTTGTCACACCCTGTCACAGTTTCCTTGGTAAAACTGAGTCAAGATCACGCAGCTGCATGAAACCAGTGCTTGATCATGGATAGCTGAACCTCTGGGTTGAGAATTACACTTTACATGATCCTGATTAAAATGGAATTGGTTGACCCCTACATATTTTTTTTACAACAATCATGTATCTTAAAAGAAAATGTGAATATGTTCGTGTATACTCATGTATTTGACTCATCATACTTGTGAATAAATTAATTTCTTCTTGTATTTCTTTCTAATTATTGCCTTGAGCAACTGAAAAAGATTCCTAATGATGCATGAGGAGACATCTACAATATTCATTTACCAACCTGATGAGAAATTTCATGGGATACAGAATACTAAACTGAATCCCTGAAAAGGAAGGTAATCGATATCATACAATTTGAGCATCCTTTGCGTATGTGCGCTGGAGATTTGGTCTGAAGGAAGGTAAATATTCTGGAATAGTCTTCCAGTAAGAAAGCTGGGGTTTTTAAAAGTGGATCAATATATGGTGTGTCTGTTTATATGAGTACAGGTCTGCACAGATGTCCTAGACTTCTTCCCAGTCCTACATAATAACTGAAAAATAATAAAAAAAGGAACAAAGTAATAACTCACTGAGAAATACATACAAACATACATGGACATAAGTAATAAAGTGCCCTATGGGTATTGCCCACAACATATCTTTTGCTGTTTTTGGAAGACTCCATTTACAGGAGCACGTTGATTTAGGATAGCGTTTAAATGTTTTATTTCAAGCATATGCTTTATGTGAGTCAACAGCTCAGTGCTGAAGGCTACATTGTGGGTTTAAGTTAAGATTATTAATTTTCTTAGTCCTTCTATAGTTTTCTTTATGAAATGTAGGCATGAGAACATACCATAATAAAATTTGCTGTTTCATTTCAGTGCTTTGGAAGATCTGGGTACAAATTTTTACTTACCGAGTCAGTCAGCATTATTTTATAACTAAATTTGCAGTTTCTCTTTAATGCTTCCAGAATATCTTCTTAGGAGTCATCTGAATGATAAGAGATCTGTTCTGATTATGCTTGAGGGATTCTTTGAGTTACTGTAACGTCAGATACAAGACATACAGATGTTTAGTCTTAACCCATGTCATCTGTGCCATGTCAAAATTGTTCCTGTTCTGACACCGTTATAATAAGACTCCTCAAACATTTTATTATTTTTTTTTACTGACTGAAATAATGTTTACTTCATGCAACATGATTCTCATCATTTATGAAGTGGTCAGATACAACGTATTCTTTGGAAGAATAAAAAGTTCTCAAAGAATAAATGCAATGCCCACCTATGTGATCAGTGGCCTGGTATAAGTTTGGTTGCTAGACAATGGTGCTTTGTAGCCTTCTAGCTTCCATCAGTCTGTTTACCTTCGTCTCTGCCTTTCTGGGGCCAGCAGCAGCTGACTAGTTCTAGCACTGCGGCACCAACAGGACCTTGCCTGGCACACCGAACAAGGGGAAGGCAGAGGTCTGGGATGTCCTTGGCTCCTTGTCCATGGACCAAATTCCTGAGAGAAGAGTATTTTGCTGGTTGTTCATTATGTTGAGATGAGTTTTTAACACATATCTTCAATGTACCTTTGCAAGTTTGCTCTACTGATGTAATTTTAATGCCCAGAGGCCTCTAATCTCATTGAGTTGAGAAGAAGGTCTTTTTGCTTCCCAGCAGCATAATTTACTCTGATAATGTAGCCTTTTTCAGCCAATACTGAATAACTCCATTCTGTCTACCATTTTTTCATCAGATTGAATTGCAAAGGGTAAACTGGAGTTCACAGTGTCACAGGTAAAATGTTCCTTGAAAAATTATCTTGATGGGTGCAAAAGTAAAAGGAACTATTCAAATTTTCTAATTATAGAGAGTTTGTATCAAGTGGTAACTTTTCTTTTTGAGAAGCTGCCTAAGCATAGGTCATTCCTTTTTGACACTCTTCTCCTATTTGCTGCTTTCCATGCATGATAGCGTGAGCAGAAAAAAGAGCGGGTATATTAAATAACACTTAGGATATTTCCTAGTTTACCGTTTCCTCTCCCAGAAAGCCTTAATCTCTGACACCAAAGTTAAGTTCCCACACTGAATCACACTCCTTAAGAATCTAAACAGGTTAAATAAGGTACCCACAGTGAAATAGCATAAATATCCCTTTTAATCCTCCAAGAATTAAAACTGACAATCCTATCACATTGTCATGCAGGTTTTAGAGCAAATTTCCTTTATTATTTATGTTATTAACTCAGAGGACTTATAGAGAATGAAGAGGTGGAGAAAAAGAACTTGTCTCATCTCACACCACAATACAATTCAGTGGCCCAACTCAGGCAGAATTGTCAGTGATGATATTAAACATTACCCGCTTAATAGATGATCAACTACTAGTGAAGTTAGAGCATTAAGTGATATATTGCCAAATACCACTTTGGCCATTGATTAATAGTAATCATCATCATCTGAAATGATGTTTCAGAGCCCTGTTTGATCCAGCTTAGCTAGAAATAAATGGAAAATGGCAAATAGTTGACTAAAGATTCCAGGATGGTGAATGAAGAACCCTGAGGAAACTTTGTCATGAGTTTTCAGAGCTGGAATTTCTTCTTGCTGGTTTCTATTGTACTTGCCATACTTTTTTATACAGAAAATCTGATTGAAGACAGAGCTGCAAAATGTTCTGATGAGTGAAGAAAATACTTTCCAGTGAGAAATCAAGATGCATAACTTATCAAAAGTAGATTGAAAAGTGACTTAATTAAGGTGTATAAAGGTCTTCAGGGAAGTAAAATAGCAGATACTAATTGGCTCTTCAATCTTTTGGAAAAAGGATATTGCAAGAATGAAAATCATTGGAAGTTGAAGCTAGAACAATTCAAATGCGAAATACGACACGGATTTCTAACTATGGGATAGTCAAGCAATTTGCAGGGGTGGAGACGACAAAAACCAGCAAGCAGTGATGGATTTCTTTGTTTCTTTTGTCTTCAAATGAAACTGCATAACTGTCTGGTAAACATGCTTCAGATATACTAACATAAATAGACTCAGAACAATGTAGCAGTAAATTATATGGTCTGCGGAAAATTTAGGTGATTAAAACAGGCAATAAATTTACTTCTGATTTTAACTGATGACCAATCACTCTCTAGGCAAGGGCTCGTCAATTCTATGTATTTACAGTTCCTTATAAAAAGCTGGGGCTCAGATCAATTTAACTACACTTGCACAGTTGTAGCTGATTTAATAAATCGTTTCAGTCTGCACTGGAGTCTGTCCTTCCCCATTTTCTAGCACCCACAATACCCAACTTGCTTGGCTCATCAATCAGACTGTACAATCATGGAGGAGAGAGGAGTATTCTTTAGTCCAGTCCTTGCTTGCAGTGGTCCATGGGCTGGCTATTCCTCTCCCAGACTGCAGAACACAGGTTGTCTCAGTGTGCTTTGGTCCCAGTTGGCTTTTGTGAAGGGCACAGTCTCTTATGGTATTAGTCTCAGTCTAGGACTGCAAATGGCTCTATAGACTTGAATTTCTCCAGCACAGTGAAGTGCGCCATAAGGCAAAAATTCAGCTCACTATCATTTATTGATTTCTCTCCCTGCTTTGTTTTGCCTGTTTATAATTGTCGTAGTGCACATTTCTCAGTCTCCATTTCAAAAGTGAGATTCTTCCATAAACCTCTGTATTTCTCTAGGCATGACCACTCTGACAGTAACATTTACACATAAGGCCTAGGGCCCAGCAGGCTGGAGAGGATTATGGTTCAAAGAGACATTGAAGGTTGTAAGTGCAGGGCAAATAAAACAGATAAAGGGGGAACTGGGAACACTGAGATCAGATGACAGGAAAATATTCCTCCTTCAGCTGGGTGTTCTAGCTATCTATCTATTATCTTAGATTTTTGGTGGCATTTCGGAAGTAAGTAAGATAAGGATTTTCCCTCAAGTGGAGTTTTGTATATTATATTCACTAAGCTCCAGCACTGCACTCAGAGAATTCATTCTTGTAGGCGGTCACTATGAAAATAATAAGATTTAGTGTATTTTCAGAATGAGTTGCAGGAGGCACTGGAAACATTTTATATCAATAATTTACAGCTTTGAGCCCATGGTGTATTACTTTTTGCTTGTTCCTAATCTTTTTTACCCTGAGATCAACAGCAGTGTTGTCACTAACTGCAGTGGGAACTGGGAACATTAGACCTTTTTCCATTTCTGTTTCTCAAATCTGTTCCTGGTGATGGTTAACACGTAAGTCAGGGAAAACAACTCGCTGTTAAACCTGAGAAGTGTCCCTTTTCAATGCAACATCCCCTGGGCATTCCTAAACTTTACAAGTGGTATTTAGTTTTTGTACTATGTATCTCACAGACCCACTCAGATTCCAAGTAGGTTGAGGTCATCTACTCTATCACTGTGCCCCAAAGCAAGATCAGCAGTATCTGTGTCATTCCTTGCACATGTGCATCCAAAGAGACCTTGGAGAGCACCAGTGATGTGAACTGCATAGCTGCTCATGGCAGTCTGATGCTGTACTTCACTGTCCTCACTGTTTTAAAGTTTCTTCATATGTTTATTCCAATCTTCCTTACTGCAGTTTAAACCCATTAATTTTTGTCCTATGCTCCCTGGATGTGGAGAACAGATCGCTCCTGCCCCTCTGCAGTAGCTTTTCTAGTAGGTGAAGGCTGTGCCATACCTGATTCGGTGCTCTTTATTGCCAGCTAATTAAGTCCAATTATTTTATTTTCCATATTTCTGATTCTCATTGCTCTTTTTTCCCCTGTCCCCCTCCCCCAGCTTTAAGCACAAATATAGGAAAAGAATACTACAGTCCCATTACCCAATGCAAAATACATTGCTACTTGGGTTATCCACCTTGTTAATGTTTTCCTTGGCCTGTCTGAGTTCTCATTATTATCTTCTGTGTACTAATTTCTTCATTGATATTGATTGTCTGCAAATTATTTTGACTTAGGTGAATACTTCTCTCACAAAATAATCTGAAATATTATAGGTGGACAGGTGCTCTAAATTGAATCAGAACAAAATATTTCCTTTATTAAATTACCTTGACAATATCTTTTTTAGTTTCATTTCCTGTCTGAACACCTTGTTATTGAAAATTAAGCAGCATGTTTCTCTTTTCTTTGTTTTAAAGATCATAGTAATTCACTGTAGATAAATCTCAATTCAAGTGTGAAGCTTCAGTTTTCTTCTGGAGAATACTGATCGATGTTACACAGCCGTAAAATAATCTGTATGTTAAACCTTTCATTTTTAAGGTGTCTCTTCTCTCACACATTTACCTTTAAGTTGTAAGCAGAAGCCTTTTAAGGCTTGGCTTGAAGGTTTTGAGTAACTCCTTTGAGGCTGGAAAGATAGATCTAGACATTTATAGTGTTTAGCACCTCATGGATAGAGAAAATCCATAGGTGGAATAAATTTCATTGATTCAGTGAAACAGCACCAATTTTAGCTATTTAGGTTGCAGGTCAGCAGTCCACAGATTCTTATGAGATCAAGGCTTAAGTCGCATTATTGTGAGATAAGGTTTTGCATTCAATTCTACAGGAAAGTTAGAAATGAAATGTGGGAAAACAGGACAGAGGCTCCATATGGGCGATGAATCACAATGTGTTTTTGCACACAGACCATTCAAGTGAAAAGTGGAGGGGACTATGCTCTGGTGAGGAAGGTGTTCTAAGTGTCCTTCAAAAGGGTCTGAACACTTTGTAGGGAGACTGGTTCATGGTGAGGCATTTATCAGAAGCATTCCTGTCAGAAAACAGGCCAAACTAACTTTCTTTTTCTTTGTCCACTGTTTTCTAAAAGTACAGGTAAAAATGAATCTCTGGAAAGCTATCATTTTTTTTTCATTTGTGCGAGTAATCTAGCCTTTGATGTTTATCAGCCAGGGTATGAACACAGGACAACTAAATATTAAACTTCTGTGATGCAAACCCTTTTGTGAACATAGCTCTTAGTGTTATCATGCTTGTTTCCTAGTCCTCCTTTCAACAGCACTCAAGCTCTCTCACGGAGAAAGTCATTGCTCTCAATTTACTCTGCTTTACTAAGCAAAAACAAGACTCATCTTGTTTTAAGACCTTATTATGGTTACCACTTTCCTCAGATTTGACAGGAATATTTCAACACACAAAGGTTCAGTGAAACAAGCAAAGAGTTAGATGCATGGTGAATGCCCATCCTATAATGCTTGAATAGTTAAAACTGTGATTCCTGCTGGTTGCTCTGAATAAAGCATTGCTGGAATGAGTTCATAACTGTATTTTTTGCAAATTTTGAGACAAAGAAAATGAAATGGTTGTGGGAACAAATTATTTAGATTATTTAGATATGTTATCATATTACTAGTGTATGTTTTTATATGAAAAAATACCCCAAACCATTTTGAATGTTAGTGTTTCTGGCATTTTGTTATGATGGTTTCTGCTCCAGCACCTTGATTTTAAATTTCCATTACCAGCACGAGTCAGGCTTCCATGGTTCTTTCTTTGGCATTTACTGCCATAAGATTTTTTGTTCACCCACAGCCTTAAATAACTAGGAAGACTGTGGCTCATCATCAGTCTCCTTCTACTTTCCTTCTCTTACACCACGATTTCACAAAAATTGAAATAAATTCCTTATAATCTACGAAATGTTCTATGGAAAACATTCATTTGAAAACTAATCAAGAGTCTTCAATGGGAAAGATTTATCTATGATAACTTAGTATGTCGTTATAACCACAGATGTGATGAATGGGAATTGTTAAGTTTTCTTTGAAGGAGGATTAATTTTCAATTAGAGTCACTTACAGTCCCTGGAAGAGTTTTTTGGCACCCATCCTTCATTCAGCATGAAGTTTTCTCTAAACAGATCTCAAAGGTGACTTTTCTGTAGTGATACTCAGCTCAGAAACCCTTGGTTAGATCTGAAGAGCTGGCAGTCTGCATCATGTTTGCATGGCAGGGTTTTGGTAGCCATGAATCTACAGGGATGGCTTCTGTGAGAAGCTGCCAGAAGCTTCCTCCGTGTCCAACAGAGCCAGTACCAGCCAGCTCCAAGATGGACCAACCACTGGCCAAGGCCAAGCCCATGCCTCTGAGATAACATGTTTAAGAAGAGGAAAAAAATGGTGACTAACAGCAGCCAGGGATGAGAATATGTGAGAGGAACAGCCGGCATATCAAGGTCAGCAGGAGGGGCAGGAGGTGCTCCAGGTATCAGAGCAGAGATTCCCCGCAGCCCCTGGTACAGCCCATGGTGAGGCAGCTGTGCCCCTGCAGCCCATGGAGGTCCATGGGGATGCAGAGACCCATCTGTGGCCCCTGGAGAACCCCATGCTGGAGCTGGTAACTTCTTGAAGGAGGCTGTAACTCTATGGGATGCCTGTGCTGGAGTAAGTTCCTGGCAGGATATGTGGACCTGTGGAGACAGGACCCCATGTTGGAGCAGGTTTGCTCTCAGGACTTGTGACCCCACAAAAGGGATCCATGCTGGAGAGGTTTAGGTTAGATATTATATTTAGGGAGTTTTAGGTTTGATGTTAGGAAAAGTTTCCTCACCCAGAGGGTGGTTGGGCACTGGAACAGGCTCCCCAGAGAAGTGGTCACAGCACCAGCCCGACAGAGTTCAAGTTTTTGGACAGCGTTCTCAGGAACATGGTGTGACTCTTGGGGTGTCCTGTGCAGGGCCAGGAGTTGGCTTCAATGATCCTGATGGGTTTCTTCCAGCTCAGGATATTCTATGATTCTGCGATTCTGTGTTCCTGAGGGACTTTACCGTGTGGCAGGGACACACATTGGAGCAGTTTGTGAAGAACTGCAGCTTGTGGGAAGGACTCTCATTTGAAGGAGTGCGTAGAGGACTCTCTCTTGAGGGAGGAACCCCACAATGGAGCAAGGGAAGAGTGTGAGCAGTCCTTTCGGAGGAGTGTGAGGGAAGGGTGTGGCAGAGACACCAAGTGATGAACTGTCTGCAGCTGACATTCTCTGCTTCCCTGTGCTGCTGCAGGAGAGGAGGTAGAGAAATCTGAAGTTGAGCCCTGGAAGATTGGAGGGGTGATGGAAACATGTTTTAAGGATTACTTTTAATTTCTCATTACACTACTCTGATTTGATTGGCAATAAATTAAGCTAATTTCTCAAACCTGAGTCTGGATTTTTTTTTGTGACAGTAATTGCTGAGTGATCTCTCTCTGTCCATATCTCAACCCACAAGCCATTTATTTTCCCTTCCAAGCCCAGCTGAGGAGGGAAATGATAGAGCTACTACGGTAGGCACCTGGCATCCAGCCAGGGACAACCCACCACAGAGTACTAAGCTTTACAGCAGTTTCTCAGTGGCCTGCTCTCGTCACTAGAAGCTTTTCCCTGTCTGCATAAGAAATGGAATATATTTCTTAGGATGTTTTTAGAGACACTGATGCCACCAGGCTTGGAAAGGGCACTGGCATGATGATACTGGCATGGTGAAACCAGTGTGTTCAGTCCATCTGTCCTAAGGGCTCTCCTGATTTCAGGGATAGGTGCTCCCATTCCCTTTCCTACGCCCCTGACAAAAGAAACAATTTGGACATGATTGGTATAAGAGAATGAAAAGCAAGTTTATTTATCCTGCTTTAAGTGGCAAGCACATAAAGAACCAGTCTTAAGATAGTAAGCCTACCTTACTATCCCCTTTCCCGTTTCTTGGTCCTATCTTCTACCTTCATCCATATCTTTCTCTGCGTCAGTTCAGTTCCAAAAAAATCAGTAAGAATATAAGTATTTTTTAACCCAGCCTTGCTAAATCCATGTTTAAATCTGGTATTAGTGAGATATGTTCCAGGCATTGCAAACTCTATCATCCAAAAATTCTGCAGTACCACCATCCATTATTTGTGAAGTTTGGTCATTCCTGTTATAAATTCCCCTTAACCACCTGTTAAATCTGGCCATTTGTCAAGGAGTTATCCTTAATCTTTATCATCTTCTGTCACTGTTGTCTGTCATACCAACCAACTTCTTGTGTCATGTCCAGTGGTTTCTTACATCCTGTCCAGCTAGGTTAATCTTGGTCCTAGTTAGCAACATAGTCATCTGTCTGCAGTCCTAAAATCATGAAGAAAAATTTAAGGATTGCAAAAATTATGTTAGAAATTGAAATGTACAAACTACATTTGCATGTTTTTATATAATATTATTATGTATATGATTGGTTAGAGAGTAGTAATGAAAACTTATTGCATAGTGAAATGTTACCTTACTATGTGAGGAGTGCTTGAAAAGATCACTGAAGCTGTGGAGTATGTACTCTAATTAGGTAAAAGCATATCATACGTAATTAAGGGTTTTTGAGACTAGGTGGAAAAAGGGAACTTGACATTTTAAAGACTAGCAAGATGCATGACCATAACATCTAGATCACATTGATGCTCTTATGCCAGAAAATGAGTTGTCAGAAGTGTTGACTGTCAGGAGACAGTGCTGCTCAATAGATTTGTGTGCCCAGGAGAAAGAAGCAACGGAAAATGTGTATGGAGTAGGAACAGCAAGAAAATCCAAGACGACAGAATAAATGCTCATAGCATGAATTTGGGCTGAGGTTGAGTTAGTGCTTTTGCAAAAAGCGATGTTTAAGAAACTGCTTTGTACTGCCAGCAAGGCAAGCTTATTTTATTTATTGAGTCCATTTGTACTCGAGGTAACGGGACCATTTCTGCTTTCTCACATAGTTGAAAACTTGCAATGAAGAAGTCTGTCATCACTGGGATTTTCTTTTTTTTTAATTTTCATGATGGAAATTGTGCAAAGGATCCATAATCCTCATGGCTGCCTCAGTGAAATTAGTGCCCACTATTTCTTAGACAGAGTGCAGAAATAAAATATTAGGTTCTATTAGATGAGCTAATTTATTGATCTGCACTATTGTAAGTTAAGTTTTATGCTTGTTTTATAAGGATGATTATTGATTACTAAATGACCTTAATTTCAGTAAACAGCACAGAGAGTGAGTTAAATTGAGTTATTAATAATTAATTGCTAAATGTTAGCATATGTTTGCATTGATCTTTGGCATGGGGTTTAATTCAGAAATTTGAAATGCTTCTGTAGTTTCTTCCAAGAAAGTAATTATTATTATGTTGTTATTAGATTCCCTAGTAATTTTAAAGATAACAATTCAGCTCATTATAACTGGCACCATCTTTTCTTCCTGTTGCCATCTTGTGATTAGCACTACAGTCTAGTGACAACTTTGAACATACCTTATAACCACCTGGTCTCCTTGCCATTTCTAATCCAAAGTGTTCATAAACATGGCAAGGTTACTAATAGGCAAAAAAAATATTCTTAAGTCATTACAAGCTGGTACTGTTTAAACAATTTAGATAACTTTCATGAATAAAGTTGGGAGGATTAGCCTTATATATTTAAGAGACTGATTTTGGGTGCTGTTTTTGTGGTGAGTTCTGAGTTCCTGTGCCTCTTCCAGGGGTCAGTGCTTCCTTGTAAGTGAGCGTGAGTGGGAAAAATGTCTATGACTCTTCCCTTGTTCCTTGTACAATGCCAAACCCAGTTAATTTACATTTTAAGTGCAGTGGATTGAGCTTGGTTGGGTAAGAGACAGACTTGAACTCTGTTCTGCCTCTGCTGCTGCAAGGAGACTTTAGCAGGAAAGGAGAGCAGGAAAGGCAGCTCAGAGCTGTGAGAATGCTCAGACATGAAAGACGCATAAGGTCATCTGTCAACGTCCAGCAGACACATGTGAAGATTTGTCTTCTCTCAGGAGGGTGCATGCCATAACAACAGGACTTTCTCTTTTGTTTATTATGTCCCAACAGGTTGTAGAGTACCAGATATTTGTTATAAGTACTAAAATCCCACTGATCTCTTGGCTTCTCTATAATTAAAAACATCAGCAAAGTTAGGACTTCTGTCTCTGCATCAAAGTTCCTCAGGAGATGGAAAGGTTAGATGAATAGCAGGCAAGCCAAAAGGGGATTATTTTGCCTAGGAAATGCTGGAATATTTAACTTCTGAAGCATTATAAGGTCAAATTCTCCAACTGCTTGTTCAAATTGGATTCACCAGCAAAAATTAGGGGTGAAGAAGATGATGATGACAATGAAGATACCTTACCTACTGCACTGAAGTCTGTTACTCCTATGGAAAAGATCGCTCAGTGTCTCCTTTCTCTGATGTTCAGAACCCTTTGTTCAGTCCCTAAGGTAAGCAACTTGTGCAACAAGGGAATCCCAGAAACCCCTGGAAGCAGAGGAAATATCAAGTGTTTTTTGCAGCAGAGTGCTAGACTGTGGGATGCCAAAGAACAGTCTGTAATATCACACATAGCATTTGCATTAGAGGCAGGCAGATTGGGACTTTACTGCTTTTAGTGATACACAAAAGATATGACACTTTATGCTATAAACTAGATTCTAGAATTCTCAGATCATCCTAGTAATATTTCTTTATACCATATGAAGCAGGTAGGTGTAATGAATAATTTCCTGCTTCCATAAGCGCGGTGTAATTCTTCTATGTTGTTCAGCTGAGTGGTTATTTGTAATAGAGACCAAGTAAAACAAACAGGAATAAAATATGACTGAGTGAGAAAACTTATCTCCAATGAATTCAGCTCAGATATCATGAAGGTATCTGGTATTAAAGCAAGAAAAAACACCCAGACAACCAGCAAAACAAAAAACCTCAACCCATACTAAACAAAAACAAAACAAAACACAAAACAAACAANCCCCCCCAAAAAAAAAAAAACAAACCAAAAAACCAAACCAAAAAAACAAACACCAAAAAGCAAGAACCTTCTCAGAGGTGGAGGAACCATAGGCTTAGTCTAACAGAAAAAACAACATGGGAGGACAAGATACCTAAATCTGTGCCTGGACTATGTCCTAATTCTCACTAGTCTCAGAAAGGGATAATGTTCCCAAATCTTTCTCTCTCTCTCCTTAACTCCTTCTGTTTCTTGAAATCACTTTAACAGTGGAGTATGAAGTACAAATGTAAGAAGCAACTCACGTTTTCTTCAGAGGACTTTATTATTATTCCTCACATTATAATTTTATCTATCTATCCTATTCTAACATTTATTGAAATAACAGTTTTCCATCTACTTCAATAGTTTTTAAGTCCATAAATAGTAAAATTAATCTTCTTTTTTCTAAGTTATTTCAAGTTAAATGCTAGGACATGAGTTAGGATAAGACAAGAAGCAATCACACTTTATAACGCTATAATTCTAACTATTATGTAATTACACAGTTATTGCAGTTTGAGTAATTATACTGTATCTATATAATCAGTAGTATTTCTTATAGCTGGGAGTTTAGTCCCATTTCTTGTACTGCTTTTTAATACAATTTTATTTCATAGTCCCACAAATCCATTTTACATGTGGTTACATGATGCCGTTATTTATACCTCAATTGCAATTGTTTATGCACAGAGCTTTGCAGTTAAATTGATGTATTATTAATTACCTGGATGAGAATACATAACTACCCCAATGTACACTCTAGACCAGTCTTAAAAGCCAACTACCAAGGAACTCTAATGTTTTCTGTAAGCAATACAGTGGTTATACTCTACATCTGAACTTCAGTTCTGGATAAAGTCATTAGATTTCATTGTAGAGAAGGGTTTTGTTCAGCAAGACAAAGGGTGGCAGGCTTTTGCCCCACATAGGTAGGAGCTGAATGCCTCCTGTGTAATACCAAAACAAATTAAATAGCATAGGGGGTTCAAAGACTTCAGTTTGTCCCCAGAGCTTGAAAACTCTCCTAGAGACCTTAAAAACAGACTGTAGACACGAAAAAATACTAACTGACTTCTCTATGTTTTTTGGTTACCATTGGATAAAGCTTACATAAGTTTCATCCAACGTTTTTAGGATAATGCCAGGTGTAGACTTCTATATATACTCCTGGTGAAGTCTGGGACATGGATTTCCTTCAAAGTGTTTCAAATAGACACGGCAGCTTACAGACAGTGTATAATGCTTACGTATCAACAACTTACTTTGCATGAAATAATCATTTTTTTCCCTTAAAACTTTAAACGGATACTTTTGCCAAGATCTTAAAAGTGGATGAGACTTGAGCTCCTTTTCTTTCTCGTATATCAGATTGAATGATGAGCACTATTCTGATCCAAGAGTATATACCTGGATCAGCAATTCTATATAGCTGATACAAATGTTACTGAGTGCTGGTATTATCTTTCACTGCCTGTGGTATTTTCTGTACACCACCATACCCCTAGATCTTCATGGTAAGAAGCTATAGCTCTTACCACCCAGGCTCAGTTTGTTCCTGTCCACCCTGTTTGGAAATGGGGAAAATTCCCCCAGCCCCCAGCAACATTGAAGGGGAGCAACTGAAGGCAAGTCACATCCCCACCCCTCTGCTCCCAGCAAATTGTTGAAGCAGAGAAGCATTTCCTCCCATGTACTGCCAGAAAGGATCTGAAGGTTTCAAGAATTCCTCTAGGAGTAGGTATCAGTCCCCAAGGAAAATCAGATCAGCTCACTTCTCTTGTTTCAAGTCACAAGTGCTGCCACTTGTGCTCTGCTGACATTTCAGTGATTCTTGTCCATAGCACTTAAATGTGTTGTGCCACCTGGGGCAGGATGGCACATTCTGGTGCTGTGACCACCAGGACTCCACTAACCACACCCACTGCTGTGCAGACTGTGTGCATGGTTGCACACACCATTAAACCTACAAACAGGTTCTGCAGCAGCAGGATCCAGGGTCTGTGTAAGGTGTTTAGGGCACTGAGTGATGCACAGAAACTTCTGAGGGGAACTCAAAAAATTCCTTTTATGATACAATAACCTGAAAGATTAAACTCTTTTATTTAGTCTACGGGTTGAAGACTCACCACATTTTTATCTTCCCTCAGTGTATATTCAACAGACCCATCAGAATTGTACTGGCAAAATGTGGCAACCTCTTCAGCCATCCTAAAATAGGGAGGATCCACAATTCTTTAATTTTTTGAAGAGAAAAAAGAAACACAACTGGGTACCCCAAGTGAAAGATATTTAGACCAAATGATAAAAGTTATATTATATACATATATAACAGATATATTACCTAGGTATCTGACTGTTAATTAAGTCAATTAATTTTCCCAATTTGAGTTTGTTTTGCCCATGACAGAAATTGGTGAGAGATTCTTCCTTGTCCTTAGCTAAACCCATGAGGCTTTTGTCATATTTTCTCTCTCCTGTCCAGCTGAGGAGGACAGTGACAGAGTGCCTTTGGTGGGCATCTGGTGTCCAGCCAAGGACAAACCACCTCACTCTCACATATTCTCACTCCTCTCTCCAGATGCATTTACTCTTCCAATTTTTTTCCTCTGCTTCTTAAATATGTTATCCCAGAGGCTGTACCACTGTTGTTGATATGTGAAGCCTTAGACAGTGGCAGATCTGCCTTGAAGCCGGCTGGCATTGATTTTACAGACATGGGGGAAGTTTCTGGCAGATCTCACAGAAACCATCCATTTAACCTCCCCCACCACATAAACCCAGTACCAAAAAAAATAAAAATCTATATTTAAGCCATGAGTCAAATGAAAACATTAAAAAGTATGACTGCAGCCTACAGTGCATTCTTTAAATATATATATTTTCTCATTTAAGTGACAGTGGAAATTATTAGTGAAGTATCATTTTAAAGAAAAACAACATAATGTCCCGTCAAGTTGAGCTTGTTCACACAATGGAAGCTTAATTTTGATTTGGCATGGTAGCTGTGGTTGTCAGGAACTTGCCCTCTTGTTCAGGTTATGCTTTAACATTTTCTGAACCTCCTACTAGAGCCAAAGTTAAATTTACAGTCTTGACATTTTCCACTGCCTTTAAATATCCCTGTGACTAGCTATTCAAACATTTTCCTAGTAGCATTGTTCCCTTGTGTTTCTGAAGTTTGTAATGATCTTCAAGTTTGAAGTTCTGAAATAAAGCAAGGGATAATTTGAAGGGGGAAGAAAGTATGATTATGACATCAAAATAACTTTTCAACTTTCGTGGGCTGATGTACTAAGATAAACTCAAAAATAGAACATTATCATGTTCAGTCAGTGAGGAGAGGAACGTTTGTGCATGTATGGATGTACATGGAAAATTGTTAACCAGGTCTTCCATTTTGTCGGGCAAAGCACAGGGAAAGTCAGAGATGGTCATTCCCCTTAATTTAAGAGCAGCAGATCAGTTCCATTAGTATGAAAGCCCACAGAGTGCGCCGTGTCTTGGTTGTTAGAGCCACACAGAAGAAAGAGGATGCATAGATGATAACTCCTCTTTTTACCTTACCTTTCTGCTGTCATCAATCTGCCAGGAAAAATTCTCTGGCTATCACTTTGAGTCACCTTTTTGTGGTTGAACTCTTCTTCTCATTTAGTACAGCTCTAACAGGATCTGTCTTTTGCTAATTCTTCCTGTGATAAAACTAGATAAAATTACTGTGATGTGAATCTGGAGAAACTGCATCTGGAAATTGAGCTTTCTGCAGAGGATTAAGCAATAGGGTTAGAACAAAGGGCTCCATGTCCCATGGAAGACCACTTTATTGTCTACAGCTTTCCCACATGCAGATTTTTACTCCGTGTAAGCTGCATATAGTGTTTCTTCTCCAGAATATTCCTATTACTAATAATTTTTAAAAGAATAGCTAACATAATGAGATGAAGAAGAAGTATAAAGGCAAAATTGTCGACATGAGAGCAAGCTATCTTTGATTCAAGATCATTACGTCTACAAATTAATAACGTGATATTTCTTTATTCCAGTTGGGTGTAAAAGACCTATTTCTTCTCTCTGATACTTATAAGGTGCTTAGCAAACCTTATGTACAGCTTTCAAGCACTACTAAATGGAGATGCTCCAGCATTATGTTCTTGTTGCTATGCGCTCGAAAATTTTAGAGATTATAGTAGTAACTTGTGATGTATTTGTTACCATGGTGATGGCTTTCTTAATGAACAGAGTATGAAATTGGCTTATAAAGCACATATACTTTTAGCCTGTAGACTTCAGGGGCTTTGTACAAACCAGTATTCACACTTGCTGGAATGCATGATTAGTGTATTACACCAGGCTGATGGTGTATGCTCAAAGTTTCTTCTTGTGGCAGCAGACGCTGATCTGCAGAGAATTAAATATCTTTTCCTGAACCAGAGCCTTCCACTTGTATATAACAAACGTAGGAACAGTTGGGTACAGCCAACTCACGTTACATGCAGAGAGGCTACCTGCTGCAGTCGCCTGACCCCTGGGCCGCCCGGTGGCCCTGGCAGGAGACTGCTTTTTCGGCCGAGGACCGAAAGCAAAAAGGGCGCGAAGCCGAGAGTCTCAACTGCTCTGCTAGCGCACCGCCGTGGAACGGGTCGAGCTGGCGTCGTTGGTAAAGGAGGCGAAGAGGCAGAGACAAAGGACCGAGAGAAGGGGATGTCCCGTAATAGATCAGAGCATTTATTTCCAATCGGGGGACAGGGACGATCCGAAGGAAAATGAACAGAGCATGGGATTTTAAGGAAGGGAAAAAGGGGCGGAGTTTACAATAAGGTCCAATAGGGATAAACCGAATAGGAGGGACTAGGGTACAGATGACAATTCACAGAGCAACAAGGGAGGAGACAACCTAAACAAACCAATCATATACCGAATTAAACAGAACCTTCTAGAAGTGGGGGAGGAGACGAGCTCAAAGTGACATGGGAAGCAAGGCCTTCCAGCCCAGGACCCGCCTAAAAACCCTCCCAATGGGCGGACTCACCAGCCCATTGGGTAATAAGATTTAGAAGGACAGGAGGCGGGCCCTAAGCGGGCCAAAGCGCACCACAACAACCTGCAGGCTCCTTCAGGCCTGAAAGCAATGTTGCTTTTTTTGCATGGCACCACACTGAAGATAATAAATTCCCTCTCTCAGAACAGTCACAGCACAGCCGCTCAGCATCTTGTGTACTACAGAAAAGAATTACCCAAGGCAGATCAATGTCTTTAGCCCATTTACTGGGAGGGAATGATACTTAAAGGAAGAGCCAGCTTGCTTAACAGCTGTCTAAAGGGCCTGAAGACCTCCACAGTCATCCTAGAACTTCAACAGAAATCAAAACTCTCCAGCGGAGCACCACTGTCTAGGCACAATGGACTGCTGATTCTCCAGTGTACTTCCTGTTCAAGATCATAGTCCCTGCTCCTGCATGCCCTGAGGACAGGCTCAGATCTAGCAGTCTGTCAGTGCCCTTAGTGAAGAAGGAAAATATTACCAAGGTGCTGGTTTTGGCTGGGGTGGAGTCAATTTTCTTCAGAAAAGATTTTAGGAAAGTTATCAAGTTCTGGTGAGGATGGGTGATGCTTTCCCCAAGGAAAGTGTCTACCCTGCCCTGACCTATTCTGGTCTAGGGAACTACGATGATTATATTCTTATTTCTGCAACTGAGTGTCTCCCACTCCACTTTTTGGTCCCCTGATTTCAATGAGACAGTAGGCAATAGGTCCCACATATGTAAAAGTGAAAATTATGGTTGAGAACTTATTTTAAGTAATTTGTATAAGACATCACAAAGGCAGGGTTTAAACAGAGATTATAGAGCTACTCAATCCTGTGGACAAACACTGAGAGCGAGTGATAGAATTCCCTGCGTAAAGAGTGACAAAGAAATCATATATTTTCATACAACTGAAAAGAAAAGTGTGTTAAGTAATATTACATAAGGAAACTCTAGGCTTTTTTTTAGCTAACAGACCAGATGCAGAACAGTGGATTCATTTTCACTATCATTTGAAAAAGCTGTTGCAAATGGATGGGCAGGTAACAGATGAAATATGAGGATCTAAGTACACTATTCTCACTTTAGAACAACATCACTATTTACACTACACCTAAAAGTAATTAGTATTTATCACCTGCAGACTTCAAAGTGCTTTTCTATACACATGATTTGATGGGTTTCTTGAAGGTGTCAGAGATTGATTTTTTCTGGATCCTCAAACACAGATTCATGCATTAGGCTATTGACAGGTTGGCAAAATAATCCTATGGATGTGCCTTGCTCAAAACACAAGGGAAAACATTTTCATGCTACATATCTTTTCTTCACTCAACCACACAATGCTTCTTCTCTGTTATTGCTTCTTTGCTCCAGCTTCATCCATTTTGCCCAGAAATCTGTCGTCTTTTTTTGTTGTTTTTTTTGTTTTTTTTTTATTTTATAAGAAAAACTTTGAAAGTTTCTTCCTGGAAGTCATACATGACGTTTATCCAGAACATTGTTACATTATTTTATAGTGTATATGAAACTGCTGTCACAGTATACATGTGGGAAAACCCCTTTGAAAGCTTTATTAATATCAAATAAATGGATTTTTTTGCAGTTTTGAAAAGGTAAAGTAGAATTTTAGGAATGCAGTAGATTTCAATAATATTCCTAATGATGAATACATCAAGAATTTCTGGGGTTTTTGTACCAAAATACATGGCATCCTCAAGCATTTAAATTACTTATCAGCTCTGAAAGTGGTAACTCTGTTATGTATATAGAGGGAATTACCTAGTCCTGCAGCAGAGTATCTGAACATATTTACATTATGATTTCTATCATTCAACACATCCACTTCCTCCCAGAATTGTTTCCTTTCCTCTGTAGTCCTGTTAAGAACTAATTTGGCAGCTCTTTTTGGTGACACTGACAGTAGAACAGCTCCTTTAGGTGCTTATGGACTTCTCTGCTCTGGGCAGTGATAAATTTCCACACAGCAGCATTTGCAGAAGATAGATAAGGATGGATAGCTAAACCTGGTCTGGTCAATCCACATGGCACGCCTCAAAATCTCCCCAGAAATACTCAGAGAAGGGATCTAAAGTTATCAGAATAATAATTTTTCATTGAATCAATTTGGCAGGTGGGGGTGGTATTATTTTGTTTTAATGTTGGTAGATATTAGATTCTATGGAAAGACACTTTCATTTTAATATGTAATAATCCATATGCTATAACTTTTGGTGATATCACCTTCACCAGTGACATAAGACTTTCCATTCCTGCAGCTTAACACACATATTCTGTTAGTCATCATTTTGCCAGACTTGGACAAAAGAGACTAAGGTTCTTGTCTTAAATTTATGCATGCATTTCACACAAGTGCTGAGAAATCTGATGGATATAATTGTAAGGATACTGCCCGTTATCTTTGGAAGGTCACAGGGATTTGGTGGACAAGAGTGTTCGTGACCAATGGCACAAAGCAAATGTCACACCTATCTTCAAGGAGGATAAGGAATAGTTAGGATCAAGGAAACTACAGGCTGGTCAGCTTAATCCTCATGTTGGAAAGGTGATGGAATAAATCCTCCTGAAATGCTTTTCCAAGCATATTAAGCAGAGCAAAATGAATAGGAATAGTCAGAATGGATTTTCGAAGGAAGGATTATGCCTGACCAATGCATTGACCTTCTATGGTGATGTGACTGGCAAGGTGGATGAAGTAAGATCAGTAGTTCCAGTTTATCTTGGTTTAAACAAAGCTTTCTGCTCTCCCATGACATTCCCATAGACAAGCTGATAAGCATGCAGTCTATAAGGACAGTGAGATGGATTGGAAAAGTGTCTGAACAACTGGGCTCAGGAGGTTGGGATCAGTAGCACAGCTGGATGCAAGCCTTTAATAGTGTATGTCAGGGAATGATACTGGGACAAATACTACTGAACACCTTCATGAACAACTGGGGCGATGAGTCAGAGCATACCCTCAAACAAGTTCACAGACGACATAAAACTGGGGAAAGTAGTTGTTGCATGAAATGAAAGAGCTGCCTTTCAGATCATCCTCGACACAGACTGGAGAAATGGACCAATCGGAACTTCATGACGTTCAGCTTAGGGACACCCCAACTCCTACCCCTGTGGATTTATAACACTGGGTTAAGTACCCCAGCCCCCTCCAGCTGGGGGTTGACTGGAGGCAGCTTGGAGAAGAGGACCAGGAGGTTCTGTTTGCACCGCAGTGACCATAACATAGCATTGAGCCCTAGCAGTAAAGAAGGCCCTAGATGACCCTTCTTTGAGCAGGGATTTGGAGTGGGTGACTTCCAGAAGTTCATTCACTTGTCAGCTGTTCTGTGACTGTGAGGATGGAAATGTTCTTTTGTCCAGGAGAGGAGCTTGCAGAGGACTTCCCAATACACAAAGGTGAAAATGAGTGTTCACAGGACAGTTGAAAATGGGCAAAATTTGAGACACTCTGAATTCTTAGTGTAGTCTGCAATACTGCCTACTGACGTGAATGCAGAGTGCTTATAGTCTGGATTTTGCTCTCTGTCTTTCTCAGGGGAATATTCACTTTCCATTCTGCTTTTCCTTCCTGCAGTCATACGGCAAAGTTGATGCACCTGATACTTTTACCATCTGCACAGTAAAATCACTCAGATTTCTTTGATGGGAACTGTGTAGCCTTGTACACATTAGACAGGTCTCAGATTTCCAAATGTCCTTTCACTGTGATGGAGTTTAATATAGCTTCCCAAAATAGCCTACTTACTAAATTTCTAACTTCCTGCAAATGTGGTTTCCTTAATTCTTATAACCTTGTCCTGGTGTACTGCGAAAAACAAACACTTCTTGAATTATTTTAAGCTGAAAACATATTGGCCTCTAATTCTCTAACCAAATTAAACAGAAGATCAAGTTAAGCAGTGATCAAATCAGCTGGTCCTGTTATTTGTGTAGCCAGATTAAATTCTGAATATCTACCCAGGCAGGTATCCTCTAGCCATACAGGAGTACTTCTGTTAAAAGCTCTCAAAATTGCATTTGCTGCTGTCTTTTTTCATGATTTTATTGTGAGGAGTCATTTAGGACATAAAATAATTATTATCTCTACGGCTGTTAGAATCAGGTGATTACTGGAAAACCTCATTTTTCTTAAAAAAAGGTAAACAAGTAATCTGCCAGCATTTCTGCTCCCAAAAGCCCCAAGACAGTGCAGACAACTGCAGAATATGTATCTGGTCAGTGAGAGGAAAAAAAAAAGAAGAAAACCCCAAATTTAATACTTTTTAGCTTCATTTTTTTAGAAAAATAACTTAATTATTTTGGAAGCTTTATTTTCCTGCATAGCAAGCACTTGAGATTAACAAACTTCAATTCCAGAAACCAGCAAATGAAAAAAAAAAAAGAAATGAAATATTGAGAAACCAATCAGGTCAGTTCTTTATGGATCTTTTCTTTTTACAAACTGATTGTACTGAGATAGAATTGCAGGAGGCAAACTAAACAATGCTGCAGACAGAGCACTGTGTGCTCTGTTCTTCCTGGCATGCAGGCATTACCTTTCTGGACAAGTAAATTAAGCCATGATTTTTCTCTTCCAGATATGATTTCTTATACCCATTTGGTCTTCCATGTATACCAGCACACATGCTCTTTATTAAATTTTTTTGTCCTTATGGTGCAGTTTTTTATTTTAAAATAAAAACCCCTAAAGGACTGTATTTAATTTTCAGGTGATTTCATGTATTTCAAATTTTTAAATTTCATGATGTAAGAAATCGCCTTATTTGATGCAGATATTTTTGATCTTTTGTTCAATGAGGACACATTTTGTCTATGCATCAATGCAACACCTTAAAATACAAAATAATGTAAAATTACTATGATAGTAGAATGCTAGTAGGGCAACACATATTACTCAGATGCTATAAATTCCTTTAAATTATCTGTTACTTAATTTTTGGCAGAATACACGTAATTCCAGTGTTTAAAAGAAAATCACCTGGGTCACATGAGAATCTGTATATACCAATAATCAAACTCAGGTAACTTCCCTTTCCACAGGTGTTTATTTGCTCTTTCTTTTCAAACGTCCAACATTTCATGGGCATCATTGTAGAGTTTTCACATGCTGGTGAAACTACATCTTTAGACATATTCCTGTAGCTGTTTGGAAAGCTGCAGGAAATATCTGTCTCAAGAACTCAGAAAACTATCCTTTAAAAAAAGGGAAGAGAAGTGGTGTTGTTTCTAGCTTTAGAGCCTTTAGGCATTGCCTGTCTGCAGTCACTCTGTGCTTTGAATTTGTTCCTGTATTAACCTCTCATTCTATAAACATACCTTGTCTCAAAAGAGGAAAAGGAGAATTTTGGTATAAATCCAGGAGCTCTGCTGTCAAAGGAGTCTTAGCCTTTACTTTGAAATTGGCCTATTGAAAAAAATCTTTTCTACAAGCACCTAAATCCAGCTGGCCTGAAGGAAATTTAATTTTTCAATAGTAGAAAAATGGCAAACTGGGAAGATTACCAAAAGTGCTTATCTTAATCTAGTTGCAAATTCTATGCTCTTTCACAACAAACAATCACAGTTTGGGAACCAAATAAAAAAAAATGTTGTGGAAATGGACTATAAGGGACTTAGGGAAATCTATTTTTATTTGCAGTAAAGTAAATTAGTATCTTGAGATCAAGAAATAAACATACTTACTGAAATGAGAGGCATACAGAATGACTTGTGAAAATACTCTTCTTTAATCACAACTGCATTAAATTGACACAAGGAAGTAGCATATGGGTGGGGTTAAACTCCTAATTGTAATGACCTACATCTCACATTGGATGTGGCCTTCTATCACTACTCCCCAGCCATTTCCCTCACTTTAGATATCTCTTTTAATCTGGAACACTCTAGAACATCTAGGACATCTGCAAATGTGACTCAGGACCTAGAAGAGCCTTATATCTTGCTGGAATAGCCTCAGAGGGCCAGGGAGATACTGGATAGCATTTCAAATGACACCACCTGTCTTTGAATAGGCAGCAGAAAAAAAAAATCCTTTTAATAGTATCACTCTCTGAAGTCCACTGAACATTTTGAGCAGATCTCCTTTGGTTATGATGGGAAAACACATCTCCAGACCACAAGCAGGCAACAGAACTCATAAGATAAAAATTTAACTGTCTAAGAATTTAGAGCTGATTGTTGCCTTTTGGCAGGTGTGATATTGGTACTATCCATTTTTAAGAGTATTGACCAGATGGCAGAGGGGGTTCTTGCAAACTTTCCTACGGAAACCAGTTCTCATCTTCAGCTCTTTGACTACGGGAAACCTTGAGTGAATCAGTGAGAACTTTTTGAGGTTATTATATAAACAGTGTTTAAATTGTATATATGTTTTACATGTGTGCTTTTCTACAGTTATTTCATTCAAGAAACAAATAAAGTTTTAATAATTAAACTGATTTTTTTTATCATGTTGTTGTCCCAAGCAACAAAAGAAGACGTTAAGAAGACTATGTCTTGTTTGTTTTGAAACAGTGGTAGGATATTATTTTCATGCTCCCATATACAGATACATGTGTACAGGTCTATATACACAAACATTTCTCTGTGTACACATGGTAAGGAACATGGATTTGGACACAGTTTTACATTTTATTGATTTTTTTTGTTGTTGCTTTTTTTTGTTAAAGTGCATAGCCAGCAAAATATTTTTTTCCATTTCCAATTAAAACTTTTAATGTTTCACTAAGTAATATTTTCACTGTTTTTGGTTTGAATCATACCCTTCTGACATTGTGTTTGCTGGTAGCAGCAGTGTGGTTGTGCAGAAAAAGTGATGGGTCTCATTTATTTATATTGACTACTCTGAAAGTTTGGGAATTATTTTGACTCTGGTACTTGTTCCAAATCCAGGAATAGCAGCACGAGTTAGATTTAGCTAATTAATCTTCATAACTTTCATTATTCACACTTTGTTTTGAATCTAAACAATCATCCAGTCTTTTCCTTAGTTTAGTGGACCAGAGTGTTGCCTTTTAGGCCTGAGGAGCAGACGCAGAACATCAGCTCTGTAGTGTGTAGCTGTGTAACAAGCCCCGGGTTCTGAATGTCAGTGGTACTAGAGCTGTGCTGAAGAACACCAGGTGAACTGGCCTGTCTGTAACGGGCAAGTACTTTGAAATGTACTTATTATGGGAAACCACCCAAGAGCAGGGGGACTGAGAAAAAGAGAGCCTTAATCCCATTGATACTGTGTCATCAAATCCCATTCTCTCAAGGATTTAAAGAGATAATCCCAGGCAACCCTGTTGAAGAGTTTTTCACCACCTAGTGATAACGCTACCAGAAACTCCTTCCAGCGCTGTGACATTGCAGTTGTGTGTCAGCTTAGCTGCTTGCCTGCTCAAATTTATGGAAAGCTGTTTGTAAAAAGCACAACATTCCCTCACCCACTGAATATATAACAGATGCAAAAATACACTTGAGGTTATATATACTAGAAGACTAAACTATTCAATTTGACACATATAGCTTGTTGGCAATGTGCTTTGTTTAAATTAAAAAATAACACTTTGCTAAAGATGATGAAGTAGAATGCTGCTTTGAAAGAAAGTATTAATCATAATTAGTGTAGTGATTTGCTCTTTATTAACACTGTTGCATCAGTAGCCTCAGGCCCAAATCCAGATCACGGCTCCATTAGGGTAGACCAATGCATATTAAATTACTAGTGAATTAAAATACACAACATTTCCTATACAACAACACCTAACAGAACTGTTCCCTTCTCCAGAGAAGCTAACTCTCCTTTTTGTGTTTAGGTGGTAAGGACCCTGGTGGATGACTGGGTTTCATTTTGTTTGTACAGCAGAGGAAACCCCACCAGCCATTAACAAGTCCAGAACATTCTCAGTGCTGCCATTCCTGGAGTTTTGGTTTCACTGGTGGGAGAGGGCTCTGCCTGTGCTTGGTCATCTGTGGCACCAACACAGCCACGTGTTTGTGTTTGTGTGTGTGTGTGTGTGTGTGCAAGGGGCCAGTGCCACTGGCGATGGTAGGAACATTTTGTACAGGGTGTGAGAGAAGAGCCAGTCTTGGCATACTCACAAGGGCAAACTGCAACAGAAAATGGTAAACAGTATGTTTTTCTGTGTGTTAGGGGTTTTTTCCCTCATTTCACATTAATTATTTTTAAACATCGGCTACCTGTGCTGTATTTTGCAGGGAATCCGCGGCTAATATTCAGAGCGCTGGTTTTGTATGCCCTTTTGGTTGTTATAAACTAGTGTAAATCCTGCTGATTCACTAATTTTACTCCTCAGAGGGTCTCAGAGTCAGACCTGAGATTTGTTAAGTAACTTCACTTCATTTACTGTATTTAAGTAGTTTTCAAAGGCTTTTGCAAAAGACTTGTCCTAACTCTGCTAATGCAGCTGTATGGGTCACCTCCACAGCTGCAGTGGGAAATTAGCACTACTTGTGAGGAGTGGAGGTGTTCCTGGGCGGTGTTCCCTGAACGTGCTGCTGGTTGTGGGAAGAGCAGGAAGCCTTATGGCCGCAAAACTGTAAAGGCTTCCAATTAATAACAAACCAAACCAAACCAACCAACCAAAAAACGCCCCCAAAATCCCAAACAAACAACCAAACCCAAAACCACCTCAGAGATATGTATTTGAAAAGCAGGATTTTTTTTCAAATATTTCATGTGACTCTATATCCAAGGCCCCATATGAAGTTAGGTAAGAAATGCCAAGAGAGCTTCCCTGTGAGACTCCTATGCTCTGATTCTGCTTGAGAGATACATAATATCAGCAGATTTAATTCTCTCACAGGAAAATGATGTGTTTCCATCTCAGCGTGAAACGAGAAACCTGCAGGTTAGACAAATACTGCAATTCTGAGAAAAAATAGAACTAAACTTTTATTATCCCAAAACCTCTGGGAAAAAAACAAAAGCAATCCTTTTCTCTAAAATGTTGCTTAAGTGGGAAGCGTAGGAGAGTTTCTCTATTGTCTCATAAAAAGCAGTATTTATCTCCTTTAAATGAAAACACGAATAGTATTCCTTGTTCTATAGCTTAGTGATCAGCATTCTACCCTGGGATTTTGCTCTTCTTCCTTGCAAAACTAACAAACTGAAAATTCAAGGGAAAGGTGCCTAATGTCTGTCGCTTTTTTTTTTCTGGTTTATTTTATGGTTTTAGCTTTTTGAGTGAAAATGTGTAAATGGCTTCACTTTTCTCTTTCTTGGTTTTTGTAAACATCTTACGGGTGAAGTCTTCTGTAAAAAAAACATGATTCTGATTGAAGTGCAAAGGGAAAAATTGCAAGAGACCAAATACTTCACTGCTGTAGAGCCATCTTTCCCAGATGTGTCTGGGACACAGAGAGAGACAAAGTAAGGCATCCATAGAGCAATGTATCCAAATATCCGTGAAAACCTTGTTCATAAGACAGTAATTTGTGTGTTTTAAGCTTGTCGAAGCTCAGAATTTCTTTTCCACAGTGAGTCTTCATGTATTTAGAAAAATATGTAAAAACAAAGACAAAACTCATGAAGTTATTGGGTGGGGGTGTAGGAGTTAGAGAGACAGGGCTGAATCACTGTCAGTGCCAGAATGTCATCTTATAAATCAAAGCCTGTGCTAGTTTGGGGATAATGTGGTTCAGTTCATGGTAGATAATGAAACATGTTAGATAATGATAATGATTTAAAATAAAAAAGATTTCAAAATGATACCTGAAAAAATATAAACACTGTGTTCCAAAATTGCCCAAATGCTCTATTTCCTCAGCAGTGTTTTCAGACCCAGTTTTGTCAAAGTTGACATTCCACTTTAGAAACATTGACGTTGATGAAGTGGCATTTTTGAATGACAAATGCTTGGAAATCTTTAAATTGGTTTTACTGGGACTGTATTTTATTTAACTACTGATCTTTGATCCCTGAGGTCCTGAGGATCAACAGAAATTAGAAGAGACTTTCCCAATAACTTGCACCAAGTACTTATGATCTTAAGTACTTGCTACTGCACCCTTCATTTTCCATGCACGGTTGTCCTGGTGAAGCCTTCTTCACCCTTGTAACTCATATATCATTTGTAGAGTGGAGAAAGCGACTTTGCATCACAAGAGTGAACTTCTGACATCCAGAGATGTGTATCAACTTTATACTTGTAGAGATTCTTACAGCTAGTTGAAACATGATGAATCAAAGCCTTCTGATGTTGAAAGCAGCCCAGTATCACCCTTTGGAAGCACTTTAGAAGGTTAATTCTTCAGAAATTGTATCGTCTCAGTTTCTGATGAGATTAAATGAATTTTTAAGGTAGTGCATTTTGATGAATTATATTATTCCAAAAAGTAATAGAATTTGGTCTACAGAAGGGATATGAGTTGTTCAATTTAAAAAGTTGCTGTGCCCTGCACAGTGGCTGACTTGCAAAATTCGGTGTACTGGGTCCATTGCTCCAGACTGCACAGATTTGTGGGGGTTTTGATCTGCCTTTTGGTTGTTTATTGAGCCGTCTTTGTCTTGACTAATGAGTTTGATCACTTGTGTTTTTCCTGTTCTCCTCCTCAGTCCTGCTGGGGAGTGAAGTGAACAGAAGGAGGGCTGTGTGGTGCTGAGCTGCTAGCTGGGGTCAGTGCACAGAAAGTAAAGGTTTTCTTTCATTTTTAAGTTCCACAAGTTTTTCTTGTGCATATCAGTGTTCCATATTAAGCAACAAATTAATAAAGTATTTTAAAAATTTCCTTTCCTGTTAAAAAAAACCCCAAATAAATCAGTTAAGCTTCTCTGTGAGTTTTGAGAAGAGTAAGAAAATGTTTTATATCAGAGGACAGCCTTTGCCTTTGTTGTTATTATGCTGCATCCCAGGGAGGGACCACAATGTGCTCTGTTGAGGCAGTGTTCAGGTAGGTAAGCACCCATCAGGGACACAGGGATGGGGACCCCTCTGACAGGGGTACAGTTTGTGCTGGTGTGGCTGAATTGTGTCTGAGGTTCTGCTGTGTGATGCCAGCCAGGTGCTGGGGAGGGGGGCTGCCAGCTGTTAACTAGCAAAGCATTCCAGCAGGGCTCTGTGACATAGCTGCAACCTCACAACTGCATGTCCTGAAGGAAAGTCTGCTCACTATAACATGAAGTGAAAACACTCAGACTGCAATATTCTATCAAAAAAAAAAAAAAAANAAAAAAAAAAAAAAAAAAAAAAATTGCACTTGTTCTTAAGAGCAAATTATATCTATCACGAAAAACGGTAACCACAGATCAGCATAGCTCTGTGAAAAATTAGCCATGAAGTTAAATTAACAAATGAGTGCTACTAAATGTCGTATTGCATGTTGTATCCCATCTCATAACATGTACTTTGATTCTTTCCATGGACACATCCTGCTTATAAAACAAAAAAAATACCTTTATGAGCTTGAGTATTGCTGATAAAAAGTAAGTTGTTTTAATGAAACTGAATCAGAAATAAGAATAAATCTTTTCTGCTTTTATCTTTTGTTATTTATGTTTTTCTTCTAAAATTCTAGAACAAAGTATGCTACCAGCAATGGGGCTCCCTCTCTCCTTTTTTCTTACCTTTTACTCATCTGAAAAAAAATTAAATCACAAGAGAGAAAATTCTGTTTCCCAAATTTCAGTCAGCTCTATTGATGTTGGTTGAATGCAAGAGGTAGACACAGCCTTCATCTTACGTATTTTAAATGTAACTCAAAACAGTAACATGTTAATGTCATGTTCGTCATATAGAGAGGGAGCTGAGGCACACAGAATCAGGGTCTCCAAAGGCATATGGTGCAGTGTTTAATAATTTCTTTTTTTTCCTTACAGAAATCCTCGTAAAGACATTAAAACTGCAAAGTTTCAAAAAGTTTCATGAAAATTCTCGGCCAGATAGAAGCAAAAGCTTAATAGAACTCCTTCAGATTATAATACTAAAAACATCCTTTTCCAGATACAAGTTCATTTTCATTAGTTTGTAACTACTTGTCTTTGAACTAATTCTTCCTTTCTGTTTTCAAAAAGCATCAACCTCTTCTTAGAAAACAAAAGCTAATGGGTGACATGTTCCTACTACAGTCTAAAACTAAATTTTAGGTTTAACTATGTAAGATGTGTGCGATGAGAACAACACAATTTTCACCAAAGTTTTTACAGTCTGTCTTACCTCTCAGGATGCTGAAGTCTAAACCCAGCAGTATTAGCAGGGAATTCAACTGATGTAAATTCAGCCCTGACATATGGGCTGTGTACCTGAGAGGTTCCCTTGCTGGCTGTTGATCTGCTCCATATATAAACACCTAAGGGGAGAGTTCACCTTTCCTGCATCCCCAGAGAACAGTGGAGCCTGCGTGACACCATGGGAAACATGGATGTAGGACTGGGGCAGACCCTGTGTTCTAGAGGAGGAAACAACGAGGACACCTGCAGGGTGTGACTGTGCCTTAAGTCTTTCCCAAATTCTGCACTTTAACTTACAAGAAGCGAAATAGCAGCCTGTTCTTGGTAATAAATAATGTTTTTCTTTTTTTTTTCTTTTTGCTATGCTTCTGTGCAATTTAAGTAATGAGTCTAGCTCAAGTAGGGCTTTCAATGCTTTCAATGCTTTGTGAGGAGATGTATTTCCCTAATTACTTAAACAGACACTTAAGGAAAAAAAAGAGCAGGTGACCATTACTAGGTATTTGCTAATGCTTTTCAGAAACACACAGTATTGTATGGAGTAGTGGTTACATTTCATAAGCTGAGACGTGATTGACAAACGAGCCTTAATCTGCCATCCACGTAAAGGAACGGAAGGATGCCTCTTGCTTATCTACAGAGAAAAGGATACAGGTAATAAAACTCTTACGTGTTTGTTTATTTGCCATCTGACAAGCATTTGAATTTTACTTCAGCGGTGTAAGTAATGTTTCAGATAGATAAAATTTGTATTGTTTTCTAGAAAAGATGTTGAATCCAGGTATTTATATTCTTTCATTTATTTCTTGGTGGGTTTGGTTTTCTACTATGTTGACAGAAATTTTGAGAACTGGTATTAGGATATTATGAATTGCATTGCATTATATAATGAAAAATTCCACATCCTGAGGAACAAAGATAGATGAAGATTTTGGAAGACAAGTAGCCCTCCACTCCATTTTTGCCACTGAGAGTGATGGCATCAATATTCTTGGTGGTTACTGTGTGTGCTCAGCTCCTCTCTGGGAAGGGGAATGCAACACAAAATTGCAGATTATAAAGATCATTTTACATACACAGACATTTGCACTTTGCTGAAAACAACAGGTATTTAAAAGCATGCTTCTTGTTTTAGTATCTCTGTTGGGAAAATAAATAAATGACCTAAAAAGAATATTAAATTTTACTAAACTGACTTCATTTTATTATCCTTTAGCAAAACAGCAAACCATGTTATCTATCATTCATGGACACTGAGTCCACAGTCACAGCCTCACATCAGTGGATAAGGCTCCCTGTCCACAGCAAGAATCCTTATTCTTCCATATTGCAGTTGTGCTTGTGCCCTGCTCCTACGTGGAAAAATGCAGTTTAGTATTGAACAGACTTGTGAAAAACAGATGTTTCCACACTATGCGCCTTTAGATATGTGTGGTGGGTGTGACTACAGTGAAATGGTCCCTTTGGGTTTGTTTTACAGCCAGACACAGAGGGCTGGGTTGAGGGGAATATGACAATAATGAGAACAATGACAGCAACAAAATTTAGTCTCTCATAGGCGTAGATATTCTGAATTAACCAAAGGAACAGCTCCCTAGGATTGCCTAATTCTGTGAGCTGCTGCAGGAGCATAAAATGACTCAGATGGAGACTAAAATTAGGCTTAATGAATCCCATCCTAATTTTTACAGGAAATAGGCCTTTGGGGAATGCACAGATTTTTTCATTTTAATTAAAATACCATAATTAGGTTCTTGAAAATAATTTGCATTCCACTAAATGTTTTTGAATTTGCCTCCTCCTTCCTATTTCGAGACTAAAAAAGTCTTGAATTTTTTGTCTTTTAAAAGTTGAATTTCACTCAGTACTGTTAATTATGGTTTCATTCTTGTGCAACATCCACTTATTGATAAATTTTTTTGAGGACACATCTGGATTATGATGTTTCCTGGGATTGCCCGCTTAGACTGTGGTGATGCACCAGCATGGCTGACTGGAGCAGAGAATATTTAAGCTCTGCACTCTGTGTGAGGGGCCAGTGATAACTATTCACCACCACCAAACAAAAGAGTAAAAATGAAAAATTAAAGTCTGTAAAGCTTAAGTGAACTGAACTGTAACGTTTTAAGGGTGCACAGTAATATTGTACATTTTTCCTTACAAAAGAAACAAACAATAGGAAAATCGTAGTAGTATGCAAAGTGGATTTCTCCCATTTATTTGAGGAATATGAGTTCATGAGCTTCTGTTTTAATTAGAATGAGTCATAGGTTTTGCATTTTCTTTTATGACAATGATTTTTCATTCTATTCATAGAATATATTCTTTTTTAATCCCTGTTAGATAAGAAGCAGCATCTCAGCAAGGCATGAGTGATCTAGAATTATATTTGAAAATAAAGTTTTTTAATTATAATTATGATCTGAGAATTAATTTTAAACTATATTTTACAGGGGTTTTTTTAATACAGGAAAATAATTTTCTCTTTCTGAACTTTCAGATTATTTGACTTTGTCAGAGGAACACATTTTACTCAATATTTTCTCTGCACCATAAAGACAATAATGCCCTCATCAATTCATTTTCTGGGTATCACAATGATTTTGTGAAATAATATTTTTCATAACAGTCTTGATAATATTAAATTTGAGCTTACTCCTCATGTTCAGATCCAGAACCTCAGTGCTCAAGTAAACAGCAACACTTTCCTATTTCCCATCCTAACTTTACTTCTGGATCACTCAATTTTCCTGTCGATGAGGGATTTAGGGGTTTCACCGCTGTGTCTGCAGATCAATGTGTATCTGTGGACTACTCTGAAAGAGACTGGAAAAAGCATCAGAGAAAAAAAGAAGTCTGTTTATATTCCATGTACAGAATAGCACCTATATGATTTTCCTCAGTATATCAAAGACTCCTAAAGAAATGTTAGATGTCTACAAATGGAAAAGGTTGGAAAATATTGGATCAATTAAAAAATAATTCTGATTCTCTAGAACCTACCCCACAGGTATGTTATAGGCAATACTTACGTGCCTTTTGGGAATTAATGTGTTTTAAGACTTTTTTCTTGTCTCATAAAGCTGTAAATCTAAATCCCTGATCTCCTTATTTATGGGCTTTTGGTTCTTGCTGTTGGTTGTTTGGTTGGTTTGGGGGTTTCTTTGGTTTGGTTTAGTGGTTTTTTTTTTTTTGGTTGTTTTGTTTGTGGGGTTTTTGGGGGAGGCGGGGTTTATTTTGATTGTTGCGTCTGGTTGTTGTTTGTTTTTGTTGGTTTGGTTTTGGTGGCAGCTTTTAAGGAGTTTTTTTTTTGGGTGGTTTTTTATTTTTTGGGTTCGTTTTTTTTTTTCTACTGGTCTTATTTATTGCTTCTGGAGCCTAAGAGTGTGTCTATTCTGACAACTAAAAGAAAGTCAAGAAGCAGCTCCTGGACTTGATGCCAGGTAGAACTGTTTGGTTCATGTCTATGCTATGCCAGAGGCAGCTCCTCCCTGGCAGGATGGCTACATCTACAGGCATACAGTAGCCCTTGGTATCATCAGACAGTGCCCCTAAAATACAAAATGCAAAATTATTAACATGTGTTCCAGTAGTGCTAGTCAGAAGTGCCTGAAATAATGCAAGGATTATATTGCAATTTGATAGGGAAAAGTTTTCATAGCATGAAAATGAGACTATGGCTTCTGTGCATATTGCATATCTGAGTACTCAAAGGTATGAAACAGGTTTGGATAATATTTTAAGACTAAGGAGATCTGTATCAGACAGACCTTATGCAGTTGAATAAATGCTGCCTTACGGAGAGAGAATCTGTGTGGCATTGTTCCCTGAACTGGAATGGAGATAACTTTGTGGAAAACTTGCTGGAGTGCTTCAGGAAAGATCTGGAGTGTGAGCTGACAGTTAAGCAGTGTGGAGAACGAAATCTGACTTGTTTATAATAAGTTCTCCAAACTTGTTCCTGACTGTGTTACAGCAGGCAATGTATACTGAATATTCCAGATAAAATCTTGTCTGTGATTGGTGATTCATTTCTAGTATAGTTTGAAAAAAATGTGATGTTACTGGTATATTCAGGGATCTGTCTTTATGTTGACTTTGTCATGATGGTGGTTCACCCTTATCCTCCAACTGACTAAAAATTTAGGATTCCTTTCAATGTCCGTCTCTCTCAAATTCCAAATAAATTAGAATTATCCCTATATGTAAAAACATCTTAATTACAGTGACATTCTAAAGTTATTGATACTCACACAGCTGTTACTAGGGCATGTATTGTGTTTTCTGCTCCTTGGATGGACTTGGGATATGGGGAATCACAAAGATCCTCTGGGCCTTTTTTTGCTTCACTAAATCATATCTGTGGATTTTTGCTGAGATAAAGCTAATGCTGGAAAACTTCCCACTATTAGATTTGCAAAGAACCCATTAAAGGTTGCCAAGCAAATGATGACAGGTTTTCACTGGAAAAAAAAAATGTTATGTATTCACATCGCTGAGCAGGGCATACTTAATATGAATATTAGGATGCTAAGCCAAAAAAAAAGAGAAAAGAATTCACAATTTCAGCAGACATTGGAACTGCTGCAGCTGCTTAGGAGTGATACACAGGGCTAACTGCATTTAATTGCTGAAATAGATCAAACATAAGTGTACCAGTAAACTTTGCAAAGTTCAACTGACGAGCTTCCACTTTATGGCCAAAATGTATTTTCTTCATCTTATAAAAAAGATCTAGTAACTAAACACACTCTTCAAACGGTATTTACAGTCAATGGAAGGCCCCCAGAAAATGATTCATTCCCTTGGGATTCTGTATCTCAGTCTAGAGATGCCTGTCTCTCTCAGCTATTTGTAGAAATAACCTACAATAGCTAGCCTCCAGACCTGTCTAAATCAAGATAATTCAAGACATATGTGCATGAACATATGCCTTAAATGATTATATTTCACTATCTCACTGTTTTTCTGTATAATGGTATCCTCTGTAAGATAGGTTCTGATCTTTTGGTGTGTTAACAGAGCTTCCAAATTTACAGTCATCAGTAGTCATCATTAACATATTAACTTTTTTTCTGCCAAAAAACACGACAAAACCCCGCCACCAAAATCTAACTATCTGCAGGTGTTTTTTGTAACATCTGCAAGCATGTTGGAGTTGAACAGAACTGGCCCTGGTTTGAACATCTGGCACATACCACCAGCAATTGGCCTCCAGTTGGACTGGATGCAGTGATCACACTCTCTGAGCCTGGAAGTTGGACTACTTCTCAATTGGTCTCAGTACTCACTTTTCTAAGCTATACTTTATCAGTTTGTCCATGTGGATTTGATGGGAGATTGTGTCAAAATCTGAAGTCAACATGAGCAACAGTAGCAACCTGCTGAGCCAGTGATTTCTTTGCAGAGGGCTAGCAGGCTATTCAGGCATTTGATATAATATACATGATTTATATAAGATAAAACCCCAACACATGGAATTGATTTTTTTTTTCTGTAAATTAATGTTGACTAGTCTCAAAAGGCATATTTTCCTTAATGTAATTGGAAATGTATTTTGGGATTATCTGCTTTCTTTTCTTCCCAGGGATTCAGGTGAGGCTAACAGGCCTGTAGTTTCCCTGATCTTCATTCTTGCCTGTCTTCATAAGTTTGCTTTTTTCTACTGCCCAAGAATCTCTTGCAGTTGCCATGATCTTTCCAAGGCAGTTGAGAGTGGCCTTGGAATAACATTTTCCAAGCTCCATCACCTCTCATAAGTGCCAGGTCCCCTAGATTTGTGGATGTTCAATTTCTTTAAATAGTCCCAAATCTGATCCTCTTCTATTGAGAGTAACTCCTTTTTGCTCCAGACTTTCCCACAGATTTGAGGAACCTGGAATCCCAGAAGATAAGTCTTAGCAGTAAAGACTAAATATTTTCCATGTTCTGTTACATCAGGTTCCCTGCACTGTTCAGCAGCAGCTTCATAGTTCTGGTCTTCCTTTTGCTGCTGATATACTTGTTGAAGCCTTGACAGATACAACTCCAAATAAGTTTTGGCTTTCCTAACCACAGCCTTGCATTTGGAGAGTGTCTCTACTCTTTCTGTATTATCCCACTTCCACCTCTCATGTCTCACTTTTTTTTTCCGTATTTGACTGTGGTTAGTACAAGCAAGACTCAATCCATGCTCATACATGCAGACATCTTGTCACCTTTACTTGATTTTCCACATATTGGGATGGACCATACACAAGCTTGAAGTAAGTGACCCTTGGAAATCAATCAGCTCTCCCAGACCCTTCTTATACCTTGCTGCCTCTTTTCAGGATCACAGACGCCACCATAACTCTGGGGTCAAGACTTGCCCCAGCCTTCACATTCCAGACCAGTTCATCATTTGCTGTGAGATCCAGCAAAGCAGCTCGCTTCATCAACTTCTCGACCGCCTGTGCCAGGAAATTGGCAACAATGCACTCCAGAAACCTCCCATATTGCTTGAGCTCTGCTGTGTTTTCCCTCAGCAGATATCAGGCTGGTTTCACTTACCCATGAGGGCCAGGGCTTCCAGCTTTCTGAAGAAAGTCAGACACTATAAGGGCCATTTTTATCTATCAAGTCTTTCTCCAAAGAAGTGCTATTGCATGTAAGTAGCCTCTTTTTTTTTAATAGCAGAACCAAATCTGAACTAAATGTTATTAAGTAATTAACTAGGACAGTTGTCAGTCTGAAATTATGATTTCAAAACTGGGGAAAGATCCTATGCATTCTGTTAGGAAATTCTTTACCACAGCTTCACATTAACATATAGTGGTGGTTGTTTGCCGGGGGTTATTAAAAGCAGTAGTAGTCATATGTGCTTATATTTAAAAAAAACAATGCGGCACTTCTATTTTTTTAAATTCATTCTTAAGTGCCTCACTAGCATTCAGAAAGAATTATAACAAGATAATGACTGGAAAATAACCTTTCTAATGATTGCGGTTAAATTTTAAAAAATGATACATAGGCAATAAAGACTTTAAAAACCCCCTTCACTGCATAACTTGGTGAATGTGAATGAACATATAGGCCTCTTTAGGAAAGATCTTAGGAATGTGTGCTTTACCTGACAAGGAACAGAGCTCATTACCGCTAGAGTAATCAATAACCCCTGCTAATGTGTTCAGTTGGCGACATAGACCAGATCAATAAAACCTGCCACATGTTTTTGTTTTAGGAAATGAAACCTTTTAGTTCTTAATTAAAGGAGAGACCTCACATCCTTAATGATGTTTGCGATGACTGTTGCCACAGAGGACAAGAGCAACTGCATCTGAGGTTTGCTCTAAAAGACTTTGACAAAGTAGTAAGAGAGTTGAGCCAAAACTGATCTAAATTTATTTAATTTATTTTAATCCAGCAAAACCGGGGGAAAATCATATTCAAGAAGAAGAAGTATTCTGATAAATTACTGTGGTTATCAGAAGAAATAACACTTCCATTACTGTAACATGTGTCTGCAATCTGACTACAAAAGACACAGAATCGAACCATGCCAAAGTGCTTTGTGTGCTACTGACTGTGGATCTTTAGACTGGCCACTGTAAAATGTAAGTTATTAGTTTTTGCTTCATCTCTGCTGCTATTATTCTTCTGACTTCTCTAAGCTGGTGCATTTCCTACAAGGCAGTTAAGCTAAGGGAAAGCTCATGTGGAGTGGAGAGCAGGAGAAAACTAGCAACAATGACTGAACTGAAAATGGCTCAGCTATTTACAGTTAATAAAAGGATAAACATATGAGTGGGAACGGATTACTTTAAATGTTTAATCAAAAAAATCCTATTTACATAATACATGAAAGATGTGAATGGGCCCATACATATGTGTCTTGGTAATGGTGTTATTGTCTTTTCTACTGCTGGTATGCTGGAAAACAACTCACATCAAATGTTTGTATAACTGGAGCTAACACTTTTATTTACAACGTAGTTTCTCTGATAAGATTAGCTCAATGAAGTCTTAAACGTTCAAACAGGATTTAAGAGAAGCATATCTAAGGGTTCAGATTTGCAAAGCATTAAATGTTCATAGAAACTGGCTATAAGTTCACCTGTCTAAGAAGATGTGGGTATATGGAAGGGAATAAAAATGGGAGAAATCAAAGGGAGAATTGCTAAGCATTTGCATAGCAACCTAACAATGCCAAAGCTTACATTGTCATTAATCCTACAAATGCCAATCTATGTGCCTAATTTTATTCACATGAATGTTACTTGCAGGACCAAGCTCAAAGATCATTATTATTAGCTGAGAAATACAAGAATCTAAAAGCATAATGATTGACACCCCTTTCATTCACACAGTACAAGACACACCCTAAATGTGCTGAAAGTAGTAGTATTACAGCAGTTTAAAACCAAGAAGTTAAATGTAGGCTGAGTATACATACAGGAACAGTGTGATGTGGAGTAGATCGAGATAGGTAAAGAAATAAAGAAGTAAAGATATTACATTCATGCACTAGGTCAAAGTAACTGGTTTTTTTTTTTTTTAATATACGTAGCAGATGATTGGGCTTGGGAGCGACACTTGCATCATGAATGCAAAATCTGACCTGTACAAGAGCTAAGTTTTCTACAACAAAAGTTTGGGCGTTATTTAGGTTTTATTTTTGATGGGCTTTGGTGTGTGGGGTTTCTTTTTTCTTTGGGTTTGATTGTGGGTTTTTTGGGGGAGGTTTAGGTTTTGGATTTTGTTTGGTTTGGGTTATCTTGGGTTGTTTTGTTTTGGTTAGTTTTTTTTTTCTAATCCCTGGCTGAAACCAGTGTGGCAGGACATCCCCTCTCTCTCGTGGCTGGGGCATTTAGAAGAGATAACTCAGGCCAGATTAATAGCCCAGTGAGGAGTCAGAGAACCCAGCAGGGGGTCACCCCCCCAGGCACCTGAGAGTCCAAAACTCCAGCCCCAGTAAACATCTTGGTATGAGAGCACATGTGGAAAGAGATAAAAGAAAATAAACATCGGTGACCGAAAGCCATGGTTCTTATGTCTATAAAATCCCACACAAATTAACACAAAGGCAGAAGTCTCTTACACACTCCTTGGGAATGTGTGAGAAGATTTCTCCCTGGAGCTTGGATGCAGCTTCAGGTCACTTTCCCAGGAATTGAGAGAGAGGATTTTTTGATGCGTACTCCATCAAGGTTAGATGGTAAGAAACATTGGATCCTAAGTTATACTATTTCTTAGCTAGCTGTAAATTTAATGGTACCTTTAACTCCATGTGTATTACACTAGAATTCCTGTTTTTGTCTTATCCCTGTGTAGTTATTTAAGTCTTATGTCTGTTAGTTTTGTGTCTATTAATACATAATTCATTTTATAATGGACCGAATCAGCCATTGTTAAAGAACTTGCGAATAAGAGTGGATTTGGGGTGCTGGCCACCTCAATAACGCGACTGCCTGCTGCCAGAGGCCTGGGCAAAAGGCAAGAGCTGATTTAAACCCACATCATCCATTCATAACAACCAGGACAGTGACTTTGTTGGTTTTTTTTTGTTTGTTTGTTTGTTTAAATTTGTCATTCTTTTTAAGCTTAAACAAATTATGAAGCAAAGAACTGCAACTAAAATTTAAATTTTATGATTCCATATGTTCAAGTGCTTGTTCAGGAGAATAAGTTATTTTCTTGGGAAAAGACCTACCTGCACTCATTACTAAAAGAAGCACAGTGAACAGCTTCATATCATTTCTTACCTATCTCTAGCCAGACACAAATGCAAGCATTGATCCAATAGTTTAAATAGTTGATTCAACAGTTTAAATGCAGGTATTGGCTGCTCTTAATTTTCCTTACCATATCTGGGACATCAGCATACAGCTTGTATCTGACAGAAGTCCCAAGGCAAACCTCTTTGCCTTCTGGCTGAATACCACATGACATGTCTACAGCAGATGTTTATGTGTAGCCAAATGAGCTGCCTCCCAGAGGAAACTAACTTCCTTTATAGGCAGCAGAGCAAGAGAGGTGAAATGAGCTGACTTAGAGACACCTCCTGAAGATGTCTATGTTGGGGTTGAAATGAAACATTGAAGGAAAATGATGCTCTCTTTCTGATGGCAAAATAAGTTGCTTCGTGATTTGCCTAGGTCACATGTTTCATTCTTTAAAAAATGAGTTCTACCTGCTGTGAAAGTAACAGCACCTCTATATGCTTTAATAATATATTCTGTCTGAAGCTACTGAGGACCTTACTACTAACTTGAATGATAGCAAGGCTGGTCATTTTATTCAAATGAATTAAAGTACTACAATACAATAATTATTGTCCCACACTTTCTATTTCTGAACAAGTTATTTCAAGTCTCAATTTCCTCATACCTCCAAGTATCTTTAGATGCTCATATAGTATACCACAGACGAATAGAAAACAGCCTATTTTAGAAGATTAAGCTGTATAAAATACAAGGTAACTTTCTGAGAAAATAAAGAAGGGGAAAATAGCTCTAAGAGGCTCTATTTCAACCAGATGAGGAAGCTTAGGAAAGAAATATGATCAAAGCTATATAATATATGCCTGCCAGAAATAATAGGTACATATTGAAATTTCCACTTTTAACTTCGGGTATGGTTGTTTGAAGATTTGCATATATCCATAGCTGTTGAACATTTTTCTTTCTACATATTCCATGAAACAAGTTGTAACTCAATGGAATGTGCTAAAAAAAAGTCAGGGAAAAGGAAAGAGAAGATGCCAGGGAGACTTTCAGGATTAACATGCAATGCTGAATATTTAATTAGCCAAAGATAACAACAGGTAATTATGAAATCAAGCAAAGTTCTATTATGCATCATTTTATAATTCATGCGGGTGTGTCATAAAATTACAAGCATTTGTACTTTTAAAAAACTAACCATGTGTTTAATGCAAATGCAATCACGCTAATGTGATTCACATTTTTTAAAGTGCACATTGAGAGAGTGGGAAATAATGAGAGGCTTTGTAAACAAAATCACTGGGAGATACTAATAACGTAGCACTATTAAAGCATGTTATTTATTGCAAAATTTGGAGGAGAGAAAAAAAATGACCTATAATCAGCTCTTCATTTCCTCTTTTCAACTCTCAGGTATTTTAGGATTGCACTTTTCTTTTGTTGTTTCTTTATTTGTTTGTGCTTCTGGCCTTGGCTAAGTAAGTCTGGAAGAAGGAGCAAGTGATCAGAAGGGGTGAGGACATATTCATAACATTTCACTTTAATTCAGCTGGTTAAATGGAAGGAGATAATCTCTTCCTCTGAACTGCCTCTGGCAGAAACTCTGATGCCTCCAAGGAGGACTTTGCCTTTGTGGATAAAGTTATATAACAGAGTTACATATAAAGTTATAATACACAGAAAATGAAAGGTGGTTTGCTGTCTATGGCTTATTGTTACATCAATGTCTAAACTGAGATTGTCTGTGGCTTCTAGTAAACCACAAAATTTCCAAGATATTCACATAGGATGGTAAATATGATCTGGTGCTTCGCAGCTGGAGGGCATGGGGAATTCTCCAGACCTTTTTGAAATAGTACAAAACATCTGTGTTTAGACAACTGAATCCCGCTGTGAGTATCTATATTCAGGTGAATTGAACAGCTTTCCGTTCCCCACTAGTGATATTGAATAGAACTAGATGAATTTTGATGTCTGGTACACTCATAGATCTAAATTCCCAGTACAAGAGACATGAACTTGGTGGAGCAAGCTCAGTGAAGGGCCACAAAGCTGATGAAGGCCCTGGAGCATCTTGCATATGAGAAGAGGCTGACAGAGCTCGGACTGTTCAAACCGCAGAAGCGAAGGCTGAGAGGGATTGAGTCAATGCGTATAAACTCCTGATGAGGGAGTAAAGAAGGTGAAGCCAGAGCCCTCAGTGGTGCCCAATGAACTGGTTACCCAGAGGGGCTGAGGCATCTCCTTCCTAGGAGATATATAAAACCCAACTGACATGGCCCTGGGCAGCCTGCTCTGGGTGACCCTGCTCTGTGTGGGTCATTGGAGCTCTGGCTCTGGAGCTGCCTTTTCACATAAATTGCTCTGTGGTTCTGTTCTGGTGATATGTGCAAGAAAAGAAGAGCTTTTGAAGGAAAAGGTACTTAGAAATGCCTCATCCAGGGAAGTGGGGTTTCTAGTATCTGCATATATATCTGTATATGTAAATACAACCATGCAGACAGCTAAACTGAAGTTCCTGGATTTGTACTCACATACATCCAATATCCAGAAGTACCTGTAGTGTGAGCACAGAAGAGTCTAATATGATAGGCCCAAAATGCAACCTTAAAAGCAAAATAAAATGTCACTGCAGACCCCTCCCTCTCTCCAAAGAAGTACTATTTTCTTTAAAATATGCCTTTCATACCTTATAAATGTCGGTTGGTGAGAACATGGGCTTTCAATAAAGGTTTTATGCAGATTCCTAGGCCTCTGATCATAAGCAAAATATATTCAGAATATTTTTTTTAGTAATTTCAACTATTTGCCCTCAAAATGTTATTAAGGTATTGTTCATACCAGGGTTCTTCACAAATGTCACAGAATTACAGAATTACAGAATGGGTCAGGTTGGAAGGGACCACAGTGGGATCATCTGGCCCAACCCCCCTGCTCAAGCAGGGTGGTCCTAGAGCACATGGCACAGGGTTGCATCCAGGTGGTTCTTGATTATCTCCAGTGAGGGAGAATCCAAACCTCTGTGGGCTACCTGTTCCAGTGCACAGTCACCCACACAGGAAAGAATTTCTTCCTAAATTCAGGTGGAACTTCCTGTGCGTCAGTTTCTGCTCATTGCCTCTTGTCCTATTTCTTGGCACCACAGAAAAGAGAGTGGCTCCATCCTATAGGCACCCTCTCTTCAGATACTTGTAGACATTCATGAGGTCCCCTCTCAGTCATCTCTGCTTGAGGCTGAACTGTAGAAATGTGACTGTACTGGGTTTGCCTCCTTATACTGTCCTTCAACATATCTCAGTGCTAGTGCTCTCAAACACCACCCCAAATCTTCACAAAAACATAAGAAGGCTATATTTAGTCAGATCAAGGATGCCTTCAATTCAGTAGTCTGTGTTCAACAGCAATAGAAAACTGCTGAGAAACTACAGATAAAGCTTATAAGGTGCTTTCTTTTAATAGTATCTCATGATATCATTCATGCCTCATACTATTACTCATTACTCCATTATTTAGGGAAAACATGTTCTAAATAAGTTAGAAAGTATTTTATAAACAAAGCATATTTTCTCTTAATACCTGCAAGGGAACGATTTTGCTTTGCTAAATCTTTGCTTAAAAGCTTTCAATGTGTCATTTTTGCACCAACATGAACTTGCATCAATTACTCAGCTGCATACATCGTGTCACTTCTTTGTAATGAGCTTAGTGTCAAAAAATTTTTCTTTAGAGGAGTATGTGGAGCAGGTTGTAAAATTTAAAATGACAGCATGGCTTCTCTCACTCAAAGACTCTCTAAATGGCTTCAGTCCCATTTTCTTTAAGATGCTGTTGTAAATAATTGAATGACAGAGAAAGATAGCTAATTTTATCACTGCATCTCCAACTACAATTTCAGGCCAAAAAATTTAAATTATATTTTCAAAGTGATACCTTGTTTTTCAACTCGAGACATTTTGTGAAGAGTAATTGATATTTTTCCTCTACACTGTTGTAATCAAAACTCTTTCTAGAGCATGATCTTCCAGCACTAGTCTTAGAAAGACTTTTTTTTAAATTTTATAGATGACTCATAAACTTTGAAAAATGGATCTTATAATGAAAATGCTGACATAACATTAACCGTAGCAGCAAGAACAGTGCCACAGTAATTTATTTACATGTTGCTTTTCAATTTCTTTGCATGCTATTGTTATCATTTTTATGGCAAGTATTATTTTTCAACAAGTTTCTGATTTGCAATTTCATACTGCAATCTTTACTGTTGGCTGGGGTTTTCTTACAAATTAATTACACTCTTCAAGGAAATTGCTTAGACCTAGAAAACTGACACAATTTATTATTGTTTCCAAAGGGAAAACTTAATGTCTTCACTGCAGTATGGGCTCAGCCCTATTGTAGTTTTCTCTATAGTGATAAGTATAATAACATAAATAATAATGTAATGATAATTCTCAAAAATCATCAGAAGACATCTGTTCAAGTCACGAAAGATTGCTGGCCTAATTCTCTTCTGAATTCCAAAGATTTAATATTGGTACAACTCCCAGTTCTGTGAATTTATTACATATTGTACCACTTAGAAGAGCTTAACTTATCTCATTTCTAATGGAATGAACTAAAATCTGAAGGAATATATATAATCTGCTGAATTTAAACTCAATATTTATGGGGAAGGAGAAGACAAGGATTTTATTCAGAAGAGAATTATAGGAAGAATAACGACACTCTCTTAGTTGTCGGTAAGCTATCAAAGCACAGGTATGAGGAGATACTTCAAGTCTTAATTCATGCTCAAAATGATGACTTAGCTGTCATCACAGAGATTGTGGGATATGCTGCACATCTGACACAGACATAGAAGAATACAATTTGTTCAGGGAGACAAGCAAGGGAAAAAAAGCAGGAGATGTGTTTTACATCAAAGGTGTAAATACTAGTTTAGATGCTACATGAGAATAGACTGATTGAAAATCTGTGACTAATGCTAAAAGGAAAGAAGAAAAGGAAACTGCTATAACTGGGGATTACTCTAAGCCACCAAATGCATACGAGTGAAACCCCAGAGAGAAATCTTTTTGTGACTAATAGAAGAATAAGTGAAGTATTTTAACTAGTAATAAGGGGAATATTTAGCTATCAAGGGGCCTGTTGGGAGCAGGGAAAAGGAAAATGGATGGTACAGGAAGATTTTGGAATTAGTTTAGAAGTTATTTGAACTGAAGGTGGAGACATAAATTAGACAGGCAAGCTCTTCTGTACCAGTTCTATTAAAATGGGAAGAAGTGGTTGAAATGAAGGTTCAAGTGGTAATACTATGATATGATCCTTAACAAAACATCAGATAGAGAACAACAAAGGAAGAGCAAGGGATTCTAAGGAAAATAACTCTCAGAACTGGTAAGGAAGGAAAGTATATATAAATATATGTGTGTGTGTGTGTGTGAGTGTGAGTGTGAGTGTGAGTGTGTGTGTATGTATGCAAAATGGGGAAAAATACACTGCAAATTATTCCATTTCAGATAGTGGCTAGGGGAAGCATCAATAGATTAACTCAGCTAAATCAAGTTATCTTTGCTGTCCTGAAATTCAACAGGGAAGTTCACAAAATGCTAACATGAGCAAATGCTGAGAAGTATTAAGGGAAGCATTCACATGGGACTGTAGGCCTTGATGAGAAAAGAGACGTAACTATAAAGGGATTTCTAAAAAAACTCCACTCCATCAATACATTAACAGTACTGGGAAAGAAGGTGTTATTTTGTCAGAGAGTGGAGACAAATTTGGTATGCTAACAAATAAATATGTTTGCAGTCTTCTTTGTAACACTCCTACTGGGAAGATTCAACCCACATCTCAAATCCCACTGTGTACTTGGAGAAGCTTATATTCCCCATTCTCCTCTGAATTCCATTTCACTTCAGTCTTGAGGTGAAACCACAGAAGGACTTCTCCGATGAAATGCATGAAGTTCAAAGTGTGAAGTCTGTTTATTACACAGAGTGCTACCCCAAAGGTTTAGGTGCCAATGTCACTACTCATTATGTTAATTGTTCCAGCCTTTATCCACTAAAAGCTAATACAGAAATCTAATAGGGAAAAGAAATAGTCACCTACTTTCTACTCATGTGTCAGCTACATCAAGGTAAAAATATTCTGATTTATAGCACTGAAGGATTTGAGGAGGGAGGATTTGATTTTTTGTGGGTTAGTCAGTTTCTTTCTCCCAATTCATTTACCTCACTCTTCAGGATATTATAGAAAATGTCAAAATATCCTTTTTCAGTTTTGAATCTTCTTGCTTTGCCCATATTATTAGTACTATCTGTCCTATACATTCAGAAGTTGAAGAAATTGCAGTATAAGTAGGCAAGACAGCAAAGAGTGCAAGAAAGCCTTGCAGCATTCCTCTGAAGTACATATTTTTTACTCATATTGCCTGTCCACACTCTCTACTGCAACTGTGCCAGGGGATGAATAAAGAAACACGGAAGAAATAGTCATCTTGACGTGCAGGGGAGGATTTCAGAGACTTAGCAGCACCAATCCATAATTATCTATGAGAGGGGAGATAGTATATATTACATGCATAAACTTGTAATTGTATTTCATCAGGCATTCCCAGGCACTGCCTGATAAGGGGTGTATCTGGGTACATCAATCTAGTGAGGTTAGAAGAAAACAATCTCTCCACTATGTCCATATTATCTTAAAAGAGCAGTGGCTGCTTCTCCTCTCTGCTCACCCCATTGATATGTAGTTTTGTACACAGTGTGCTGTTGCTGACTCCGTGATGTACACTAGCCCCTGCCTGCATTATTTATTTATTTTATTACTCACCTTCTGCAGAGAGATCAAGGGAATGGAGCTCAGTATGGAGTGCAGGGGAAGGTCACTTTGTACAGGATTGGCTATGGGATGTTTTAGGGACAAAAGAAGGGTGGGGAAAAGAAGGAATCAAGGCATCATGGGGAAGAATAAGTGGGAAAATAGAAATGTAAATTGATACATAAGCCACTCGTGCACAAGCAGGGGCTGGTCAGTGCATCTATGTGGCCATGCCCTGTACCTGACCATTGCTGTGTGTCCTAGCTTCTCCCTAAACCCCATTTCTAGCTATTTTCCTGATTGAGGGTCTCTGTCCTGTGTGCAAGTGTGTGTGTGGGGCTCAGTGACAGCCCTGGGGCTGGGCCCAGGAGTCAGAGTAGTCCATGTGTCCATGGTGCCAGCGACTGGTGTGAGCATGACAGTAATAACTAGTGAAGGTTCTTCCAGAAGTGAAAGAGAATAGGTGCAGTGGGCTGGGACTGGGGGCAGGATGTGTGCCTCTGAGGGTGCAACCACAGGAGGAGGTGGCAACTGAAGGTGCCAGCCTAAGGGATCTGGAGTCTGGGCCAGCTGCTGGAGGGACAGAAGGGTCTGGGGGTGCACTGAGAGATAGGTTTGTGTGCATGTGTGTGTGCATGCAAGGGTGTCTGTACTGGCAGCTACAGAGGGACTGCAGCCTTGAGGGTTTGTATGTCCATATGCCAGCAATTGGAGAGATTGGGACCCAGGGACGTTACTGGACAGACTGAGGGTCAGCATGGAGCTGCCACAACCTCCTCCCTAGCAGGCATCTGTATTTGGAAACTCTGTAACGTCTATAAACCAAGGAATTAATTATTTTACCTAAAGCAAGTGCTGCATATCAAGTTAAGGAGCCTTACTTTGTTCTGTATTCCCTGAAATGATTTTAGAGCATACAAACATTTATTGACGTATATAAAATATAGCCCTATTAAAATGAAGATTAGGTTTATGTGCCTCTTCTCTCTCTGTTTGTATGTATTTACACAGACTGTAGACTTCAACTACAACCCACATCATTTAAAGAAAGAACTAATGTATAGCAAGATTCTCCAGGGCATGGAAGCTAAGAAGTTTAGCAGTTCAGCTTGTAAATCTATTATAATGTACAGCTAAAATCCCAGAGTCATAATCCCTGGTTATTCTTCTGGATCAATGGCCATTCAACCAGCACCAGATCTTCTGTTCTTTCTCTTCTCTCTTTTTTATTACTTTCTTCTTGAGGGATGCTAAGTGAAAATAAATGGTAAGGGAAAGAAAAATAAACACTCCTCCCTGTTCTGTCACTCCCCCCCGCCCCGCTCCCCCAAACCTTCCTCAGTGTTTGAATAACCTTTAAAAAGTTGCTATGGGAATGACTTTCCCATTGATAATATGAAAATCATTGAATTCAGATGACTTCTAATTTACTTTGTAAAGTCAAATTCCATGTAAGTATTCAAATTATGTGAAGATGAAATGTAGTCTAAAATTGCATTTTTCACAGTTCAAGAAAATTTCCACTCAAAACACTCAAAAATCTAATGCCATAGCCTGAGTGCCATGTCCTAGAGATAAGCTATGTTTATTGCATGCCAGCACTCTCTTGTCCTTCAAAAACTGTGTAGGAAGAGAAAGGAAAGGAGGCACAAGTTTTAAGCACTTTGATGACATGTTTGGCATTTGATCTCTTAACTAAGTAAGAGTTTTGTTACTGTCAGGGGCTATAAAGCTTTCTGAAAAATAAGATCCTTCTTTTGTTCCGTGGAAGTCCACTGAAAGAAGGTCTTATTGGAAATAAGGAATTTTGTCATGGCTTAGAATGGCAGAGTGCATATTGGGAGAAATATTTATGTATAGAAGACAAACATAAATTTTAGGGAAAATAACATCCTTTCTAAAATAAAGCAAGAAAGAGCTAGAGAAATCCATCAGATGAGTAAGCTGAGGAGGAACCAAAGCAACAGAAACCAGAAGACAATACTGGTCCTTCAGTCTGCTGCATATTTGGTACTGGGTCCTTTTTCTTGATTCACACTTGAAAGAGCAATCAGTGTGGAGCATTTAGCTTAGGTAGATCAACAATACCACTGTTTTGATGTTATCTAGCACATTTCTTGACATCTGCTTTGTTTGTTTGTGTGTAGTTTATCACAAAGAATAATTTCAAATGGGCATTCATAATTTGTTTGCAGAATTTCCTTTTTCAGCTGTGAATATATTATTCTAGTAGTTTTTTAGGACTGGTTTAACCCAAGCAGGTGATTAAGTACCATGCATCTGCTCACTCACTCCACCTCCTCCACTGTGGGATGGGGAGGAGAATCAGAAAAAGAGTAAAATTTATGGGTTGAGATAAGAACTTTTTAATAATTGAAACAAAGCAAAACAAGGTCGCAGATGGTGAGAAGGGGGATGATAATAATAATTAGTAATAAATGTAATTATAAAGTGGGGAGAGAAAGAGAGCTGAGAGAAACAAGTGATGCACAATACAATTCTCATGACCAGCTCAGCTCACCGCAACACTCAGCCTGTCCCCAAGTCACAACTGACCCCTGCAAGGTAACTCCCCCCAGTTTATACACTGGGTAGGATGTTCTGTGGTATGGCATATCACTTGGCCACTTTGGGTCACCTGTCCCAGTCATGCTCCTGCAGAGCTTCCTGTGCACCTCCTCACTGGTGGACCACAAGACACAGAAAAGGATAAGCATGACTAAGCAACAACCAAAACATCCCTGTATTATCAACATTATTCTCATACTGAATCTAAAACACAGCCCTATACAGCTACTAATAAAATTAATTCTATCCCAGTTAAAACCAGGAGAGGGACCTAAATACTCTAATTTTTTCATTCCATAATTACTTTCTTAACTTATCAACATCTTCACAGCATCTAGGCCCTTTTTAACATTGGCAACTATACTTTCCAAAGAAGTCAACTTTTGTCTGTCATGGAAAATCTGAAACATTCTATTAAGTAATACAATGTACAAAGTGGCCAGCTTTGCTGGTCATGTACTGCACTGTGATTAGAGAATGCTCTTGGCAACAGAGACCTGAAAACCAAAAGAGCATCTAAAAAAATCTAAACACATCTGTAAGGCTTTTTGTCTGGACTTTTTCTGTTATTTGCAGCATTTCAGTGAGAACGAAAGAAATTCTGCATCTTAACTTCATTTAGAGATATTTTCTTCCCATTTGTAGAGATAATTTACTTATTATCAACTCACAATTTAAGGCTAGATTCTGAAAATATCTTGTTCTTTACTCTGTTTCACGGAAATCGAGGCATTGTTTAATAAGAATGAATTTATCATGAAATAGCCATGCTGGAGAAAACCTTAGGCAAAAAGTGTTTTCATACAAACCATTCATTAAATGAATGTGTGAATAATGAAGAAACTAATGTAAATTGGTGTCTATTCATAGACAATTCAGTAACGGGCTGGATTTGACAAACTGTTTGTTACAAATAATTCACACCAGCAATGAATATGATCTCTCCAGCTGTATGTCTGTTTGGGATTAACAGAGATTTTTTCAGACCCATTTTTCTCCCTACATCATCTGTTTGTTTTGTTCTGTTTGTACAGTTTGCACAAAATTGCTCAGCTTGTGGTATATAGCCAGCAATTAACACCACTTAGCAGCTGTTAAATAGGGTAATCGCCTGTTGTTATCCTCATTCAGGAACTAATTGCTCTCAGTGCGCCACTCATAAACCCACCAGAGCACCAGGTACGATCTACTGAAGATGATCGGATGTGAAAGGGGCTCTACTTTCCCTCCTCAATGATCAGTTCCACTGGCTACTAATGCCTGAAGAGAGTGGAAGGACACAAGAGCACCGGTAAGGATTTCCTTTCATAGAAGTCAGGGGGTCGGTGAGCCCATGGGCGGCCAGGTTTGGTGGATAAGAGGTAAAATCACACAGAGCACTGAGTGACAGTGTGGATGGCACTGGCTGTATTGCTGTCCTGGTCTGAGCAGAGCAAACTGCAAAGCGCAGCATCTTCTGTGATCGCATTGTGTCTGAACAAATGGTTAATGCTTTCTCATTCCTTTTTCTGAAAACTATCCTGAAGACATTTTTAATGCGGATGAAACAGATTTATTATTTTTTCCTATTAAAACTGACTGCTCGAAAGCAAAAGAATGCTAGTGGCAGAAAGAAATGGAATAAAATTAATTAATTATTAAATTATCAGAATAAAGTAATGTGATTTTGCTACATTATTTACATATGGAATACATTTAATGTACTCTTTCTGGGGAAGTAGTCTTGAAGCACCAGTAATCAATAATGTGAATATATTTCAAATATATGCACATCTTTTCTTGTTCTGCAGCTACACATAGAAACGGAATATGCCTCCTAATACAAGTGAAATATGCTTTGTAATTAATGGGGAACTTACAAGGGCAGCAGTTGGAAGTAGAAGATTTGGGTTTTATTGCCTGCACATATCTCTTTGCAGCATATTGAATGAGGTTCCAGAATAAGTAACGTGAAGTGAATCATGGTGTCTTGAATGTACCTCAGACATCCTTTATGAGCCTTGTGCTGGTCACTTTTGCTGGATACATTAGAAACATATGCTGATTTCAGGTTTCCTCTATTTTAAAAAGCTACTAGTATTCTAATTAGAAAATGTAAGAATGACTTGTACGTCCTTAAAAGCTGGAAAAGAACTCTAGGCCTCCCATACTGTTGGAAGGCAGTTTTATCCATGCTCTTCAAGAGAGCATGCAAGTAGAAATACACAAAAATGGTTATTCCAGTAAAAATCTCCCTGTTCTTCCTACGTATTAAATCATACACTTGCAAGATAATAGGTGCATTGGAAGGAGCCAATTTTTGATAGTCTGCAAAGTGTTAAAGTAAGATATTATTCAACTTTCCCTTCAAGATAATTTAAATGACTTAGGTAAAGATCCAGGTAAATATCTAGACTGGAGGGCTGAGGTTTATTTGGCTCAGGTATGAGCTAACACCGAAAACGAGACAGAAAGTTTTTGTTTACACTGATAATTGGTTTTCTTTATTGCCTTTCTGTTAACTTGGCACGGTTTATGAATGCTGTTCGGATGTGTGTATATGTAGTAGGGTCAAACACCAGTTTCAGGAGCTATAACCTTTGCAAATAATTAATATTTATATAATATAATAAAATATCAATAACTTATATTTATATTATATTATTAATTATGAATTAATTTATTAATTGTAACTATTATTTATTATGTATTATTAATGTGAATATATTAATAATTTATTGTTAATTATATTCATATTTATATAATATAATAATTCACACAAATATACAGAAACAAAAAGACAAAACCCAACAAATCCCAAACAACAACAAAGAATGTGAAGAAACACAAATAGCTTGCAAGCTGAAATTCACAAATATTGAATGAAATTCAAGTGCATCTGCTACAAGTCAAATCTAGTTCACTGTATGAATTTACACTATGACTTGTTTCTGTTAAAATGTTCTGCATCAGTAGGAGAGAAATGCAGAAGTTTAGCATGATTTCATTGTTTTGACTGCGAAAATGATGTGTCCAATCATAATGCTTCTTTCTGCAACCCTAGTTCCCAGAAATTACAAATCCAAGATAGGTTCTTTTGTTCTCATACAGCAAAGGGAAAGAATTACAACTTTAATAATAACCAGCCTGCTGATCAAGAGACCTATACTACTTTCAACAGTTCACACTAAAAAAAAAAGGCTCTGAAACCTTGGTTGTGTCCCACATTATGTGTGTATACATCAGAATTAGGTATGCACATGTACATATGAGATGGTGATTTCTAGATGAACCTGCCTTTATCATTTGTTTACAGATGACTCACACCCACTATTACTGCTACCTATTACTACCTACTAGTTGGATTGTTAGAATAATCATCCAGAGAGGAGTGGGATTTGAAAGTTTTTCGCTGTACAAGAAGGCTCAGGTTTACAGATTTATCCCTCTGCAAAGTCTGGGACCAGGTGAATCATCTGATGACAGTTCTTAAGGGTTCACAGAATACCTCCCACGGTCTAGAAATTTCACACACGCATTCTCATCCTCATAATTCTTCCCTTGCTCCTTCCAGCGAGGTTCAATACTTTCAGCCTGGCGTCTCTCCAGGTTTCTCCAACATCTTCAGGAATATACTCCAGCAGATATACTCTCTCAGAGGTATCAAAATTACCTAGTAGGATGAAAACAGCAACATCACAATTTTCCAGGAGCTGTTACAATCAAAATACAAAGAAAAGCTTTTCTGAAGCTTTTATGCATCACACAAGAATCTATTGTTCTAGGCAAATGCCTGATATTCCTATAGCTATAGGTATTATAGATAATCTCAATGGGAAACATGCCAAAGATTTTTCCATTAAATAGACCACCTGAAACCCCATGAATTTTGAGAAAAAATATCCAGTAATCAACTGAGTTTTGGATAGAATACAGAATTGAGAAAAAGAAAAGGCAACTGTGCAAATTAATTTTCTCATTTGATTTTGGCTTTTTGTTGCTACCTGATTTTTTTTTCTGATCATTTAATGAAATTTTCAGATGTTTTACAGCACTGTTTGTGACATGCAAAGGCAAGAAATGACTTTCCAAAACTCCACACTCTCTATGTTTCACATATTGTAAGTCCATTTCATTAGGAGCATTGCAATTCAACCAGTTATCAACAATTTGCATCCAATTGTTAGTTTTATGTTTGTAATTGTTGCTATTAGTCCTTCTTCCAAAGCACATCAAATTATAGCTCAGCCTACTAGGGCAGGCTCAGTATCCAGTAGACTAGCAGCAATGTGGACTGTCTTTTAATGGTAAGTTGAAAGTAAAATGAGATACTGTTTTTGTCTGCAACTGCAAATATAACAAAAGAAGCCAAAGGAAAAGTACAGATAACTTCAGTGAAATGCCACGTTTTTCTGTGGGGGATGACTACTGGTGAGAAATAAATGACTAGGTAAGAAATTAACTTTCCTATTAGAACCTTTAAGATTTGGAAAATTTCTCAGTTTTGGCTTGTTGCTAAATCAAGAGTTTATTATAGACATAATTCAGTTTTTCTTCAGACTAATCACTAAATAGGAAATATTTCAATGCACCTTTATTTTCTTTTCCAAAGTATCATAGGCACATATATAGAAAAAATGGTGTTTCTGTTCAAATAATAAAAAGATCATTAAACCCATGCTACCTGCTAGTGAAGTACATTAAGTTTTGATTGGTGTTCCTAATCTTGCCCTGTAGAAAAATAGAAAGATATAAATCTAAATATCAACAGTTGAAATATGTCCCATAGAAGTATATCTGCCTTGCATTACAAAAGCTTTTTTTGGTGTGCCATGTGCAGTGAAGACAATTATTCTGTGTCAAATATTGTCGTTTCAACTGATCACTAAACCCACCATGTTATTACAGTTTAAATCCTCCACATCTTTTACATCACGAAACAGAACTGAAGGGAATTTCCATATGGAGGGTGCCTGTGAGACATGAGACATAGGCTCCTCTCTGTAACACCTTACAGAGGAAAGCAGTCCTGGACCAGATTGTGGTTAAGGCTCATTAATATTCTCTGCTGCTGAAGAGCAAGGGCTGCTGGCATTTTAGCAGAAATCATGTCAGCCACTTGACACTGTTCTGGCCTTGAGATGCATAAATCGGTTACTGCTGCCTTATTTCCATAGCAAGTGAGCAGATGTGGAACGGGATGGTAGGGGGATGCTTTCACTTGCTTTCAGCTGACAGGCCTGTTAGCTTCAGGAATTTCTGTTTTCTAGCTACCTTTTCTTATCCGTGAACATCCCTTGCAGTCATGTCAGTAATTGTGAAAACAGATTGGAAAAAGCAAGTTGTTACCCAGCACCTGTTTACTGATTTCCTTAATTCCCCAGTTCTTTGAATATCTGTAAGATCTGAATGCAATAGACTGTAGAAGTTGTTGTCATCAGGAAATATATCTGGAACCAAGATACCAAGCTGCAGTTTTGAAACATCTGTTTAAAGTTCCAAAATATGCTTTAGACAATGGAGAGAGAGCTGTTTTTCTGAAAAATACGAGATTCTTGCTTTAATGAAGTAAGATTTTTCAGGATGCTTCCAAATCCTGAAGCTCTTCCTTTTTTTTTTTCTTTTCAATATGTGGCCCAAGAAATTTGTAATAGCTCTGCACAAGTCTCTGAAGCAAGGTCTGTAGAAAACCATTGAAAGTATTTTTGTTGCTCAGTTATAGAAATATATTCAGTGCCTCCTACCACTCTCATTGCACTAAGAACATTATAGAATGATTAATTTTTATTATTTTCCCATGAAACATTTAATCCTTTTTTTCTACTGGCTTGTCTTGCATCCAGTCCATGTCTTACACTCCCCAAATCTAGGAGATGCTGGAAAGGTGCTGAGAAGGAATGAAATTCTTTTCTGCACAGAACTCAATTACAGCATGTAATTTATTGACACAAGATGTTATGAAGGCCAAAATAGAAATGAGTTTAAAAAGGGACTGGACCTGTGCGCAAAGAAGGTCTTTAGTGGCTGCTAAACATGATCCTAAGGATGCAAACTCTGCTTTGGAAAACTTCCTGAATTGTAATTATGGAAATTTAGGAGCTGTATGAGGAACAGAACTGCTTGATCTAAGCCTTAATCTATTCAGGGTTTGGGGTTTTTTTGTTTGTTTGGTGTGGTTTGTTTGTTTTTTTCTCTTGGACACTTTAGTAGGGATAAATGTCATTTCTTTATGACTCTGTATAGCAGCTCCCATTCTGGTTCAGATATTTCCTGTGCTAGATATAACCTAGCTAATTTAGAGCTGTGAGACCATACTCTGAGTTAAAGAATGGAAAAAATAAAGGAAAGAAATTGAGTCAGTACACTATTTGCAGTAAACTTTTGGTAAGCATATCAGTAATTTTTTTCGGTCCCTTCTTTCTGAAGTCCCTTGTGCATTAATCCAGTTGTTAATCTAATACAGACCAAAATAAATTTTTATTCTGCAATTATTATTGTTATTATTATTATTATTTTCTGGTCAAAAACGTTTTAACTACTGATATTTGGTTTCGTGATACTGAAACGAAATGCAATAGGCATCTAGCAGAAAACTGCTGAACAAATGGGTTTTTGTTTGGTTTGGGTTTTTTTACCCCAGCAGGATTGGGTTTTTTCCTAACTAATTTTCTTTAAAAAGTAGGAAATAAAGCACCTATTTTGAGACTTTATATGCTGGCATTTACTTTATACTAGCTTTCATTTGGCATCTGAATAACCTTTAATTAATATTCAGGCTGCTATTGTAAATATAAAAGTATTAATAAAATAACTGTTCAGTGGTGACTTACATAGAAGATAACTTTGTAAGTAATTACAAGCAAGTGAGCACACATTCTTATCACAGACATCCTCTTTGAAATCTACTGTTGTGTATTAATAACTGTTAAATTTAAATGCTTAATATGTTCAGATATATTTTAAGGATTAAGTGGCACCTTTTTATTTTTTTCCGCTGATTTTAGCCCAGTAGAATGAGATTCCTCCCACACACATGCTTAGAGTGGTGTATGCAGACATCTCTTGTCAAAAATGCTTCTGTAGGGTCTGAAATGAGACAGTAGGTCTGCTAAACACTTACGTAGAAGCAGCTTAAAGAGACTGATGGTTTTAACCATTAAAATCTTGACTAATCTGAGCAGTGAGATATCTGGATTTTTAGAAAAAAGAATCAAGTAGCCATCAGCATTTTCTTTATCGCTATTAGTCAGATGACCATCTTCAACAAGTATCAGTCCAATGTTTCCTTTAGTTCTCCTCTTGCTATTAATGTACTTTGAAATCTCTTCTTGTTATATGACACAACACTGGTCAGTTTCACTCTTATTGAGCTTTGACCTTTTTGTGTCTTCTTCCTGCATCTACAAAACATGTCTCTGTATTCTTTTTGGAAAGCTTGACCTTGCTTCCAGAGTTCATGCAATTTTTTTTTTACTCTTGATCTCAACAAGGAGTTTCATGTTCAGATAAGCTGGTCTTCTACCCTGCTTGCTGGACTTACGGCACAGTGGAATTGCTGCTCTTGCTCTCTAACATGGTTCTTAAATACTGACCAGCACTCTTGAACTCCTAAGCCTTCAAAAGCAGATTGCTGGAGTACTCTGTTAAATAGCTTAAGGTTTGCTCTCCTGAAGTCTAGGGTAACAACTCTGATGTCCTTTTCTGCTTATTAGTGACAGCACACTGGAAGAGATTGCCAATAGAGGTCTGGAGTCTCCCTCACTGGAGATATTCAAGCACCGTCTGGACACAATCCTGTGCCATGTGATGCCTTCCCACATGAACAATTCTGTGATTGCACTGAAAATTTTAAACTTCACTATGATCACTGTGGCCAAGGCAGTCACCTACCATCACATCTCCCATGACTGGGTTTCAGATTCACTACAACTAGTACACTGTAAGTTTAGATAGGATATCCTTGGGAGAAAAATTCTCTGAAACACTAATCATGAGGGTCCATCATAAACCAAAATTCTTAGCCTGCCTATTTCTTACACAGGGACAGTTCCCTGTTTTCCCACCAGGATCCCATGCCATATCAGTTCTATAGCACTAGAAGGTCCTCCCTGATGGATTCCTGTTTTAAAAAAAAGTTCTGTGTTTATACCATACGTGGTCAGTGAAAATAGCTTTATTATATTATTTCTAGCAAAATTACAGAACATGAAATTATAGTTATTCTGAGTTAGAAATACAGTACTAAGTGTAAATCAACATTGCCGTTTGACATGGAGATGCCAAACCAGCCTGAAGAGTGCAAGTGGTCTACTGTGGTAGGAGAGAGCTCACTGAAGGTTAATGTATCCTGTTGAGAGAAGGTGCTTCAAGTGCTGAAACTCGCTATGCTTGCTTTGGTCTTTGTAGACCCTTAAGGTGGATTTTTCTTTTCCAGTATGCATAGAGCTTAGCAGGAAAAGAAACAGTATGTCTTCAGTCCTATTCTTCAGCATTAACAGTTTCTATCTCATACTACCTATATTCAGAGATAAAAATCCTTTAAATGCTGCCCATTGTACATTCTCAAAGACAGTGGAAACAGACAGACATGGAAATTCAGCATCAGAAATGCCTTGCCTTTTCAGGGTCAGAATCATTTCTCATGTTGTTTCTGAATAACCTGAATGCAGTGCAGAGCTCAAAAGACCACTATATACTGCCAGTATAGAAGAGGACTACAAATAAGTATTTTCCAGCATTGTCAGTCAGCTTTTTGCCTGGTTCTTGTTAGGCTATGAAGTGGAGAAGAAGTAAGGTGAAATCACCTGTCTCTGCATCTTTTATTCATTACTCTTTGATATGTTCTTCAGGAAAAGCTGAGGTATGTAGTCACTGAAATGCATTGTTCACTGTATTTGTAGAATGGATTCAGGGTGTAGCCACTTTAAAGTTATTTGTGAAAATGTTTCCCCTTCAACATATTTCTCCAAGATTTCAAAGGACCGTTTATTAGTTCTTAAGGAGTACTCACAAGGTCTAACTTCTGTGTTTAAGTACAGTAACTTTCAAGTCCTGCAGTCAAAGGAAAGAAACGGGTTCCAGTTGAGTGCAGCTGAGTTAGTTTCTAGCTTTAATACACCCTAAGAGAAGCTTTTTTCTCCACTGACTGAAGAGGGAAACTGAAGCGACTCATCTGCTAATGCATGGCTCTGATGGATGAATGGTGAGAGCTTGCCTTAGAACGGTGCACCCACCTCTCTATCTTGCTCTCACTTGATGGACTCTGGACCTGCTCATTAATCAATTTCTGAACCTCTCAGCTTCTCACATTAAGATATCACTGATACCACCCTTTTTTCAAGACATCCTGCTATAAACTACAGAGCTGATTGATGGGTGGGAATGGCTTAAGTCAGTGGCCAGCCTTCATCTGTGTTCTGTCCTTGCTGCAGGGACATCTGAAATGGACATTAATCAAATCTTGCGTAACCAGAGTTTATGGTGCAATTTTCTGAGGGAAAAAACCTAACTGAATTAAGCCTGCAATCAGGAGGTAGTTGACAAAGAGCTCAGAAATCTCTGCAGCAGTTAGTTAAAATGGGCAGGAAAGGGTAGCAGCTTCATCAGTTGCCTCGAGAAAAAACATTCTTGCTTGCCAAGAAAACTTTTAGCTACTTAAGACAGATGCCTAACATCAGAGAGTGCAAATAGCTTCTTTAACATCTCTCTAATCACTTTATTTCTGATTGCCTGTACATGTACTATCAATTCCTGTCATGATGTACACTTGTTCTACAGGAGCAGCACTGAGGTCTTTGATTTCTTATGCAGAGGTTATGTCAGAGTTATGAGACAACCATGACAAGTGGCAGTCATAGCATGGCTAAAGGACTACAAACTTTTAAAACTGCGTACTTTGCATGCTTTCACCAGGTACATTTAAACCAAACATTTGATATCACAAACATACATTTGCATACCAGATAAAAAATTTGCAAGTTTCCAATTTTAAATTTAATTAAGTAATCTACAAAATGTGGAGAATTCCAATGAATAATACTTTCATTTCTGTGGGTTTTTTAATACCACCCAAAAGGCAACAATGGGGGAAAATCAAAGTTTTGCATCTGATGACCTAGCCTCAGAATCAAACTTCAAAACTTCATTATCCTTGTCTGTGGCTAAAATTATTTTTTCTGCATAGTGTTTTACTCAAGCAAAGACTAATGAAATAATATATTAGTATGATTAAAAACTAAAATACTAAGAGGTAAAAAATCACATAAACATATATCTTGACCTTAGATGGTTTGGTAGTATCTATACATGAGGAGGATTAAAATGGAGTTGCTTAGGAACAAATGATTATGAGCTGTTAATTCAAAGACAGGAATGTGAAATTGGCATTTTGATTTTATTTTTTAAGAATATGTATTAAATGGATTCCATTAGGCTTTGTCTTCAGTCACCACTGAGCTGCACCACTCGTGCAGCTTGTTCTGTTTCTGCAAAATATTAAAGCTATTCGACAACCCATTCTGCTGTGATTGATACTGATGTACATACATATGCTTGTCTCATAATGGTGGAATCAGAGACTGGACTATATTGAATAGAGAATTTAGAGATAACAGCATGTTTATTGGTCTGATATCAGGACTAGGTACTGAGATGAAGAGTCTATCAAAAGATATGACAATTAAAAAAAAAAAGCCAGAAAAAGGCTAATGTTTCACAGAAGTGTTGACATTTGTCTCACTCACTCATCTCAAGAGCTATGTTAGTCATTGATCCATCTTTCCTATGCCCTAGACAGCTAAAATAATTTGTGTAAACTGCTCATGGATGGTGCCTGTTTCTTTCCTTTACTGTGGAAATAATCTAGATGACTAGATAAATTTGAAGATTAACTTTTCTTCTTTTTTTGTGGTTACAGCTAAATGATCTAAATCCCACTTTTCATGTTATGTTTGATCTGAGAACTATTTGCTCTATTTAACTTTACCTCAGTCATTTACAAGTCATCTTTGATACAATAAAAGCTACTTAAAAAAAAAAAAGAACTAAAAGTAAAAGAAAGGTATTATCTATCTTTCCTCAATATGATGGGGAAACTTTGGGTTTTTGCATTTTTTAATTTGGTGTTTCACCTTCCTGAGTTTCTGAATTATTTAATTTAGTGTTGCTTACTCCACACTATTTAGCTATATGTTACACTTAAGAAAAAATGCATATTGAAAGTATTGTGTGCTTGTAGAAAGGATACAAATCAAATGCTTTCCTTCCATTGTTTTAATTCTAACTAGACCAAAGTATGAAATGACAAAACTAACAGCTCTTTCAGAAATGACATTTTCAAGCTGTCATTTCTTTATCATAGCAGAAGGTGCTATGGCCTCATTTTGGCTCCTGGTGCTGGATCCAGGCTTACTCAAAAATGCCAAAGTTTCTCAATGAGCTGCCAACAGTTTGCCCTAACATCTGGGTGATATTCAGACAAGCATATTTGCTGTCAATAAAACCTCTAGAAAATCAAGGACAAAAAGAAGAAAATGTTGAATGATCCTAGAAATAATTTTTGGAGGCATCGAGGGAACCCTGATCTATGATGAAAATGGTCAGTTTTGTGTTCATCTTAATGTCAGGAGACATGGCAACACCTATTACCTACCATGGGTCAGTAGCAAGGTGGGACTAAAATTCCCAAAACCCCTTTTTTCTGAAGTTCTCCAGTAGATTTGTGCCTCTATGAACATGTACTCCATGATTTCTTATAAAAGAACAATTGAATGTCCATTCATTAATTTAGAGACCATCAATAAAAATAGACATTTACAATGGAAAAAAGACAGATAAGCAGAGGTGACACTTAGCTATTAAATTTCAGAAGACCAATAGAGTCTACCATGTATGTTTTTATGAGGTTTCCTTGTCTGAATAGTTTATAGTAAAAATGAAGATGGATTTTCCTTTAGATTTTTTACTCAAGTTTTATCATTATTTTTATTGGTTTCATGGTTATATTTGATTATTTCTTTTATTTATGTTTCAAAAGATAACCATTATTCTGCATTTTAAGACTTATAAATAAGTTTAAAATATGATAGAATCAAATTTTAAATATGCATGTCTATCTAAATCCTTTTCAGTATCAAAAAAACCTTGCATATAATCCACAGAATCTCATAGGCAGATCTGCAAAGAAATTGGGAACCTACGGCAAAACCGGGAGACTGAAAACTTCTATTTATCTGGAGGCATCCAAAATACACAGACGCTCCTCCTGCGCTCCAACTCCCCAATTAAGAAGTGATTCAGTTTGCAAATTAGTCTTTGGGCACTCAGGTAACTCAGGAAGACAGAACATTTCAATTTTACACATAGTAAAGTAGGTTAAGGGTAGCTCATTACAGGTCATCATCAGCTCTAGCAGAGCTATTGTGTATGTTGGGTGGTTCATAATTACGCTTTAGTTAAAACTTTGTTATTTTCTTTCTTTGACTAGATAACAGTAGCATTTCTATGGCGTTTATGTTAGGTGCAAAGTAGATAAGAGCAATAATTTCCTATCACTGAAAAATGCTGCTAAGGTGGAGGAAACTTTACCTTTAATTAATCTCTGGACTTCCACCACAGACTTAAATTGGAGATGTCTTTGGAGGTCAAGCAGTCGTAAAGTCTGACCTTCACTCAAGCTGATAAAATTAGCTCTATTGCTTTTTGTCTGCTGATGGCAAATGTTAAGAAAAAGCATTTACATTGCAAGTCTGAATCTCCTTCTATTTTCCAGTGTATTTCCTGTGAAAGGCTTTCAACCCTTCCTCTGCCATTGTTGCAACAAGTAAGCAACCTGTCAAGCTTCAGAGAACCTGTGAAGTTTCTCTTTTCTTCCTCTGGCTCCTAACTAAGAGATGGACCTCAGCTGGTGTGCTGCACCACACGCTGCTGAAAACCTCAGACGCAACTTCTTTATCTTCATAGACACCTTCAACTGGGCACTACACTGGCCACTGACAACTGGAAAGGAAACCTTCAGGAACAGGTCATCTCGTTCTAGCTTCCTATTTCCAGCAGGAGTGTGGGGATTTTTTTTAGGAATTTAATCTGCTACCACTTTTCAGCTGAACTGCAATTAGAAAAGTAGGCACATTCTATCTTCTTTCTGACAGACCGAGCACCTCTTAATTGCCCAACTCTTCAGTATATCAGAGCAGACTACTATCAGGAGTGCAAGAAATGGCCAGCTAGGGTCTTGCTGCAATTTGCTTTTACAGGTCAATAGTTTGGAACAGGTTCTTTTACAATGTTAGGCTGCAAAATAAGATATGAGGTAAACCTGAAGATTTTTAATATTGCTTTTCACAGTAAACCTCATGCACCATCTGTTAACACACATTTTCAGTTGTTGCAATTCATGTAATTATGGTTAATTTGTTGTATAAATTATTAATTTAGTAATCAGTGCACAATACTAAAAACAACAGTATTAACTCTTGGTTTTTATATTCAAACATCTACACATTTATTGATGTTTTCTGGGATTTACATTAACATGAAAATTTAATAATTTTTGAAATTTTCCTAATTAATAATTACTGTGTTGTCATTTAGGAGGAATTTGAGATCTTACAGGGCACATTTAAATTCATACTTCCATGTTGTTTGCTTTGTTTTGCTGTTGGAGAGTAAGATATCATGGTGATCAGAACTGGTTTCATATTGGACCAAGATAATGGTTTAACAGTCAAAACAATAAGTTTCTGGAAAAAAAACCACCCCAAAATAATTGGTTTTCTTGTGCATGTGTGATACACAATTCAGTTGAAATCAGACTACAAATTGTGGTTTTTTTCTTGAAATACATGTTGAGACTTAGACCTGTTTTGAAAATACGTGCATATGTGTAAGCCAAATGTGATCCAATTTCAGTAATAAAATGTGTTTTTTATCTGAGACTGTTGTAGCAGCCCAGTATGAAGCAGTAGCATAACCTAGACTCCCAAAAACAGCCAATATCCTCCTTCAGTCATAGCTTGGAGAAAAAGGATCAGTGACTGCTTCAGAGCACTGTGCTATGGTTCTGTTAGATTTTGTCACTTGACTCCTACTAACCCCAGTGGGGTTTGCAAAGTTGGGATTTGGAAGGTAAGAATGTCTGACAGTACTTTTTCTATGTCTCAAAATAAAAACAAGTCTTACTGCCTCTTTCTACAGTGCTGTAAAACATTACATGAGGCAGGAGGCACATGGCGATTATACTAATTCCCTTCTTCCTTCAAACACCTTTCTAAATCACTTCTTAGAAAATGGGATCTTGCAGCAAAGTGCCATTGCTTTTCTTATTTTCAGAATCATCCAAATGTCCTTTCAGAAATTAAAAAACACAAGAAAATAAAATTACAAGCATTTTTTGTTGTATCTAGACAGTAAATATGAGGACTTTTTCATCTAAATATCATGATTGACCTTCTGTATGAAAATTTTGTGCTTAATGTGACAATGATTTATTTTATTCTAGTATCTGAAAACAGAAAAGGTACAGAAGAACACAATTGCAAGCCTTCAGTTTAATAAATAAAAGGAAAGTTTTAGCCCAGTAGCAATTTAAAGTATAAGAAAAATAGAACTATGCACTTGCACAGAGGATAGTTCCTGGGTTTGGCTCCAGGAATTTCAAAGGCAGGTTTGAGCTGAATATCAACATTGTATATACTAGCTTGGATTCAGACTGTTAAAAAATGAACATTGAGTTGTTAGTGAGTTTTTATGAATTTATTAGATTGTGCAACTTGATACTATTTCCTCAAAAGGCTCATAGAAAAGGTGTGAGTAGAAGTTATACTACAGTGCTCGCAATTTGTAGCATGTAGATGATAAAAATATTGTCTCATTTACCAAGTATAATTAGGATTTTAGAGATTATATTCATTAGTTCCTTTGCAATATTCAGGCCAGCCTGTTTAGTTCCAAATATAAGCACAGATCTTGCTGTTATTCAACAAAGATAGAAATTGCAATAGCAAGTTTTGTCAGCAATTCCACGTCCAGAATACATCTAGAATTTTTTGTCTTCTAGTTGTTTCCCAATTCCAACACTCACCTCTAAACCTAAGTGACTAAAATCTCTTTTTTGTGCTGTATGCCTGTTTCCAATTTTCAGCCAAGTATCTCTGATTCTCAGTACCTTAGATTTAAATGGGGGTCTCCATCCAGGAGAAAGAACTTCCATCTATTCCATCAGATGTAGGCAATGAAGTGTACATCAAACCAGAGTAAATACAGAGGTTACTTCCTCAGAATTTCTTCTATTTAATGAATTGTGTGGAAAGCTCCAGATTTCTATAATCCACTAGCTTGTATTTCATAACCAATTCCACTCAAGTTTGATACAGTTTGTATCACAAGGGAACATGGCAGTATTTAAAATGGACCATCTTACAGCACTTAGCACTGGTTTCCACAAGAATTCCTGCAATAGGGCTGTCATTCTTCTATGACTGTCATCTCTAATGATTTTGTTATAGCTTTTGTGAATATTTAGTGCTATTCCTTGAAAGCTTCAGATCTTGAAATACATCATCATATATGAATTTCGACTTTCTTTTAAAAAGTTGAGCCTTAAATATTCCAAATTTACAAGAGCAGCGAAGTGCATGGTGGGTGATCAGACCCCTGATACTTCCCTGGAACAGTGAGTTCCCGAGCGCCACTTCACAGTCTTGTCGTCCTTCTCCTTGTTTTTCATACACCACTCTTAATATCCCTTTCTAAAGTCGGGAAGAACAAGGCAAAATGTCATGTAAGTAGTTAAAACGCAGTGGGTTGAGACTTTATAAAGCTGTTCTGTCAGATTCAAGTGATACTTCAGAAGGAAGAGCAGTGAGAAACTATACAGTAATCATTGCAAAATAAATTGGAATGTATGCTGATTCTAGGAGTCTGGCAGACCTAAGTCTGAACAAGGAGACAGCTTTAGCCAACACAGGATTTTGACAGGTTTTCCTTTAAATTAATTTTGCTAACTTTGCATCAAGTCAATCTTGATAGAATTGATAGAGATAAAACACTACTTTTTAAAAATATTTTTCAGTAACAGAACCCTTTATGAAGTTGGAGCATCTGTCAATAGATGCAAGCAATGAATTTACCAACCTTTTCCTGTCTCTCATCTCTAAAACTGAACATCCAGAACTTTTTTGTTATTCAGCCATTCAATATACTTATACACATTGTGAAACCTAGTGGTTGTTTAGCTGCATAAGACAGAAAAGTGAGGAGAGTTGAAAAAGTGGCTCTTTGCCCTGAAGTGGAGAAAAATTGAGGAAATCTAGAAGTGTCCCAGGCTTTCGGATTTGCTTTATAATCGGGCTAGAAATACAGAAAACATTTTTGTATTTCACTACAAATGACTAGAACAGTAAGAATTTCTGGACGAGCCAGAGTTAAGTAGAAAAGCTAAAAGGAATATTAAGCGAGATTACTTTATGTCATGATCATTTCAACTTCTCTGGTCGTGCTGAATACCATCAGACAGTTCTGTCTGTTCTCTGCAATTTTCAAGGGGTTATGTATAAAATTTCTTGGGATAGCTTGCCATAGAACAACTACTTATTTATAGGAAAAAAAGCAATGCATTTTTATCTGAAACTGGAATTTGCAATGCCTTACATTGCACTTCTGAAACATTGTACTGAGTGCTTGTGAATGGTGCTATTATTTCTTGCAAATGCATGAAATATTATTTTTTTCAAAAGATAAAATTGGAAAGTTTTATTATTATATGAATAGTAAAAGAATGAACATAAACCAATTCTGTCTAAGTATCTGATAGGTAATTCTAACAACAAATTTGAAAGTGTCAGTATAACAATCCCTATATAAATTTCTTTCTTTTGAGAGTAGCTTGGACAAAGAGTAAAAATAATATCCCTGAACCTGAATCTGGTCTTTTGTGAAATAAATGTATTCATTGTAACAGAATGATATAAGAACTTAAATTTTACTTCAGAAATATATGAATCCCATAGGTCTGAACTTAGCTGGGTCTTCAAGTCCCACATGATACAAGATTCGAAAACACTCCTTATTCCTAACAGTGTAAAAACTAGGGACCATGAAATGACATCATCACTGAGGAGGTTGAAACAAGCAAACAAGAAATATATTTCTACCTGAATACCTACACTGTGGAAGCTCTGCCAAGCAGCATTCCAGATGTCAAAAGTGCAAATCGGTTCAAAAAGCAATATGACAAACTCATGGAAGAGATACACATTGAGACTTTAGCAAACAAAAATATCTCTGGCTCCAGAAATCCTTAGACAGTCTGCTGAAAGCTGGGAGGATAGAGCAGAAAAAACATAGGATAAGCCTGCATCTTAGAAGCTTGCCTGGTTCTCCCAGGTTCTGTCTTGTCAGCTGCCACTTTCTATTGTCAAAGAGCATTCAGCAAAGAGACCCTTGATCTGGTTCAGTGTGCTCTTCCTATTTTCTTGTATATTGTGCAGCCCCCCAGAACTGAGTGAGTCTCCTATTCACTCATTTGATCTAGACATGCAGATCTGTTGACACAGATGTGTTTCATTCCCACAGTGGAGCTATTGAGTGGATTCTTTAGTCATACAGAGAGATGTGGGGGCTCTAAATTATTACCAAGTTAGTGAACCATTTGTTATTATTTGCTTATAAATACTTCAAAGAAACAGCGTAGCTATGAGGAAAGCTATTCTTAAAACTTGACTTTTTGTTTGCTGTCACACACACACAGGATCTTAAGGCTTCTGTCATTACAGTCAGCAGAGAAAAAATTTATAAATTACCATTAAATGGCTGGTTGACTCAGACTTGAGAGTGTACTAAACCAATAGAACTTTTGAAAAAGCTCTTTCAGTAGACACTGAAAGCTCTATTTACAGTGTCTACTTTACATGTGGACATACCTTCTGACATGTCCTCCAGCTATTGAGACCTTTCTCTGTAAATAAGACAGGCTGCCAGGGTGTTCCAGTGCTCTACACTGCAGCAAGTTATTTGTGTCTTTCTGAATCTACATGCTCCATTATTTCTTGTGCATGTGCTTCAGTTTGCTCCAAGGAAAATTTCATCTCCAATTTCTTCTGCAGTATTGCAATGAATTTAGGGGGCAGAAATTGACATTTAATAAGTAAATTTGTAAAATTAACTAACCTAGTCTATTGCTTGCAAGAGTTACTCTCTGTTTTTTGCTACAGAAACTGTCTTAAGTGTTGCTTTATTATCTGCTTAAGTCCACTGCTGAAAATTCTGTGTGTTAAGAAAAAGTTTATATTTATTTATCATTATTTAATAATCTATATTAATATAACATGTCAGCCTTAATTTTTAAGTAGTTGACTATAATTTTTGTTTTCATATGAATGGTCATTTGCAAGTCAAAGGTTGTAATTAATTGATGTGGAGATACCTAGTGTTCTTGCAGATTCCAAACAAGGATCAGAAAACACGAGCCCAATGAAAGTAGAATTTCCCATTTTGTCTGGGAAATCTTTCAATAAAAAAATACTATTTTGTCAAACATTAATTTAGAATATTTTCTGTAGAGATCTTTGCTGGGTCTGGCTGGGATGGAATTAATTTCCTCATAGCAGCCCACCCTGTGGGAGAGGGGACTGAAATGAGTTGTTGGGCGGGAGTTTAGCTTTTGGCAAAGTTAATCCAATACAACGTGACTCAGTTTTATTTCCATCAGTTTACTGATAGCTGCTCTCCTTTTTGTCTAATTCACTAATAGTGATCAGCTGAAAAGAAACTGATTTATTTGTCTCATTCTCATCAATGTTCTTTTTATCTACTACTTCATAGCTCTATTTTAATCCTACTGATTCTGTAGATCTTTGCCTCCTGAAACTAATTTATCTGCTGCTCTGTGCAGTATGAACAAAAGAAGCAAAGCCAGTGATCCACGCCTTTCAATGGCATACATAAATGATCTTTATCTTGGGAAAACACTGTTTGAAAACTTCAGAATAGCCATAATTTATTGAAAAATGTAATGGAAAACAACCAATGCCATAGGAAATTTTCAATAATTTTTAACAATTATTTTTAAAAGTATATGTAAATAAAAGTATATGTTTTCTACCTACTCACTTCCTTCTGCTTTCCTCTTTTTTTAACAGTAAATACAATAAATTGAAGAATATCCACAATTCGGTTCTTTACTTAAATTTTGTAAGCTTGTTCAAATTGGAAATGAATCTTATTGTTTACTTTCCATTGCTTTAAACTAACTCTTCAAACCATAAATAAACAGCTTCTAAAAGGAGTAACTGAGTATCAAGTTTTTCAGATTATTTATCTTATTTCCCATGAATAAACTGAATTAGATATCAAGGATTATTCCAGTCCCTTTTTCTGATAAATGTAAAAAAACCCTGAAACCAAAAGTGAAACAAAAATTAACAAACAAAAAACCCCCCAAGCAAGCAAACAAACAAAAAACCACAAACAAAAGCCCCCAGCACCAAACTCCAAACTGTTATAAAAAGTCAGTGAAAACTTGAACAGTCTCTTGTGAAATAAAAAGACATCTGGAAAAATCTCTTTATGACATTAAAATTCAGTGAAGATCCCACACACGGATGACACACCTGACCCTGTTAATTAGAAATGGCTCATTTTTAGAGGTTTGGTTGTGCTCCCTAGAGTTGTTTCCTCCTCACTGTTAAGGGGAGCCCAGGACGAGAAGCCCAGATATAAATATGTGCCCTGGGGAGATGGAGCCTGCTGCATACCCTGTATAAATACATTACCTTTGCAAATGGCCCAGCATCTCATTGTTTTAATGGTGAGAAAATGCTAACTCTAAATTCATTTATTGCTTGTTTATATTCATTAATTCTTAAGATGGTGTTCTCCCTGGGCAGTATCTGGTGAAGAACTCTGTACTGTATATTAAGAAAGTCTTGGCTGTATCATTTGAGAATGTCATAGTTCCTTGTGGAATTTTTTTCCTCTAACATTATAACATCAAAATCAACCTATGCCAGGGTTCTAGAATGGTGCCTTTGTTTTATTTTTCTCTCCGAAACCAAGTTTGGACAAAGCAGATTCTGTTTTACTGCTGCATGCTTACGGTTGTATTCTCTTTAGCCATTTGGATAAAATTACCTAAGTTTGACTTCTGACAACAGGTTAAGCAGAGATTGAACTGAAACAATATTTGCAACTGTCAGTAGGAACTCATCTATTCAATAAGACATTTTATGTATTTAAAAATATTGTAAGAGTACTATTTCTACTTCTGAGCCTTTCAAACTAGGTGAGTTAAACTTTTGAATACTAATCACAAGTCAGTTACCATTATTACTCTAATAATAACCTTCTGTAGTAGAGAGGTAGAGATAATGATTCCAAAGCACTGCTCAGTAAAGTTTTTTTCTACATAATCCTGCATTAGAATAATTACATAGTAAGTTTACCATGCTCCAAAATAAAAACTGAAGTTTTCTATCTTGCGTTTCTGAATTATTTAAAAATAAATAAAACATGAGTTAAAAAGTTCTCACAATGAGATTGGAGAGATAAAGTTGGAAGTCATATTAAAAACACTAGTAATAAAAGATATATTGTGACTGGGTGACAGGAAGGCAAAGTTTTCATGTGTTGACAGGGGACAGCCTTCCAGGCTCTGTATGAAAGTAGTAGTGCCAAAATACACACAAAACTTACCACAAGATAGCACTCTAGTGGAATCTTCAGGGAGTTTCATGGTTCATTTTCCAGTCGAGATGAGGTCTGAGTGAAGGCAGGCTGAGTACAGGCAGCTGGAGCAGAAAGAAACAGCCAATCTACAGCTCAGAAGAGGAGGTGCAAGCACCAAGGCCCAGAAGAATGAGTACACAAAATAAGGCAATAGCAGGGGAAGGAACCGGGATAAGAAAGGCAGAAACAGAGGACTACAGAGACAAAGCAAGGGCAAGAGAGCCTGGCAACAGCAACAATAGCACCAAGCCTGGATTGCTCCCAGGCATCCTTAATCACCACCTTTCAACAACAAATATGTTGGAAAACTCTCAGTGCTGATGTGTATTCCAGTTTCTGGCAACTGCCCCGTGTAGGGGTTACTAATGGTACCAGGCCTGCCTGGAGTAGGTAGGTCATCTTGCAGCCTTCTGAGCTGTGGTTCTGAAAGACTTGACTCTCAAAAAAGCACAGCTTGGCTCCAGAGGAAAAGATTTCTTCTCCTTTTTTTTATTTTCTGCCTCAGCAACAGTGGCTGTTTTTCATGTTTTTAAAAGCTAATTATAATTGATACATGAGGAGTGCTGCGATTGCAAGGTCAATTACTCAGAAGTTAGAAAAATGTCAGAATTAAGGTTGCCTATACAGCCTTAATTAGTCTGTCTTAGATGTAAGAATTACCATCTATAATTACATTAGCACATGCAATTTTTTTCTTAGCATTCTCTCCTCATTGAGTTCACAGAGTGCCAATCAAGTTTTATAATGAAAGAGACTGTCTACTGTAGGATACCCATGTAATTTTTTTCCAGAAAATGAAGATACACAGCTAATAAAACAGGAGCTGAATGCAGAAAGATTTAATAACTGTTATTGCTGGATACTTCCCAAAGAAACTGGACTTCATCAGAGTGTTCCACTGTGATTCTGGGCAAGTTACACTCACACTGTGTGGGCATGGGCCGTGGGCTTTTCATCTCTTCTGTGCCTGGTTGCTCTAATCTGGAGCTGGAGAATAACAAAATACAATGCAATGATGCAGAGGGTGTTCTCATAATGCATAAATGTAGGGTGTCAAATCGGGGTTACGTTTGAAACCTTAATTCTGATATTTATTAATTTTGGAGTACTCATCTGGCAATATTTTCATGTAGTGCTTCTCCTTCAGTGCTTTGTTTGTGTGGTTCTTAGATGCTAAATGTGACTGGGCTATTCAGACCTTAGTGCCAATCTTGATTTTTGTCATCCTGACAAAAGGGTCTAGACTTGAAACATTTTGAAACATGACTGTGCCTTTAACATTCAGGCTGGGTTTAAGTCAGAGCTGTGAACAGCAGTGGTTAATTCTTACTTTTCCTTACCTGTCTTTATTTTCTTTGGCTAATTTCTATGTTTCCTTATCCTTCTTCCTTTCTGTTAAAATGCAAATTTATTGCCACAATAACAATAAAGCTAATGTAAATTGTCTAAATTATCTCAGTTAGTTTTAACTGTCTAGCCATGAAAGTCACAAAGTTTTAGAAAACAGAGACATGATAAATCAAACCTGACATGATTTATGTACAGTTGCTTTTGCTGTATGATGAAGAACCTAGGCTAATATATTCCAGACTCATTTCTCTTCATAATCAAATACCAATGCTTCTATCTCACTAAAGTAAACAGTCTGTGGGGAGGGGCAGGGTGTGTCCTACATCCTGTCCCTCACCATAGGGGCACTCCTACAGAGAAGCATTGCTGAAGATATGTTGAGATGCTTCACATATTATCAATTCCCAAGGTCCTCTCTTGCTCTCTCTTCTGGCTCCCTAATGTGCTCCTCCAAGAAGCCATGCAACTTGTGGTAGTTGCATGACAAGGATGTTGTTTTGCACGGTCTTCTATAACATCAATGACTGGTGAATGCTCACCTTGGATGGCCAGAACTGTCAGGAGAAAATCTGTGTGAATATCACCAGGGTGGAGGATTCTGGTGTAGCTCTCACTCTGGGTGCCCAAACAAGGGAACACACAGCACCCATCTGCTTTGTCTTTCGGCTCAGCTCTCTTTAGGTAAGAATTGCAGTTGATTCCCTGCAACAGAGGAATGAACAACATCTATAGAAGATTCATTTCAGGTTAGAATAAAAAGATATTAGTAGTCATATCGAAGTCCTTCTTCATGACAATAAATAGGTTTTTTTACACTGTTTTTTATCAACCGATCTCAGAATGCTTTACAAAATATTTTTTAACCATATTTTCGTTAGTGTTTTGTCCAGTTTAGATTTAATGTTAGTGTTCAAAAATATGCTACAATTTCTGTATGCTTGCAATGCTCCAAGACAGGGAAATCAAGAAGTATCTGCTTGTCATATAAAACTTAAGGATGAAACCATCAGAGGATAAGGATTGAGGCACACTGCATGTAGTTTCTCTTTGGTAAGTTCTCTTGCCATGTTAGTACCACTGGAAAGCCAGTTTAATCAGAAGAAAAAAAAGGAGGGAAAATAAAAACAGCGGCAAAACTTTTTCAAAATTGAGCAGCCTTTCTGTGAACAGAAAACATCATTTCATTTCTGAAATTAACTTTAAAAAATGAACCGTTAATTTTTTAAATTACACAATGGTAACCATTAATATTATTAGTATATATTCTATGCTAAACAAAGTCATGTAATCAAAATCATCTGTAACCATGTCAGACAACTTTAATTATCAGCATATCTCATTCTTTTACCATTATGATGCGCAGTGGCGTTTTGACTAGAGTATTATTCAGCTGCCAGGTTAGCTTTTACAGCTGCGGATATGGGAGTAACCTTTGTGTGCAATGATTTTGCTCATAGTGTGATTAACTTGTAGCCCAAAATCTTTTTTAATTCCTCTAAATTATTTTTCATATTAGCCAAAAGTGTAAAATGTTGACTGACTGCTTGGGTCAAAGATGAAAAGTGAGTGTAGATTAGAAGTTTTCCAGTTAATTATTTTTAAACAAAGGTATATTGGAAGAAAGAATTGGTTTTGAAAGAAATTTAACTACATTTTTTTTCATTTCAAGAATGTTGATAAGTCCTTTACAACAATTTTGGGGTTTTATTACTTTGAATTTCATCTTTAAAAACTATTTTTGCATAACTTATGCATAAACTTACTAAATCATTAAAAATGAAACAAAGTATATTTTCAGGATAAAATATTTCCACTTCTGTCATACTGTGCCGTTATCATTATGTTAATGTATTTTAGATAAAATTTTCATTTTTGTCTAAAAATAAAGGAGGCTCTTAATGGGACAAAACAAGACTTTCCACACAGGTTTATTAAGCATGAATTTTGCCCTAGGCAAAGTTTAGACATTAACTATTTGATTGGCAAAATTCAATCAGATTTCTAACTTGTGAATTATGCTTTCCGATTTTTTTTTTCTGCTATGCCACCACAATGCCTCAGCAAGCAATCTAGAGATGGGCTGTATTAGTCATATTTCATCTTAAATCTTCTTTAAGTATTGGAACCTGTGTATTATATAACTTATGAAATATTAAAGCCCATAATGATATCAATATATCACAGTCAATTAAAATAACTACATTATCAAATCAAATTCAATAGAATGCATATTTTATAAAAGATGTAAATGTTTATGCCTGCATCATAGTTCCTAGCTAAAATTTTGTGTTAATGCTGACAGATCTTCTCTCCTTTTTAGAGAGATTCCAGCTCTGCTGTTTCTTGAAAAGACATGAAAAACCAAGACAGGAGAAGAAAAATAGCAGAAAATAACTTGTATCCACATGGTTTCTTCTGTTTACCCTGTCTAGAAGGTCCTCCCTGCTTCTTTATTTGAAACAGGGCTTTGAAACTTTCATCTCCCTACAGTTGTTTTATTCATTATTCTTAGAAAACTCTTTCTCTCCTTTCATTGCGTTTTTTTTAATATATATCCATATAGTTTAAAAGACATAAGAAAAACCTTATACCTTGGTGGATATTGCACCAGTTGAGATTATTTCCAGCCCATGCTTCAATGAGTGTATAGGCAATTATATAGTTATGTACAGCCTAATAAAGACTGTAAGCTTATTATTTACCTGAACTAACTGTTCCATGCCTATGCTGCTTACTCAAAGCCTTTAGAAACCTAAACATGTTGCTTTTTAGTACAAAGGTGGATGTGGTGATTTATCTATCATCTATCATGGAAGCAGCAGTACTAAAAAAAAAAATCTCCTGTTTCAATATCTGTGTCATGTGAGTAGACCTTTCAGATATGCTACTAGTAAAGAAAGAATTTTAATTGTCCTTTAAAATTAGTTTGATGTGGCCCAAATAATCTTACTAGGCTCTTGTCTGAACAGACAGTCTAAGATTATTGAAGAGAATCACAGATTTAATTCATCAGAGGTAGGGATCTGAATTAACATTCTTTTATCACTAAAATTAAAGTGTCTGTTTTCCAGTAGGGTTTCAGCTTGTTATCTTCTTTCCTTTTCACATGGCCTAGCAGAAGCAGGTGGTCTGACATTAATAAAAACCACCCTGGAGAAAATTCTGAAGAATTTTTTCTTTAAACATGGCTCATTTTGTCTACTTTACATATTCATTCTCCAAGATATCCTTATACATATTTGGATCAATACATTAGAGTGTCTAATCCTTATTACCTACACAAATCACTCTTTTCATTAACATCACACTTACATTAGCAATTATTAGCATATTACCATAATTACATCATTATTATAATTTAAACTTACAGATCATTTATTGCCCTAAACCAATTCTATTAAGCAACTCAGATGAAACTTGTTATAAATAATATGCCTCTGTTCTCCTTTCCAGCCAACAAAGTTACTTTCTATCACTACCTACATGCTGAGTATTAGGGCAGCTTTCTCTAGTGCCATACCATTTATTCAGTTTTCTCATATCAAACAAGACGAAATTTTACTCTTCTAGGCAAACTTCTGTTGGGCTAGAAGTCTTCTGACCTGTTTCCTTCTGGAGCAGATGTATTCATCATACCAAAATCCTATGAGGCAGATGGCGTTGTCACCTCAGTTGTGGTGACTCACTCGGAGAAGAAAAGTTTGTATTAGGAAGAGGTATAATCAAGCTGAACAAAAGACAGAAAAAATTGTGACTAGCAAAGGAGGCCCCCACTATGTAGGAAATCCAGAAATGAGATCTTCAAAATCATAGGATTATCTCAGTCCCTGAAAAGAATGTTAAACCAATTCCTCTTTGAGTCAGGTCCAAAGGCATGAAGGAGCAGGCATCCATCGGAAATAATTAAGATGGACTCAAAAAAGGGTCATTCATGCCCATTCAATATGAATGGCTGAAATGAAATGACTAGCTACATAGCCAGGTAAGAGTGGTGTAAAATACATTTATTGAGGGTATATGTATAACTGAATTTACTAAAGCTTTGGACATCTCCTCCATCCCCTCTTTTGGAAGTTGAGGAAGCGGTAAGTAGATGGAAGATGGTCTGGTCAGCTGTATTCAAAGGGAAAAGCGCATTCATTTCCAGTCTGGCTTTCATCCTCTGATGAACGTTTCAATTAACAGCTCCAGGGACAGAGACTTGACAGAAACCTTAAGAAGTTCGTCAGGCAGCAGTGCCAAGTTCTGCACCTGGAGTGTAGTAATTCTGTGGTATAAGATAGACTACTGGCTGAGGAAAAGCTGTTATTAAAGGCTTCTGAGGATTATATATATTTGTGCCAGTTTGGGCTGGGATAGAGTTAATTTTCTTCATAGTAACAAGTGTGGGGCTATATTTTGGATTTGTGCTGGAAAGAGTGTTGATAACACAGGGATGTTTAAGCTGCTGAGAAGATCTTACATACATTTAAGGTCTTTTCTGCTTCTCATCCCACCCCACTAGATGGGAGGCTGGAGGTGCACAAGGAGCTGGGATGGGACACAGCTGGGACAGCTGATCCCAGCTGATCACAAGAATATTCTATACCATTTGGCATCATTATCAGAATACAAAGCTGGGGGAAGAAGAAAGAAGCACAGGACATCTAGAATGGTGATGTTTGACATCCCAGGTCACTGTCGCGTGTGATGAAACTGTCCTGGAGATGCCTGCTAATAAGGAGTGGTGCATTAACTGCTTGGTTTGATTTGCTTGTGTGCACACCTTTTGCTTAACCTATTAAACTGTCTTTATCTCAACCCATGAGCTTTCTCACTTTTGTCCTGCTGATTGTCTTTCCTGTCCCAGTGGTGAGGGAGAGTGAGTGAGTGACTGCATGGTGCTTAGCTGAGGGTAAACCACAGCAAGATTCAACTCTACAGTGAAATTCCATTGAAAATATCAATAAAGTTCTAATATATTTGTCTGTATTTGAAGAAATATGGCTACTGTATATACTAATGTATGGAGGGAAGTTATAATTCACCAGTGGCTGGCACTGCTGAGGCCAAAACTGGTCTGCTGCAGCCAGTATTGGTTCTCTTTTCCAACATAAATGTGGAAAACCTGTTGGAGCACCAAGAGAGAGTAGAAATGACCGAAGCTTTGCACAGGGGAATAATAAGAAGAGGCTCAACAAACTGACCTTCATTAATCTGGTGTAGAGGCGATTAGGAGGTGACCTAAGAGATGCCTGAAATTACTTGAATGGCAGTTATAAAGATGATGAGATCAAATTATTTTTGTTAGCAGCAAGCAATAGAAGATTGGACAAAGATCCCAAAACCTGACTTGGTGGTTCATGTTAGGCATTCCGAAATGGAACACTGGGCAGGGCAACACTGAACCAGATTACTCAGAGAGCTGGTTGTATATTAAATGTTGACAATCCCTGCAACAGAAATTTTTACAAGACAGAGATAAATTTATTGTTTTACTGATCATCATACCATCACGTGTGATTTACTCCTACTGGTAAAGAGATTGATGACCATTAGATAGTGAGATGACGTTCTAAACCTAAACTCCTAGGTAAATTTCTACAATTAAACTTTGCTGTGGAGAATTGAAAGGAACACTCATACTTTCAGCAGGGAAACACAAAATTCTGTCCTGAAATGCACTGTTTTAGAAAGCAAACACTTCTCCAGTGCAAGAGTACTGAACTGTATATAATTTGGTTTGGTGCACTCAACTTTGGTTTGTTGCAAGATACCAGATTATTGAAATGAGAAAGGAAAAATATTCACTGCTTAATGTTAAACAAAGAAAATTAAATTAAAAAAAAAAAAACAAACCAACATTTGGACAATGAAGATTTTTTTCACTTCTTTTTGACTTGTATTCAGTTGTTTCATTGTCTGTTTTCAGCAGTAAGTGTAGAATTTTGTGTTACAGATAATTAAAATGTAAACATAGGCTAGTCCTTTAATTTTTCAATTATACTTTCAGTTAGTTTTACATGAAGCCTTATTTTGTATAAAAGCAAGTCACAGAAAAATGAGAAACACATGCTCTGAATTAATGACAGTCCAGTCCGCAGATGTTTCCAATTCAAAGGTTTGTCAAAGTCATAAATCAAGTACATAAGATTCTGGCCTAATGAAGCAGGTTGCCACTGTCTTCTATCTTTTACCTCATCTGTGCAGTGCAGATATTGTCCACTACATCTGTACTAGATTGGAATTATTAACAACACATTCTAAGATATCTGAGAAAAGTTCCCTTCTGTCTTTTATGTTCAACTTAATTGTTCAGCTATAACGGAAAAGATAATTTGGCATCACAGTCTTTAGGATACATACTTCCAACTAAAATACCCCACCGGGATCAAGAAATAATATAGCAGCTTTTAATTAGGGTATTTTGCATGAAATGTTTTGCATAGTTAACTAATATAAATAAGGCGTTATTGCATAAACCATGGAAATCAGAGTATTAATTCAACAAATGCACTGAAAACAGTATTTTGAAGGACACATTAGGAAAAGCCAAATAAGCGTAAAAAAATCCTCAAAAGAAATATGTCTTCCTTTTTCGTCTTAAAAAAAAAAAAAAAAAAGAAAAAAGGGGAAATTTGTTGTATTTTCCGTCCCCAATATAGCCTGTAGATGGATATCCGAAACCCAGTTCTTCAGGACAAATAATGAAACTGAGCCACTGCCCTCTAAAGGTTAAATCATAGGACAGAATAATTTAAAATCCCTAAGCATGCACTCCAGGAACAGCCCAGCTCCCTGCTAGAGTCAAACCTGAGAGTGGTCTGTCATGGTTTAACTCCAGCTGGCAACTAAACACCACACAGCCACTTGCTCACTTCCCCCTCAGCAGAAACAGAACTGAAAGGGTAAAATTGAGCAAAGTCATGGTTTGAGATAAAAACACTTCGACGACTGAAAGAAAACATACTACTACTGCTATATCTACTACTGCCACAGCTATGATGTTTCTGATGTTGAGGTAATGAAAAGACAATAAAAAAGAGAAATAAACCCCAAGAAAGACAAGTGATGAAAATTGCTCACCATCGACTAATGCCCAGTCAGTCCCCAAGCAGTGGCTCCCTGCCATCTCCCACATCATTTTATTGCTGAACACAATGACCTGTGGTATGCACTATCCCTTGAGCCCCTACAGCTGTCCTGGATGGAACTCATCCCAACTCCTTGTGTTCCCCCAGCCTCCTCGCTGGTGGGGTGGGGAGCAGAAAAGACCTTGATGCTGTGCAAGCCCTGCTCAGCAGTAACTAAAGCAACCCAGAATCAGCAACACTGCTTCCAGCCCACATCCAAAACACAGCCCCATGCTACTGACTGTGAAGAAAATCAGCTCTGTCCCAGACAGAACCAGCACATGGATATTGTCATGTTCATATTCTGCATTCATTATTTCTTTTCCAGTAAAAGGAACCCTGGGTAATAGCAGTATGCAGGAAAAAATATTCTACGATGGCCTCCAGTCTGGATATCCAGGGAACAGGAACTGCAGATATTGTTCATCATATACTTGCAGAGCAGGTAGTATGTTACTGAAAATCTCTTTTCCAATGGTCAAGAACTCTCTTTTATTATCTTCAAACTGTCTCTGTATGTGTAAATTGTCTATTCATAGTCACATTTCCATTTGTATTTGAAATTACTTGCTGTCTTTTCATGGGATAAGTACATGTATTCAATAAAAACTGCCTTTCATATGCAGCATGACCAGTACAAGAAATTTGCTTTGTTGTACAAATTCCATTCTCACTTTCACATTTACATTGATGTGGAAACATTCCAGCTAAATCAGTGTTGCAACTTCTGCATTGTAACACTGTAACATATTACTATTTAGCTTTTTATATCCTTGCAAATCAAATCTTCAGAATATCCTAAAGGCATAAGAAAGGGCATTCCAGATTAGGCCTGTGTCTCCGTGTTTTGTCTCCAAAGTGTGTATGTGTGTAATAACAGATGCAGAAAATATGTATACCCACACATACATATATATATATGTACATACATATACATATATTTTCATAATACTTTTATTCTGTTGTTTCTGTTCCCTCAAAACTTTCACTGGGAATGGTTTACACACGTGTATAGCATCACAGAATAATTAAGGTTGGAAAACACCTTTAAGATCATCAGGTTCAGCACTGCCAAATCCGCCACTAAGCCATACTCTGTAGTGCCTGTCTTTTAAATATCTCTGGGGATGGGCACTCCATGTCTTCAGTTTTGGGCTTCTCACTATAAGAAAAACACTGAGGTGCTGGAGCCAGTTCAGAGAAGAGCATGAAAGGTGGTGAAGGGTCTGGAGCACAAGTCTTAATGTGGAACAGCTGAGGGATGTGGGGAGTGTAGCCTGGAGAAAAGGAGGCTCCGGGTAGACTTCCTCTCTCTCTTGTCAACCAACTCCAGTCGTAAAGCTATATTTACTTTGTGTCATGTTTTAGTCCCATGTTTAACTGTATTCCAGAAGATTATGTGTACAGATCTAGAAACTCTTAAGTGTGATTTGTTAGAAGTGTGCAGCTGAAGGATGATCAGATATCAAAAAAAGAATTAGGGAATAGAAGCTGGTCCAACTAGTTCTACAACACATTTCTACAATACAGAAGAACATTTGCTTTTTTGAGAGGGTTGGTCTGCAGACAGAAAACTCTTTTCTTGTGAAAAGGTCATTGCATTTGATATATTTGAATGGTGACATGAAGAAGCCCAGAGAATCCATGCAGCTCCCATTACAAAGTTCTTGTCCCTGTAAGACAGAGATAAAACTTTGTGTCTTTGATTGGTAGAAACCGAAAATCAGACAAAGCATACACTGGGTTGTCTGAATTTCTAATAAATATAATTTTCTATCTCTATAGTCATCCAAAATGTAAATATCATAGTTGGATTCTAGGCATACATAACTATTTGGGAAGATGCTATCAGAGAAATTTAACCCATTTAATAGAGAGACCATGTATCTTTACTTAGTTTTTCTGTGTCTCATCTATATATTAGATGCTTGGAAACATGTAACAAATATCTTAGAATTCTAGGCAGCTGCGATCAGTTATAATTCACAAAAATTTATGACATCTGTGGATCTGTTTCATTTATTTAGAATTATGAATCCATAATTTAGATTTTGAGCTATGTTTTTTTTTTTTTTTAATATTCCTGTGTAGATTAGGAATAACTAAACTGAAGTAAAACATCTCAGTTCACGCCTGGTTTAAGTTATTGCAGTGAATCTCAGCCTATTCAATGAAGATACATGTATGGTAGATTTGAATCCCTGTTAGACATACATGCTGGCAAGCTTCCAAGAAAGGTAATCATTTTATACAATGAAGCTATTATCATGAAATATAGTGCTAATGCTGTGACATTTCACAGTGTCTCATGCATTAGGCTGAGATATTTTCTCTCAGGACTTAAATTTTTTGGCCAGGTGAAGAAGATCTTTGGAGGATATTACTTGTTTAAGTGCCTTTGTTTTTAAGAAGCAACTGCCAAAGCCCAAATGAATAGTGATGGTGCAGTTGGNCATTTACATTGATGTGGAAACATTCCAGCTAAATCAGTGTTGCAACTTCTGCATTGTAACACTGTAACATATTACTATTTAGCTTTTTATATCCTTGCAAATCAAATCTTCAGAATATCCTAAAGGCATAAGAAAGGGCATTCCAGATTAGGCCTGTGTCTCCGTGTTTTGTCTCCAAAGTGTGTATGTGTGTAATAACAGATGCAGAAAATATGTATACCCACACATACATATATATATATGTACATACATATACATATATTTTCATAATACTTTTATTCTGTTGTTTCTGTTCCCTCAAAACTTTCACTGGGAATGGTTTACACACGTGTATAGCATCACAGAATAATTAAGGTTGGAAAACACCTTTAAGATCATCAGGTTCAGCACTGCCAAATCCGCCACTAAGCCATACTCTGTAGTGCCTGTCTTTTAAATATCTCTGGGGATGGGCACTCCATGTCTTCAGTTTTGGGCTTCTCACTATAAGAAAAACACTGAGGTGCTGGAGCCAGTTCAGAGAAGAGCATGAAAGGTGGTGAAGGGTCTGGAGCACAAGTCTTAATGTGGAACAGCTGAGGGATGTGGGGAGTGTAGCCTGGAGAAAAGGAGGCTCCGGGTAGACTTCCTCTCTCTCTTGTCAACCAACTCCAGTCGTAAAGCTATATTTACTTTGTGTCATGTTTTAGTCCCATGTTTAACTGTATTCCAGAAGATTATGTGTACAGATCTAGAAACTCTTAAGTGTGATTTGTTAGAAGTGTGCAGCTGAAGGATGATCAGATATCAAAAAAAGAATTAGGGAATAGAAGCTGGTCCAACTAGTTCTACAACACATTTCTACAATACAGAAGAACATTTGCTTTTTTGAGAGGGTTGGTCTGCAGACAGAAAACTCTTTTCTTGTGAAAAGGTCATTGCATTTGATATATTTGAATGGTGACATGAAGAAGCCCAGAGAATCCATGCAGCTCCCATTACAAAGTTCTTGTCCCTGTAAGACAGAGATAAAACTTTGTGTCTTTGATTGGTAGAAACCGAAAATCAGACAAAGCATACACTGGGTTGTCTGAATTTCTAATAAATATAATTTTCTATCTCTATAGTCATCCAAAATGTAAATATCATAGTTGGATTCTAGGCATACATAACTATTTGGGAAGATGCTATCAGAGAAAATTAACCCATTTAATAGAGAGACCATGTATCTTTACTTAGTTTTTCTGTGTCTCATCTATATATTAGATGCTTGGAAACATGTAACAAATATCTTAGAATTCTAGGCAGCTGCGATCAGTTATAATTCACAAAAATTTATGACATCTGTGGATCTGTTTCATTTATTTAGAATTATGAATCCATAATTTAGATTTTGAGCTATGTTTTTTTTTTTTTTTAATATTCCTGTGTAGATTAGGAATAACTAAACTGAAGTAAAACATCTCAGTTCACGCCTGGTTTAAGTTATTGCAGTGAATCTCAGCCTATTCAATGAAGATACATGTATGGTAGATTTGAATCCCTGTTAGACATACATGCTGGCAAGCTTCCAAGAAAGGTAATCATTTTATACAATGAAGCTATTATCATGAAATATAGTGCTAATGCTGTGACATTTCACAGTGTCTCATGCATTAGGCTGAGATATTTTCTCTCAGGACTTAAATTTTTTGGCCAGGTGAAGAAGATCTTTGGAGGATATTACTTGTTTAAGTGCCTTTGTTTTTAAGAAGCAACTGCCAAAGCCCAAATGAATAGTGATGGTGCAGTTGGAACTCCTCTGTTGTAGGATGTGAAGGTTTATAGACAAGTTTATAGAATGTCAAGTCATATTATCAGCTACATGGGGATACGACCTGATGGGCAGAAATCACATCTTCAAAGTGTCATCCCGATACACTAGAGACTGAGAGCCACTGCCCTGCCTTTCAGTGGTATAAAGTTGTTCATAGTGATATAAAAATAGCTTCCACTCTGGATACAAAAAGACTACAGCTTGAAAGGTTTAGAAATTGATAATAATTCTTGAATAGAAAATCTTAGGCATGAGGTGCAATGCTTTTCAATTCTTTTTGTCTGTTGTATTATACTAAACATATCTGTATTTTGCTGGGTTAGTAGGAGGGGCATTATTTCAATAATGACTCAAGGCTGCTTTTGTAAAGACAACAGCAGCATCAAACTTCTATTTAAAGCCTCTGAGCTCAAAATTACGGCATCTGAGTTCAGACAGCTTCCAGGTGGTGTTTGGGAGTGAAGCCTGAGGGAGTTGGGTGAGGCGTTGCTGTCACCTAGCTCCTGTCCTACACGCATCTGGTGGCTTTATTTCAGCTGTACAGTCTTCACCTGTGCATGCAAAAGTGGAGCTCTATTCACACCAAAGCCTAACCTTGGAGGCACTTCGAGCATGTAAAGGACTGCTGTCAACAGTGACATTTTCCAGGAAAGTGAAGTCTGGCATCTGAGCAATCCTGGCTTCTTCTTCAGTTGTCCCCCTGGGGTCCATGATGTGGCTGTGAATCTGTCAGTGTTATTCATGCCACACTTACTGTAGCAAGCCTTGCACACACCATACGTGACACTTGTACCACTGTTGCTCCCTGCTTAGAGATTCTGTCCCAGGAATAAGAGAGCCAGATCCATTCCTTCCTTTATTTGAAGGAATTACAGGTAATCTCCATTCTGATATGCTTTTTTGTCACTTTTCTTTGAAGTTTCCCTGCTTAGAATTAAATAGAACTGTCATACAAGATCTTTTTCAAAGGGTTTGAATTAAAAAGAATTTGGGTCAGCATGCTGTATTTTATCAGGGTTGGTTTTTTAATTAGTTTTTAATTCTGGGCTGTAAATGTTACCAAAAAAAAGCCTGCAAAGGCACCCACATCCCCTTTCTCTGCCTCCACCACCCTCTGACCCTCAGAGAGCAACAGAACTAAACCAGACCAGAAGCTCACCTTCAGTGGTGCTCAGCAGCAGATGTTCAGGGAATGAATATTAAGAGCAGTGTATGCACAAAGTGGTACTTTCCTCGCTTCTGTTCTTGCCGCTTCAGGCTGTCTCTGGTTCGGGGAGCTCCTGAACTAAAGCCAGAGGCTGTAATCAGACCACCACGTTTAGCAGTCCTTGGTGGAGCTTTCCTCCATTACCTTGCCTAATCAGCTTTTGAACCCATTTATACTCTTGGCAACCAAAACATCCAGTAGCCACAGGTTCAACAATCCATTTAAGTATTGAATGACAAAGGTATTTCCTTTGAGTACTTCAGAAAATTTTCTTTGTCATTACATTTCATTCCATGTCATCAAAACCAAAATACAATTACCCATTCCATCTTACTTATGTTTTTACAGAACTCTGTTTTATCCCAGTCATCTCTTGTCTGAGTTGGAGTGTCTCAATCAGTTTAATATTTTCGTAGACATGCTTTACATGTCTTTCAGCCTACCAGTGGCATTATGTTTGTTTCTTTTCCTATGAGATGACCAGAACACCGTGAGGTTTTCAGAATGTGAGTGCGTCAGTGATTTGCATATATCTATAGAATTATAGTGTTTTCATTTCTTTTTCAGTCCTGCTCTCTATCTTTCACTCAGCTGCCCTTGACATCTTCTTTTACACCATAGTTAAGTATTAAACTCAGGCTTTCAGAAAGTTATTAACCATAATTTTAGGTTTTGTGATTTTTTAATCTGGAAAGTTTATATGGACTTCGGTGCATACAAAATTTAATGTATAGTTAAATTAATACATTTTAATGGAATATATGGAATAAATTATTATAGAATGTTCACATGAACTAAACTGAAAATTTAACATTAACAGAAAGATGTTAGTTTTTAACAACTTTAATGCAAATTAAGGATGCATGGAAATCAAACCTATATTTTTGTTTATGCTACTTCTAGTAAACAAGGCTTTTAGAGTTGTAAGCAAAGGTCAGCTCCCTTTCAGCACAAGTATGACCCAAAAATTCAAACAAAATTTACAGATTAGGACAAAATTAAGGAAATTAAATACTTTTGCACTATTTTATTGGCAAAATAGAAGCAGAGAGTGAGTTTACCATACCACAGCAAAAGACCTATAAATCTTTTGGAAATACGTCTGTAACTTCTGAAAATCTTAGCCAGTGTTATATCCATAAGACTATCCAACCCTGTTAAATACTCTAAAGGAACCATGACTTTTCTATTTGTTTGCTCATTCAGAAATATTTGTGTCTTATAACAGAGAATATACAGATTTGCAAGGTTTTTGGGGTTTGTTAACTTTTGAATGATTACAATTTTTAAATGGGTTTCGTCTTTTACAGGAATTTCTCTTGCGCTGTTCCTCACCGAGGAAACAAGGACAAACACAGTGGCAGACAATAGAAAACAAGTGGTCCTATTTCATGTCCTTCACACCCTGTGCCTATCTCCTGGTCACTGATTTGAAGCACCATATCTGTTCCATTTGATTCCAGGTCACATGAAATCATGTCGCTACTCTGAAGATCCTTTCTTGCAAGACTCTGGACCAGAAATGAAGACAAATATACCCAGCTGTAACCTAGGAGAAATGTATTGATGGCTGGAAGTAAACATTCTAAAGAATCTGGCGCCAATTCACTAGTGTTGTGGAATTTTATATGGAACCTTTAAAGGCCATAACATCAGGGGGACTCAGCTTTGTAGATTTTCTCTGGGGGAAAAGAAAACCGACAACAAAGCCACTTGTAGCACTCCATCCTGTGGCACCAGGATGCGACACTGGGATATTTCTGATTTGTGGTGCAAGAATACTACTCTCTAAAATGCTAATACTGTTTCCTGCATTCTTGATATACCTTTGGAGAACACATTTCTGGCCTGGTCATAATATCTGCAAATGTCATAAACCAGGACAGGAATTCTACTGAGGACATTAATAACTGCATGGAGGCTTTGTGGAAAGATTTATGCCATCAGATATTTTGCTTGCTGTTAAATTTAGCCTACTACTCTGTGTCTCACTCCTGCCTTTCACTCACAAATATTGAAAATATGCCAGTTCTGTGAAAGTTTGCTTTCCTTTTTCTGACTGACACACATACTCAGTTTGAAGAGCAAACAGCTCAAAAGGTAATTTTGGGATCAATATAAATAAAACTGGCACTTCTCTGATGGCAATTTCTTTGTTATTGCTCTGGGTAGAAGCAGTAGTGGACAGGCTTGGAACATGGTGTGCCATATGATGAATTGCTTCTTCTGTGTTGATATTTTCTTTGTCTGATTTATTGTATTGCTAAGATTAAGATACAGATGTTCTACTTAATATGTTGTTCTGTGTATATGGATGCAAAAGCATGACGTGTAGTAAATCCATTTACAGTTCACTTCTGAGTTTTGGGCCACATGCTCTCTTCCACTAATTCATCAACTTCAGACTTATTCTACTATTACAAAAAAAAGTGAAAAGCCACCATCTTTCAGGAGCAGGAAGCAGTCTAACACCTCATTTTCTTCTCAGATGTAAAATTTTCTGTTTTATAAAGCACACTAGGTTTATGACGGAAAAGCCAGATCAGAATACTAATTAATATGTCTTGGCATAAAAATGTCATGTTTTTAAGTAATGTAAAATCTTCAAGAAGACCTAGTTTTAGGCACAACACTGAATATTATAGGGAGACTTTTTTGGCATGTTAAAAATGAAGGTAGATTGTGGGTGTTCTTCTTATCCTTGAAGATGGCAGTCCAAGACCCAAATTCAGTCTGAAACTCGAAACTGTGTGACTGCCAAGATGAAGCCAATGAACCCCATCTCTCGGTGGGACTGTGCTCAGTGCCACACTGTATGTGGATATGCATTTCTGATTTTCTGGGAACAGGGTGGGTAGCAAGCCCATGACCATCTTCATTTCCACATGAAACATAATCCATGCACTCTAAATGGATCAAGTACGAAAGGAAAACATATAATAGTAGAGAGAGCAAGAGAAATAAAGGCTTAATTAGTGGAAATGAGAACTGCGCTATGATAAAGGGAAAAGACATTGCTACAAAACGTGAGTTTTCAAGATTTCAAGAAGTGGAAAACTACTTTTTGCAGCTGTGCTTCTGAAAGTGATATAGAAACTCTGCGTTTCCAATAATCAGCTGGGGACTGGGGAAGATGCTAGAGTCAAAAGTAGAAACACTAATATTCTTACCAAGAAATGCTAAATGTGTGTGCTTTTAGTTCACTTACTGCCACCTAAATTCTGAGCAATTCACAGGGTGTTGGTCACTTTAATGTTGCAGAACAACATTTTCCACCAGAAAAAGCATACTAGAAACACCAGGTTCTCATGGGAGGCTGCTAAGATCATTCAGACCCCAGACAGCAAGAAAGAATTAGCAGTTTTATGAGGATTCTCTTGAGCAGGCTGTAAGAGTTTCATTGACATTTATAACCATTTTTTATTGGATATAAAGGGTATCTAAAATTTCTTCTTCTATTATTTAGTAGTATTTCTTGTTCCCATCTCTACCCAGAGATTCTTCCTATGTTGTGCTCAAGCTGAAAAAAAAAACAAACCCAAGATGATGAGTTGGCTGTACTGGACAACTGTAAAAAGCCCTATAAAATGGATTCTGTCTCTGTGCCTAGTAAACCTTGATGGGACCTAATATTTCCCAGGCATCATTGTCTCCTCAAAGAGTAAACAATTTCTGACGTAAATAGAATCCTAATTTTCCTATACACTAGTTGTATGAAAGCTATAGGAAAAATCATGAAGTTGATGGAATCAAACAGGACAAAGACATACAATGCTGGATGTCTGCTGCTGTCCAAAAAACAGCTAGAGCAAAAACCTACAACTCAAGCAGGGGCATAACTTCTGCACAGACAGGAAAAGGTTCACTGGCTAAAGGTTTAATTTGGTAAAAGTTAAATAGGAAATGAATGTAGAATAAGCAGTTACATACACAAACACACACTTATTTATTCACAGCCATATTTACGCATCTGCAGAGTTCAACAGGGTAATAAATAGCACAATGAGCTTATTCATTGTGAATCACTGATGGAATTTAGTTGTTTTTTTCATAGTGTGAATAACTAGCAGACACATCAGGGTTTCCATGATTTTTTTGTTATTCAAAATAATTCACTGAATGTCTTGAACAAATAGTATTTCATTGTACAGAGTTTCATATTTATGAATATTCATGTATCATTTACTGGTTTTAGCTTATTTGGAAATTCAAATTTCATCTGTTTTTTTGATGTGTTTACACATGTTAATGTACCCCTACACCCTGTCTAATATTGACAATACTTACAGCTGGATTTTTGGGGCAAATATTTGCATTATTATTATATTCTGTGTACTATTATTCTGAAAGAACATGCTTAAAATTCTCTGGATACTGTTTTCAGAATATATATTTGAATAATTTTCTCTTTTTGCTTGTTTATTTGCAGAAAATAAATAGAAGCAGTCCAAGTAAAACTGGATGGAAACTTTCCCACTATATCTCCCTTCAGGAGTCTTGTTCAAAGGTTATCAACACATGCAGCGCTTTGTGGATGGATTGTTTTATGACCATTATTAACACATGTAGTTAAGAAACCAAAATGAACAATCAAACTTCAATATAAAGTTCATTATTTTCCCTTGAAAAAGTTTCCCTTGTGCTTTTTCCATGTACCAGGTCATACTTTAAATTAGTATTTTTATCTATTCACCCTACTCAATGTATTCAGTCCTAAAGAACTTTAGGATCCATTCTTAAATTTATGTCTCTTAAAATTTCCAGTAGTTACTCTTAATTCAACACTGATCACTGTGTCGTGACTATAGATCTCACTGATGTGGGTAGAATAAAGAGAAGACTGAGAAACTCTTATGTTTGAGTTTTCACCACACTCAGATCAGGGATGATGAGGTGTCGTAGGCGTATATGTTTATATAGGTGTGGCAAAGTAGATACAATTAATTTACTCTTAATCTACATGTTGTTGATGTTTTATCAGAGTATAAAATTACACAAAGTAACGCTTGTGAAGGCATGTCTCAGGTACTGTTGTCTAACAAAGCTTGGGGAACATCACTGAGCTTCAAGTTTGACTTTTCTATATCAAATATTTGTCTAAACCTCTTTTGCTTTCTTACAGTATAGCATCATTATAAATAAGAAAAACTAGAGAAACCAACTGCTAGAATTCAGACACAGGAATTTATTCTTGCAGAAGTGTGATGGCCTCTTAACAAATCTTCAAAGAAAACTTAGTGCAAGGATCACCACAGGAAAAGTGGTCTATCAGAGAAGCTTCTATCCTGGCTTCTGGTCTTATGCCAAAATAAGACCACTATTTATGGTCTTATGCATTAAAGAATGATGCATTAATGAAAAGAAGATGAAATTCAAATTTAGCCCAAATGTAACACCTAAGTCTGTAGATGGATTCCCATGTCTAGATTAATTTTTTAAGCTTTCTGTCTGCAAGAACAAAAGTTGCTATTATGTAATATGTTGAACAAAAAGAATAATACAAAATTAGTTCTATCTCTGTCAGGCAAAAAGTCCACCTTGCTCAAAAGTCTGTCTCACACATACCTATCCATATTTTATAAAGCTATATATGATATTATGGAACATATACTATCTGCTGTCAGCACAGCACTTGATTCCCTGACAGATACAAAATGGGGAACCCACAAATGTTTTGGGTTAGATCTTGTGACAAGAATGATTTCTGGCCAAGAGAGCACGATTGCCCCAAACCCCAAATGAGAGCCACCCCTCTTCAGGTAGCATTTGTCTTCATAAAAAAATGTATTTAAAAAACCATTTTGTTCTTTATCACAAAAGAGATCCCATTGATTCTCTTGTTAAGGGATCTTTGCATCTCTTCCAATATTGCCAAGCTCAGCTGAAGTACCAGCTCACAAAATAGAAAGATGAGTAATAGAATTTTTGCCTCCCACAAATATTATTTTTATTATAGTTGTACATGTTGATTTATTTTTAGATTTGTATTTTCATAAACCTCTCCCTCTCATATTCTTTTCTATATTTATCTCCCTGTCATTTATTCTGCTTATCTTTAAGGAAACAGTTGTTTACACTGGGGGTTTTTTTCCATTTTTTCTGTAGAATTATTCTTGCTGTAATCACTTTTAATTTTTAAATTCATATTGGTGTGGCTTTCTAAATGTCTGTTGCATTTCTGATTTATAGCAGTTTAATTTATAGCTGTTCTGTTTTACATACTCCCACCTCCGAGCACATGACAGCTTATCGGGGAACAAACCTTCTTGTCCATTCTTTTTGGTACCAATATCAAGATAATGTTAGCCTTATGTTTTTCTTTTTTTATCCCCCTGTCCTTTTCAGCTGCCTTCCTCCTTCACTTCATCATTATTGTTTTGGTACATTAGTTATATTTTCTAAGTCAATAGCCCTTAAAATTGAGTAAGAGAAAAGGTAAAAAATTAGCCCCAAAGATTCCACTTCTGTATTGCGAGAAAAAAAGTGTTTAAAAAGTAGAAATATAGGTATAGATAATCAAATTAAGAGAAAAAGGACTTTGTCTATATTGGCATATTTTTAACACAGCTAACTACAAAGCCAAACCTGTGTAAACAGAGAATACTAATAACAAGTATTTTCAACTGTGTTTAAGAAAAAATGGCTCTGAAAAGGATTTTTTTTTTTTTTTGTGGATAACTAGTTGTGTCTCAGCTGCTGTGTTATGCCATAGCTAAGAGGGAAAATGTCTATGGGTAGAATGATGTGACCTCCTGGTGTTTCAGGTCATTTTGGCCAAGTTGCAGAGAATAGTGTAGAGAAAATGAACCTTTTTTTATTTTTTTTTTTTAATTTCTCCAGCAAAGCAATCATGTTCAACTGGAAAAGACTCTCAATAGGAGGTTTAGACTCCTTTAGCCTTTTAAGAGTTTCAAAATTTAAATATAAACATTATTTTACAGTAATAATTATATCCTCCAATTGGTGTTGGTTATCGAAATTCTGAATGGTTGCAACAGAAAAGAAGTTAGACTCCTCAACAAACAAAATATTGCTCAAAAACTTTTGTTCTGTATTTTCCACAGACATACAATCCAAGAACATCTCCAATAACAGACCATTATGTAATTTAAAAAAAAAGGATAAAAAGAGGGATAATGATATCCACTAGATGGGAACTTTAACTAGGTAAATTCAATCCAGGAAATAACCTTCTCTTTCCTCTTTTTCTTCTTCCCTTCTCTCCTTACCTCAATTAAACATCAGAATTGTGAAACTCAGAAAATCAAAGGTCAGGGAGGTGCTCTGAGGTCTCCCAAGAAAATCTTGTTTTGTCCAGGCTAAACAACCCCAACTCTCTCAGCCTGTCTTCATTGGAGACGTGCTCCAGCCTTCTGTTTGTCTTTGTAGCCCTCCTTTGATATCACTCCACCAGATCTTTGTCCTTCTTATGTTGCGGACTCCAGAGCTGGATGCAGCACTGCAGGTGGGGTCTCACCAGAACAGAGCAGAGGGGCAGAATCCCCTCCCTGGCCCTGCTGCCCACGCTGCTTTGGATGCAGCCCAGGATACGTTTGGCTGTGAGTGCCCATGGCTGGGTCATGTCCAGCCTCTCATCAAGTTGTTAATTACTTACAGTGTTACTACATGGGAGAAACATATAAAGGAGAACTGAGCTAGAATCAAGCTAGAATGAATTGCCATGGAGAGAGAGGTCAGAGATGCAAAAGGATAAGAGAGAACCTCCAACTGAGTAATGAGGTTCAGGGTGGACCTTCTTGCTTTCTAAACTCCTGATGGAGCTTAGTCCAATCTTTATCTCAAGCTTGAACAATGTACACCTAACAGAATCAGGTATGTGGATTTAATTAGTATTATTTCAGCATTCTGTCAGTTACTTATGGAGGATATACTGTGATTAAGAGGTCTCTCTGTCCTGGGTAAAGAAGGATCTCGTAGCCTCAAGTAAGGAATCTCAAACCTTGAGAGGCATCCGTGCTCAAGGGAAGAGCCACTTGGCATGCAGTCCAGTTGCAGTTTAGAGAGAACCCAAATTAGATTCATCCAAAGAAGACAGTCATTAGTAGAACGTCTTTCTGCCTTGAGGAGCAACTTTGAGAGTCCCGTCATATCAGCCACATTGCCTAGCAGGGAGGGCTGAAGGAAGGCTCCCTTAGTCTGTCATATTTATGGAATAAAGTGGTTGGCTCACAGTCAGATTGCATACAATGGGAAGGTGTGCATGAGACCTGGTACTCACAACTTTCTGTGTTTCTTGATAAACAAGTTTTGGAAAAGCAGATGGTTGCCCAGCTCATAGGCATCAGTGCCTGCTGGGTCACACTACTCCTTTGGAGGTTTCCGGGAGCAGTTCTTGGCCCAGCCCTGGCTCAGACCTTTGTCTCCTTTGCAGCCTTCACCATAGCACTGCTGGTTGGGTTGAGAGTCTGCATCAATCACAAAAGTTCACAAAATCATTCATTCCTCAGTCCTTTTTATACTGAAAGTAATGGAAATTTTAGACTAATGATAGGTCTGTTCTGATTAATCATAACTAAGTTTTTATGACATAACTTAAAAGCTTGTCTTGTCATATTTTGCAGCTTTCTCTGCTAAATATACTTTTGTTCCTCCTTTGCAGAATCTTACTGGCGAATGCTTTTTTTTTTTTTATTTCTGGAAAAAAAACCCTGCAGAATCCTGGAAAATCTCACCTCAACTGTCAAGTGGCACTCCAGCTGTCATTAACATAAGTGCATGTGGCAGAACATTGTGTAGGTGGTAATGGGACTGTGACACATATAAGTGCCCCTTTTCTAGAAGGGGCAATATCTACGCTAGCGAGTAGTGTAGAGCAGTCAGAACAGTTCCAAAGTTTTCTGAAGATTCAGTACTGATTCCATTTTATTTCAGACTAGCTCCTCTCTAGTACTGTGCACTAAATGCCTGGTAGTTGTTTGATGTATATGTAATTCCAGAGCGAATCTTCTAGGTTAGTCTTATTATAAATATTTCTAATTTATTAGCTGAAAGGTTAATTGAAAATATAAATTTTAACATTATCAGTGGACACCATCAGGAGATTTCCTTCCAAAGCACTCTACTGGTCTGACCTAAAATTCTGACATAACTGTACTCTGCAACATATCTTTTTTTCCCCGTCCTACCTTCTTTAGCAAAAGATTGGGAGTTCAGATCAGAGATTTCTTTTACAGACTTAACTTTGGTCTTCTTTCCTTTAAGAAACAAGCAGGCAATGCAATCCTCTGAAGCAACTTCAACCTGCTAGGATTTCAAAATTAGACCTGAAAAGAACACACCTTTCTCCTCTTCTGAGATATTGACACTGGCAGTGTTCAAGATGGTAATAAGAGAACTGCTTTTGTGCAATTGCTGCTGCAGAATACAACAGTGAAAGAGGCAGGGTGATTAATTGCACTCTCTTCACTTTCACAGCTCTTCCAGAAGCTGGTAGACATTTCCCTATGAAATGCCAGTTAGAGGTTCCTAAATTATGCCTATTTTTGTTTCATATTAAAAATTATTTTAATAGGCAGTATTAAAAGCTGAGAGTGCTCTGTACAGAGTTGTCTCTTGATGCAGTTGGAAACTATAGATTACCACAGGTTAAACACTTTTACCCATCAAAAACAATTCCATGTACAACGAAGTAAACAAGCAAACAAAATAAAATTTAAAAAAAATATAATCCAAAAGCACCTCAAACAGATAGATTAGGGGTATTTCAATTCCTTTCGTGATTATGAGATATTTTTACATCTTCCTCAGAGACACTTGCACCTCTTCTGTTACAGCTGCCTTGATTCCAAATTTGACTGCAGTAATTCTACCTCCTTCCTAAAAAAACTCCTCTGGCTTTCTACCCTTTGGCCCTATCTTCAGCAATTGATGTCTGAAGGCATTGTGGTGCTTACCTCCAGAAGTATTTCTGCATTTACTTCAGAGCAGAACTGTATGGCATATATATGCGTATGGCATGTGCACTATATAATTAATGTAACTTGCACCCTTCTCCATAGTCCTTTTTTGTAGTTTGTTTCCAGGTGTCCCTCAAGTGTAAGCACACATATTTAATAGGATAGAGGCAGTCCATGTCTGAAACATGGTCATGTTCGACTATATAATAGAGTGAAAAAAACCTGCTCCCTGAGTTTTGTGATGGTGTCATGACAAGTGTACAGATGGTCACACGATAGGATGGGACTGGAGTGTAGGACCCTTATTATTAGGCCCACTCCAGGAAATATGGCGCTTTAAAAGTAATTGCATAAAGTGTTACCAGCAGAAGAACAAACCCTCCATATTCCTATAAAAATGCCAGGAACACAAGGCTCCTGTTTCATTCTCTCAGTACTCTCTTCTTTCTCCCTCTGTGAATTCAAAAACAGGGAAAGGAGACAGATGCTTTCTGACAAGGCTGCTTACAAAATCAAAAAATTCCAGAACAGCTGAGGCACCTCTGGAAATTGTCGAGTCCAACCTGTGCTGATGTGGAGCACATAGTACCGGATGCTTAGGTCCATGACCAGTTGGATTTTGAACGACTCTTGGATGGACACTCTACAACCTACCTGCTACAGTGTCTGACCATCCTCATACTAAATTTTGCTTTTCTTTAAGCAGAATTTCTAGTTGTAAAATTTCAGTTTAGGTTCAAATCATTGTCTAGGTTCTATTGATTGCATTGACCAGCTTTACACTGTCTGAAACAAGAGCTTAGATATTCAGTGCACACAAAGACACCTACATATGAACATCTAAATGCAAATGTCTAATCTTGAACTGATTACCATTTCATATATCTGTTATTTAAGTTCTGTAAAGCTTAAGGGCATGAAACTTTAACAGCTTGAGAAAATCAAACAAGTAGGTAAACAAAAATACGGCACAGTGCACAAGAGAACATATTAGCAATGGTTACTAAGCAATGCTGCTTGCTTAACTGCTTAAGTAGCAAACCCATATTAAGACTTAATTGGAATTTTAACTGGAAGACAACGTTAAGTCATGTTACTGCCTAGCTATTCACTAAAGCAAATGAAATGGGTTTATTACCAAAATTATGAATGTAAGGTAGTTTCTCAGAACCTGCTCTGAGAGGTTTCCAGATGGTGTATTTCTTCAGGTAGTAAAAGAAACCATATGTTTTCTGTCTAAACTGATTTCTGCTTTAAACAAAAGAAAATAATAAAAGAATATAACATAATTATAGGGAAAGGTCTTCACCTTCATCAGTTTTTATGCAATATAAGGATGTACATGTGTTGCCAGGGACCCATGACATCCTTCTCAATACACAACTGCAAGTAATACTAAGGGTTTTACCTTTGCATCTCTTGACAGTTTGGGTGATTAGGAACCCAAATGCCAGCAGAAGCCATTACAGGCTATGTGGGTATTTCTGAAAAGGCAGTGAGTTTTCAGACTAAGAGACGTGCTGAGGGTGATGAGGTCTCACTGGGAAGAAGAGGGGAGAAGATAGTTTTAAGGTCTGTTTTTGCTTCTCATTATCCTGATCTGATTTTTTTAGTAATAAATTCAATTAATAGCTCTAAATTGAGCCTGTTTTCCCCATGACAGGATTTGGTCAGTGAACTCTCCCACTCCTTATCTCAGTTCATGAATCCTTTGTTATATTTTCTCTCCCCTGCCCAGCTGCAGAGGGGAGTGATAGAGAAGCCTTGGTGGGTGCCAGGCATCCAGCCAGGGTCAAACCACTACAATTGGTTTGCATCTTCATTGCTTAGGATTAGTTTCATTTAGAGTAGATTTCTCTCAGAGAGCTGCAGTGATCCAAAATAGTGTGCAGGAGCAAGATTATGATTAAGCATGATGGTCAATCAGAGCCTGATTTTACTTCTTGAGGTCTTTTTATTCAAAGATGTAGATTTTATGACCTTTTTTTGCAGTTCAGTTAGTACTTAAGGAATAGCAGTATGAATGAGAATATGGTTCATTATTATCTTTAGAGGTGTTGGGATTTTTTTTGGACATAGTGCAATCCACCAATATTAGAGATTCCCAAGCAGTCTCTGAGTAAGATCTCTCTGCAGAGATATTAGCTTGAGGAGTATAGTCATTTTAGAGCAGTGATTTGTCCATTTTAATTAGCCCTGCTTAGGCAAATTAATCCAGTAATTCAGTTATACTTCTTCTAATAGTGATACTTTGTTCAAATTATTCCATTCAGATTTCATTGCTGATAATATTTTAGTAAAATATATGATGTATGTGGGGACAACTTCTCAGTAGGTTATACTAAGTCTAAAACCAAAAATGGAGATTTTCCATGTGAAAGTAAATCATTTTGCAAACGGGCATCAAAGAAAGCACCATTTAAAGCCCTAATTAGTACAAAATTTCACAGCAATGAGAGCATAGTTTGCATCCTGCAGAGATATAAAGCCTCAGCTTCATTCCAATTATAAAACACGATGATCAGTATCTTTGCAGCACAGCACACATCCAGTGATTATACGATAATACTGTCACTAGGAACTGTTTACCCAATGCAGACCAAACATCTGTCTCTTGTCCAAAAATCCCTATAAAACCTACCTCTCATAAACCAAGTGATAATTCCATAAATAATATTTTAAGATACTTTTTAATGCATAGGATTTAGAAGCCAGGTATGAAACTCTACCTCAGTGACCAGATCCATTATCTAATTCTATAGCTGATTCCAAAATGTGTTGGTGACTTGTTCTGTTAGAGCCTGACCCATTTGTATTCATTTAACAGCAGCTGCCAAAGGGAGTCCACAGGTAATATAGCACAGCCATAAACTGTAATTAACCTCCCATGGCAGTTCAGCAGAGAGTCTTGTGTTTCACTCCTATTCTGTGCCATTGCCAAAGACCCTGTCCAAAATGACCTAGACACAGGCACATCTGATCGAAAGGGTACCTAGAATCAGAATGTGCTATAACCAGCCTGCTTGCTACTGCTGTTGTAATGGGCCCTGAGGCACACCAAAAAGTCACTTGTCTTCTCAAAAGAAGACAAATGTAAGATTCTATTTAAATTCTTCTTGCTCCAGTTTCCATTTTGCCTTCAGTGATATCTTCTACAGAAGATAATTAGCACCGTGAATGAACCATCTGCATCACTCATGTTGATTTTGTACTCCCTCTGGAGCGGAACCTTTAGCCTTTAGCTTAGCCATTTGGTGCCTGTGAGACTGGCCGTATGTCATGGTCATTGACAAAGATAAATAATGATGCCTTACTGAAGTAAAGAGACGCTATTAATAAAAATAATGTGAAATGGGCTGATCTGAATGCTTCTCTCTGGTAACATGCTTAAACAAAAGCTCAGTCTTCTACTAGCACTAAAACTTCATCTATAGGATATCAAAAAAACAGAAAGGAAAAGAAACATAGAAAGAAATTATTTAAACATTACATAGTCTGCTTCTATCTCTGCATAGACTTTAGCTACAGCACTCATGAGAGGATGTGCAGTCAGATTAAGAGAACGTTGCTGAATTTTTCACAATGTCAGTCAGGGTGCCAGCTTTATCTTTACTGATTTCAGAGAAAAATGCCAGCCACGTAAGAAGAGCTTTTCTTGTTGTCTGCCACTTTGAAGAACCATATAGAAAAGGTTTCAAAACAATCCCTCTGCCAAGTCTGTTGTCCTTAAATCAGCGCCCTTTTAGTCAGAAGAGAGAAACATCAAAAACATAATTCAAAGATGATTCTGTATCAACATGCCTTGTCATCCAATAATTTTGTTCACTTCTATTTCACCTTTTACAAGGCTCCAAGATTTAATATCCTGAAGTTTGTATCAGAAATTCTCCTGAAAACTTTAGCAGGATGCTCTGGTCTCTGTATACAGTTTCTTACTCAAACAGCCTGGAGAGTTGGTAGGTGTTAAAGGATTAACCCCTCAGGGTCCAGTCCAACATATAGTAGGTTCTTGATTTAACTGGAGACTTAACTGCACAAACAGGGATAGATTTTGACCAAAAAAAAGAAAAAAATTATGCACGCTGTTGCCTAATACTCCCTACTGGAAGAGAATACCAATTGGATGGTTATAGAGATGTGTTGATCTTTGTCACCATATTATCACAACAGGGATTTTCTCAGTAGGAGAGTAGAACTTAGATGAGAAGAACGACAATAAACAGCTGAGAAAAAAAATCTTGTGGTACCCAATGTTTAAGGCTGTTCTTGTGCTGATGTTAGGTCTGACAGGCAATATTGACATTTAGTCTTTTGTATTTTATAAAAAAGAAAGAAGACACTCAACCAACAATATTTTCATTCATATTTACTTTTCAGACAAATTCACGTAACTTACTTGTTACAGCCGCTATTGCATCTGAAATCAGTAGATCAGTGAAAAACTTAAAACATTTGAGGCTGCCAGACTGGTGTACAACACAATCAGTAGGGACAATCACTCCCTGCATGTAACATAGAAAGCCAGGGCTTTGGGACTTGCACAAATTCTGTCTCACCATAGACAAGTTAATGCAGTGGTTGTTTTCATGCTAATAACATTTTTATGGCTCCAAGATGACCGACTCAGACCTTTAGTGGAAAACGGGTTTAACTTTCCATTCATGTTTTTCTTTTGTTTGTTTACTGTTTGTGGCTGTTGAAACATCAGCTATCAGAAGAAGTATTCAAATGGCTTGCTTTTTAAGTCAACTTCAGTAGCACAAATTTCAGCTCTTGTATACAAACTGCAGTTTTGGGAGATCTAAGACACATTGAAACTGAAGCCTGCAATACTTAAATAAATAAAATGTCAGGATGTCTGGTTTAGGATGCAAGTTAATAAAAGAACAAGGAAAGAAGTGCTGCCATTTCTGACAGTTCCAGCCCCAGCATCCTCATTAATAGAGAAGAAGACGTTTTTTTTTTAAACACATTCATAATCATCTCTGAACTACTCTCTGAAACTGAAACTGTTTTTGCTTCCTCAGTGGCTGACTACCTTCCTGGATGTTTTGATTCCTCACAGTAGAGACTTTCTGATGTGCCTTGGGTTTAGGCTTTATGGTTTTTGTGAAAGGCACATCAAAATACATAAAACAAAATCAAAGTGTCATAACATCAGAAATATATTACCAGATACTTTAATTAATGTGAGAGTGTAGAAAGGGAACTAAAGTCTAGATTGTTTTTTTCCTTACTGAAGGCTAATTTAGTCCACATTATTTATTTATTTAATTTTAGAATCTTCAGAAATCATGTCTTATGCTAAACATATAAATAGCTAGGAAAACATCTGAGCAGATATTAAAAAAATTGTGTTCATTTTCCTGGGTACATGAAAACCTTAGCCTTTCTTGAAAAGGTATTAAGGTACAAGGAGAAATTCACAGTTAAAGATTACATAACAAAGCTTGAAAAATTAGCATGCTATTGTTGGAATTCCAGGAATGGCATGTCTGTAGGACTAAGAGAGCAACACTTCAACTAAAATGGGTAATATCTCCAAGTATGTCCTAAGTAGAAGACATTATTAAAATATATATCACGAAATGCATTGGGCAAACACTGTATGAAAAGCCAGGAAATGTGGCAAATTTAGTTTATCCATCACCGAATCATAGTAAAAAGAGATGAATGAGGTCTGTGTGTGTACCTAAATCATCTCTCCATCAAACCCAGATTATTTTCGACAGATCATTGTCTAGTCCACTTTACAGCGACTCACACAATATGTCTTCCAAAAACAAACCACAGAGACAGTTTCATAATACAATAAATCATATGGAACTGGTTTAGGGTATTTCATTCCACTGTAACTAGGAATTAGGATACAATTCAGTCCATTAACAGAGATTTTCTCTACAAATTCTATCATTTTTTCCTGTTTTGTTAAGTGCCAACTTTTTGCTTCATCACTACTCCCTTTCATTATTCCTTCCTTTGAATTCCCTCCAAACCTAAACTCGTATTCATTGTTATAACACTCATTAATGTCATTCAGCAGTTCTGCATATTTTTTAGTCCAAGTTGACCTTTAAATATGTTACTATCTTTGAATAATTTATTCTGCCCACTTTTAGGAGACTAGCATCCTAAGGAAAATTATTTTGTGGGAAAGGTTTTGTTCAGCTGTGTTTTGGGAAAGTACAAAAAAACAAAGAAAGAAAAAAACTCATCCCAGAAACCAACAAATAAACAAAAATGTTAGAAAGAACCCAAATTATTTTCTGTCAGATTTCCAGTCTCTCCTGATGGAAGTAAGATGTGTTAATTTGGATAGCATCTTTTTTTAATCTTCATATGGTTTGGATGATATTCCTCTTTTTTAACTCTTTATACAACTTTGCAATGATACTTGCAAAAGATTATTTTTCTTTTTCAAACCGTACTTATACCAAGGAAAAGGCTTTCCCTAAAATAGACGTTTTTTCAATACTACGTCTAGTGCTTCAGAATCTCCAGTTAAAATTGGGTACATCTGTTTACTTCCATGTCTTCCCAGATTTGCCTTTGAGGAGAACATCTAAAACTAGTGGAACAGGAATTTGGTATTAATTTTATAATATCTTTAAATCTTAAATAGTTGCCTTAACCATATCATTATCATTACATATTTGATGCGTAACAAATTGTTGCTCAGATTTTAGTCTACCTACACATCTATTATTCTATGGATGCTTTGTATCATTGATTACATAAACTCATTACATAATGATTCATATTATTGATTATCTAAATCATGCAGTAATTGTCTGAGTGGGGAATTTAAGTTTCTTAAACAGGAAGAACCTTTTTTCTACTTCACTGAGCCTTGAAATGTTCAAGAATAATTTGTGCAGATTGAAAGAATTTGTGCATTAATTTTTCCTATTCCTTCCAGGAGAAATGTCGTCAGTGGCATTCCACAAGCCTTCAGGCTGTTACCTGAAGTAGTAACTCAGGTAACATTTGACTCAAATGGAATTTACATGCACTAAGGCTTATTTGTCACATGTATAAGGCTTTATTTATTGAGGAGTTTGATGGTTTGCTAGTGATGAAAAATCCACTTATTTTGTTGTGAAAACATACTCTCAGATACATTTTCAGGTTGCCATATGCAGTCTTGGACAACCTGCTGGCAGGTCAAAAGAGTGTTGGAGCATCAGAGCTCACGATACAGCTGGAAGGAACTGAGATTCCCACACTGACAGCAATCTTGCAGCTTCTACCACCCCACCATTCAGTGACATTAACCTTTGTCACTGATTGCTGAGTTCTTAATCATAAAATCGTTTGAGTTTTATACCTTTGGACCTTTGGCTAGTCTGCAGTTTGGCTACCAGAATACTCTGCGCATAATGATGGAGGGTGCTACATATCCAGGCTTCACCAGTTGCTGTGTTCCATTTGCTCAGGTGCTATTCCTTCCTTCCTTCCTTCCTTCCTTCCTTCCTTCCTTCCTTCCTTCCGTCCTTGTTCTTATGTATAAGGCATATTTTTCCAGCTCAAGGCTGTACATTTTCAGTAATCAGGAACTGAGTCACTAAGCCCTCTGAAAGTCACCACATTGTAACAAGAGACATCAGATTCTGAGTTCCTGTTACTTGATTCCCACAGCACATTCTGACAAGTGTTCTTCATAGCAAATCAAATAGGCTCTATCCTTGATGTCTCGTAAAATTAAGGGGAGGAAAAGTACTGTAATGCCTACAGCCTTTTACTTACAATGGCAGTCTGATATTTATTGAGCCATAACAAAATAAAATCTGAACAAGATGGAAGTTTGAGTACTACATGAAAACATACATGAAAACAGTGGGCAACACAGTGCCTGCAATTGTATGCAACAAGACCAATGAGTTCCTTAACGGAACCTACCAAGTTCTATATTCCCAGATTAATATGTAGATTTTGACTAAATGCTACTGTACAATTCCATTTTCTCCTTAGCATAAAACTCAGCTTTGATAAAACTGTTTTCTCTTCTGTTTCTCTAGATATGTGTATCTCAAAGGGGAGGGTTATTGAAGTTTTAAAGTTTTTAAACTTTTGATAGACATCAAACTGTAACAATTATGCTTTTTGTTTAAAATTAAAATTTTCTGTTTTAGTACTCACACAAATTGTGTTAACTCTCTGCAATGATTATTCCAGAAAGATTAATGCCACAGTGATAAGGTATAGGAAAGTCTAACCCAGACAGTAAAGTTTAAAAACTTTAAAAAAGGGCAGGGTAATTACTGCCCTTTTTTATCATCATTATAAGCTTTCAAAGCCTGTTGACTTTTAAGTTTTCTCTAGCTTTATTGCTTGGTTTGATACTTAGCCTGAGTCGGTCTCCTGACTTCCTAAGAGTTATTTCAAGGAGTTATTATACAAATTATTTCTACATTGACCTTTATAAAAGCCCTGTGATAATTGCATGTTTTCCTACAGTAAATCCTCATCTAAACCAGAGTCATCTGCAGCAATAAGGAAACAGCTCATCCCAGAGAGGGTAAAATGTCCATCATATGCAATTTAAGTTGGTGTGTCACTCACATGAAAAGAGTTCACATCCTGGCTCCATTAAAGGAGGGTGGAGGTTTGAAGCCTGGGCTACAGTGCCTGTCCCAGAGCCATTGAACTACAGGGTGCTCTGACACAGCAGTGTTGTTCCCAGCAGAACTTTTATCCCCTTTGTCCAGAAACCTGGAATTCTTCCTCAAAATTTATATTCTCTACTAAATGTTCCAAATAAGGTGAAAAAGATGTCTTTTCCAAAATTTTAATATTTTTAATGGAAGACCGGTAGACTTTTGTATCTAAATTTGTTGTGTACAATATGAAATTGAAGAGTGTCATGCAATAAAAAAGGATAATAAACTGAACCCTAAAACTGATTCCTAAATCAATCAACAAAGTTTATTTTACATGTAAATACCTGCAGAGACAGTTATAATACCTGCTGAGCACCTGGTTTACCAAAGAAAAGTGCAAAGAATACAGAAGTTTTAGGGCCCAAAGGGAATAAACTTTAAATTATTTAAAGAACTTATGATCCTGGTCTCTTATACAGAAGAATGCTTGCTGCTTGCAACAAAATACTTAATATTCAGCTCCAAAATTATAATCATAAGCGCATGAAGAAAAGGACAGAATTTAAATCAGTGGCATATGCTGGCACTATGAAGGTTGGGGTTTGGTTGGTTGGTTGGTTGGTTTTATGTTATTTTTTAAATTCACTTTGCAGAAGGTTTTTATGCATACAGCCATTTTTACAATCAGCCCCAAGAATGTTACATAGCTGTATACCTATGCATACATGAGCACGAAGAAAACTGTTTATAGTTCTGCACAGAACACTACACAATAAAAATTGAGTCAAATGCATGCTGAAGTCAACTAAGATTTTCACACAATGGTCATTGGGTTGCCTTGAGCTTGCCAGTATTAGAGATTTTCCACTTCTACAGAAGTCGGGTCACAATGTGGATGGCAGTGAGGACTGGAGGTGGCACCTGTGACCAGGTGGGAGAGGGGAGCATTGAGCGAGCAGCTGCATGGTGCTTAATTTCCATCTTAAACTTAGAAGTGGCTTAAACCACAACAATTATCCATTCTGTATTATATTTTGACTCAAGCAGAATTTCTTCCACATAAACTAGACGTTTACTCCCACAAACACGTTGCCGAGTAAAAAAGTTTCCAGTAGAAATACTGTTGTTCTGACTGTCCCCTAGCAATAAGGAAGGAAATAATGTACTGTTTTAAAACTTCTAATTATAGATTTCTTTTGCCCTTGAAAAAGCTGGCAGACACTTTATTAGAAGTTATAGTGGCACTGTAAATCAGACAGCAAAGGGTCATACATGAATTATGGGTTTCAGAATAATTTCCAGAAGACAACATGCTGTGTTAGCTGAAAATAATGTGTTCACTCCTTCACTGTCTTGCACCTTTTGTATCCATTTTCACCCTTGTAGACAAAAGCTAATTGTACTAGTGGCACTTTTTATTCTCTGTACACAAGAGAAATAGTAAACCACAACATTTTGACTACTTACTTTTTATTTTAGTAAGCTTAAATTTGTTTTATTTTCATCTTTATAATGAACAAGGTAATCTAAAGTGAATTCAAAGGAAAATTGTTCTTCAGCTATTTCTGCTTGATGACCAAAAGACTTATTATGAATATCAAAACAGCTTTACTATCCTTACTATGCATTTTTGTACCCAGAAAAGCTCATAGTTCAATGTTTTCTAAATAGGTGTTAATTCACTAATGTTCTTGGTTGTATAGTACTCATATAGTACCAAGAAGAGAAATTTCATTTTTATCTTAGCCTGTGGTTTTATTTTTCTGTGTGAGAATGAATAGCACTCTTGATTTTAGTATGATGAGTGTAACAGCCAAGTGCACTCCAACTTACAAATTATTGTAGACATATATATATAATTGAAAAGCAGTTTGCATAGAAACCAAAAGTAGAAGACACTTATTAGAATGAAAGCTGACAAAAATCAATAGCATACAACACCATTCCTTTCAAAACAAGACTTTTATACTGATTTATGTTTTCATCATAAGCTACAAATACATGGCAAAAGCATTTGGAGTACTAACATATTTTTGGTGTTTCTAAACTTTGAAGCCACAGGAATTGCATTCACAACAAATAATTTAACTCCAAATAATTTAACATACAGTCTCAGAGGTTTAGTCTCACGCCAAGGAACTAACACAAACCAATCTGCTCTTCCCATGTCTTCTGTTTTCATGAAAGCTTTTGTTACAGGCTGATTCTCACAGTAACTGTACTTCTCAGAATATTTTGTGATATTAGGTGAGTGCCAAAGAGAGTAGGTGTACTTCGTGTGAGAAAACAGAGAGGAGGCATGGTAAACACACTGGAAAGATCAAAGCAGTTTTCAATGCAGACGGAAAACAAAAACATTCTAATACAGATGTGGAGGACTTGCAAATACTATATTAATAAAAGATTGAGATAAAGTAACAAAGTAGAAGCAGAAATCAGGTGAAATCTCATGTTCTTTTAGTAAACTCAAGAAGAAAAGCACATAAGCAGCACAGTTGAATCTATCACTTATGAAAACAGATAAAAAGAAAGCAGAGATTGTGGTTAAAAAAAAAAAATCCATAGTAGGATCACAGCAGAATAATATTATTTCAGGTCTGAATATTGACAGACCATTATGAGGAGGTCCACTCTGAGATGCATTTAGTCAGCGATAAACACTGTAACACAGAAGTCAGTGTGATTCCTTAATGTTTAGGTCACAAAGGATTTTTGGTGAACCACCTGATAAGTGAAAAAAACCCAAAGTCCACAAAAGGATTTTGGAATCAATGAGGATGCTGAAATATAAGGATTCTGTATAGAGTGCCTAGGCTGAAGATAAGAGTATTTTATTATTTTCTGTGTGTTGTGTCTCATGGCAACAGGCATGACAGAAAACAAGAGAAAACAATTAGAATGATTCAGTAGACTCTACTTGTGTCTAGACTTGGTGCTGAGTCTCAGAACCATGACCCCAAAGTCACAGGCTGCACTAATTATTCATTGATCCAAGCATTTTAAGGCTGTGCTGTTGTCTGACCATTTGCATGCAGAGACCAAGATATCTCATCAGGTACTTGTTTTTAACAGTCCTGTAACTTCTGATTGTACTACAAGAGGACTAGTAATGACAAAGAGCTTGTTGAATCCCTATTCTAAAATACAGATCTTTGTTATTTGTCAGTGCCATATATTTTGTTTCTGCTTATAAATTTATTCAGGTCAGTATGTAAATAATGACTTCCTATTTTAATCAAAGCATTCTGTAGAATCACCTAAACATGTCAGTAGTTAACGATTTTAAGTTTTCTTTTAGGGAACTGATAAACCCAGAAGCAGCTTAGGAACAGATAGACAAATGGCAGAATCTTTTATTTCACAAAGAGTTGGAAACTGTGTTTGGAAATATACCAGCTGTTTAAAGTGCTGGGACAGTCATCAAAGCAAAAGCCTTTAAATTCAGTATTTCGTATGTGATGACAGGTAATAATAGATGCATAGTTGAACGTGTAAGGAAAAGACTAGCAAAAGCAAAAGTTTTTTTTTACTGGAATGGTCTCCAGTACATCCATAACTTTGCAGATCTTTAACTTTTTGAAGAAGTGGTGTATTTTTGAGTCCCATAGCACTCAATGGGGCAGTTTCCTATTAATTTCTCTGAGTTCCAAATTACTTTCAGAAGCCTTTGGTGCCTCTTGAAATTCAAAGTAAGTTGTGCCAGACAGCCCCACTCTCAGTTTAATCTGATGCTCCCAAATGTTTATATTTGAAAAGACTGTGACACGTATTTTCCCATTCATAGCCTCCATGTCATTTATGATTTTGTATACCTCTGTTGCATCTCCTTGTCCACTTCCTCCCTGTATCAATTTAGCAGACTGAATAATATCATTCTCTTAAGTGGTTCCTTGCATGGGGAATGGTTCCTTACTGTCTAAAACTAAATCATTCCTGTCACTTTTCTTTGTGCCTTTTCCTTCTAAAACTACTATATCCTTTCCTAAATAAGGGAGTCAGATATCTAAGTATCTTTCAAGGTGAGGGCGTTTGAATAGTGTGAGAAGTTTTCGTTTCTCTAAAAAAAACACCAAAACAACCCCACTCTGTTATTGAAATTCTTCTTAAGGATTCCTAACATTTTTAGCTTTGCCTTGCTACTGATCATTGAGCTGACATTTTCACACAGTGAAATCAAGATCTCTTTCCTGAGTTCTAATGGCTCACTTAGAGCCACGAATGTGTATGGCAAGTTTGGATTATTTTTTCCCTAAGGGCATTGTTCTAGGTATATATGCATTGAATTGTTCTGTGTAGATATTCAGCATTATTAACAGACTTTATCACCTCACTGTCTCCTTTTCCTGGAGTGTTTATGAATAGCACAGGCACCAGCACGGATCTCTGTGGAACCTTTCGTTATTAGTGATCACTCTCCATGGGGAAAATAGACCATTACCTCTTACTTTTGTTTCTCTCTTTTTTT
>VZRS01007975.1:327856-357657 GCA_013398055.1 Ifrita kowaldi
AAAGAGTACATAAATAAAATGGGTAAGAAGTAAGAGATAAATACGCAAACCCTAATGACAATACTATGGAAGATGTGCTACGAAAGTTTTTTCCAAAGTATTGGGGGGAATAGGGAGGGCAGGAAATGTCTTCCAACTATACCTAGTAGTGTTGGTAACAGTTACCTACAGGAGTGAAAACTGCAGATGAGAAAGTTTACTGATATCAACAAACAGGTTGCCAGTGGATAACTCCACAGTGTTTGCTCAGCCCAATCACTTCATCTGATTCAACACGAGATATTTAAACAAAGGAGTTCTGAAATGAAAGAGCCGTTGACAATGGTGCATTTCCAGAGCTTTAAGATTGTAGGGCAAAGAATCTACCACATAAAACAACATTAAAAATCTGTCAGTCATTTATTCATCTGCCAGCTCTCTTCATGGTGCATGGTGGGATTAGATAATTTTCTTTTCAGAGATAAATATATATCTTCAGGTAATTAGGTTGACAGAAGAAAATGTACAAGAGGGTAAGATACAGAGCCAAGTGCCACTGTTCTCCTGTCTGCTTCCTTGGCCAGAATTCAAATTTAAGCAGAGGAATAAAAAGTAAATGCACACTACCACTCAGCTGAGAGAGAGCAGAGAAACGTAGAAAAGCAGTTTCAATTTTCTTTCCTTTGTTCTTATTAATAATATATTTACATCAAGGAGAACCAAGGCTTTTTAAGAGTTTATGTTTAATCCCTCTATGCTCTTTCTCCAGAAATATCTGTAAGACTTCCTTCATCAGTTTTCTGCTGTTTTGAAATACATGAATAGCTAATTTAGCTGTCAGTGGAATAATTTCATTACTTTTGCTCTTCTGCCCCCTTTCTGAACTATTTAAGGACCTAGGAAAAAAAAAAAACAACAAAACCCACCCAAACCCTTTCTAAATAGTCTGCAGGTTCTGTTGTATTTGTGAGGAACTATTAATTATATAACACAAGAACCTGAAATGCCATGACATATTGACCAGCCTGAAGTGAGAATTGATGCTGTGCACTCCAACAGCTATACAAAGTATAGTTTTGATATACTTAACTGCAAAATAGTAAAATGACTCTGATAACTGATGTCTAAATTTCTCATAATATATTCTTATTTGTATAGCAATTTTCCAAATAAAGGCATTAACAATTTTGTTTAAGAACATATCCAGGATATGACTGGAGGCTGTGGGTTTTGATGATCCATATTCTGTATAGACGAGTTCCCAAGTCACTTGAAGATTCTGTTTCAGTACACCTACAGGTGTACTGAATTATTCAGGTAATTCTGCTTTAATAAGCAGCTAAGAATTATGGTGACGTAAACCAACTTAAGGCTAATTCACTTTCACATAGTGGCTTGGATGTTAGATGAGGATGAAAGTCCAGTTTCAGGTTTCTCTTTAGCCTGAGAAAGTTCAGACTGAAAACTTTACAAAAGGGTGAACTAATAACTCTGACACACATTTAGGTATCAAAGAAAACCTACTGCACCTGCACTGCTTCTCACTGTGAAGCAAAGAAAAGAAGTTAAAATGATGCAGTGTGAGCTTAAACTAATTCAATCACTCAGTAAGGAATAGGGTGTTTACTTTCTAAAGTATGTATTTTGTATTTAGTAGGCCTCTTGACCACTTTGATACAAAATCATTCTGGAAGACAGATCAAGGAGAGCTCAGGCTTTCTGAACAAAAAAGGTGTGTTTTTTAATTACAGCAGAGAGAACACTGTATGCTTGTTCTGCATCTTCAATGAAGAGAAACGTTATTTTGATTCAGATTGGTATTATTAGCTGCACTGAACTTTAGGCAGCAAAAAAAAGGAGAATCTTTTTCACAAATTGTATTCATGATATTATATTAAAATCAAACAAGATAAAATAGTGTGGAAAGACAGAGAAATTGCCACAGGCTCTGATAATATAAAGAACGCTGAGCAGGAGCCTCAGTGCACCCATGCAGAGCATTTCCTTGGAGTGCTTGGCAAGGATGAGGTAACTGTGTTCTTTCCTGGAAATCAAGAAATCCCAAAATATTTCCACTGAATGCCACTTTCTTTTTTTTTTCCTGGACTACCAATCGAGTGCCTTCTAAAATGAGAAACCAATGACTTAACAAAGGGACAATATTTCATCTCACCAACCTATCCTTTCCCCGAAATTAATACTTATTTCCTTCAAAGTCCACAGACCCGATGCTCAGATTTCTGGGACAGAATTTTCCTTTTTTCATGTGTGTTTGCTGATCATCTTGCATAGCAAGGAGCTAGTCAGTGTTTTGGAACCTACAGCCTTAGTTCTTCACAAATTTTTCCATAGAGTTGGATGTCTATCCTCATTTCTTTCCCATCTGACAAGAACAGTAAAAGCACAATTTTTGTGGACCCTATAGAAAAAGAAAAGCAGAAGTGGCTGACAATTTGTCATACAGTACAGCATACTGGAGAATGAAGATGTAAAAGAACACAGACCTTACCAAAGAAAAGTAGTAATAAATACATTGAAAAAAATTCATTGAAAAATTGATTTTATAATATAATTTCTTTCCAGCAAATCTTCTGAAGGATGGAATAGAAAAGAGGAATGAAAAGAACAATAAAATCATTGACCACAACCTACAGCTGGCTTTCCCAAGCATTATTTCCATAGCATTGTGTTGATATGAGAGAAAAAACCCCCATAATTACCGTAATTTTCTGTGCGTTTATTTGTTGAAAGATTCAGAATTCTAAAGTAGTTACATGGCTCTCTCTTCAATGTGCAAATTTATCCCTTATGTCTTGGAAAGTCTAATGTTACTAAGGAATGATGAAACAGAAAACACTGTGTTCAAAACATTTGGTCTTTTACTAATTAGCCAGTACATATATTAAAAAAAAACCCCTCACCTAAAGTGAACAGCTTGTTTCATTAACAGAAATTTTCACATCTAACTTTTCCTGAGATCTAGAATTTTACATGTAAAAACTGGGTTGTTTAGTGATGCTCCCCTGTTGAGGGCAGTCTCTACATACATAAGGTGATTAAAACCTTTAGTTTCAGTGAGATAGATATTATTTGTGTCTCTGGTCCAATTGGCTGGACCTGACTGAATCTTCATTTTACTAGAAGACAAGTATGATGATTCAAGACGTACAAATTGCATATTAAATTACCCATAACTGTGCAACATTTAATTCAAGAAGAAGGAAAATGGCAAGATTTCTTTTTTTCTCATTAAATGCTACTTATATTTCTGATAATTCCATATTCAAGATATAGGCAAAAGAGAAATAATCCATGAAAAAAAATTAGATAGACATCAACAGGATAGAAATTTTTTTACTTGATTATATTTATGACTTGTTTAGTGTTTGGAAGTAACTGCTGCCTGTAGGTAGTGACGTACTGAAGCAGTCACACAACTGCTCCCATTTAGCTTATCTCATGACAGCTAGGCAAAAGATATTAAAAGGCAACAGAAAAATAGGGAAATATCTAACTAGCCTGTGGAATTTATTGTTACCTGATTTTACTCTTCCGAGTGAATTAGAATGTTATACAGAAGAAAATGTAATGTGTATCAGAGGTACAATATCCTTGCAGTTCTGCGTATACAATCAGAGTTTACCTGAGGTTAGAAAAAACCCATCCTTTATTTTGAAATTATTTGAGAAGAAATTCTTATATGCAAATCATAAAGAAACTTCTGACTGTCTCTGAAATATCCAACACCCGACTACTGTTTCAAAATAAATTGTTTGAATCCTTAAAACTCTTTCATCACTGAAAAAGGATGTGATGAAACCAAACTGAAGTGTGCGAGACAACTTTGTGTCCATGGGCTGAAAGGACTTCACTCTAAAATGTGAGCCAGACCAAACTCTAAAAACTGACCTTGCATGGTGTAAAGAAACTTTTTTTGACTGTGTCAACCAGAATAAACAACTGTCATGATACAGATTTTCCTCAAAATTCATGGAAAGTACGAAGTTCCCATTTTGTAACTTCATGTCTTCATCTATTTGACACAGTTAAAAGGAAGGTTCTTCTACCCCTATATTATCAGCTGCTCTTTATTAAACATAGTCTTGATGGACTCCTTCTACAGTAAAATATTATTCATTGAATATGAGAGTGTCTTGCTGAAAGTTACTATCTGAGTATTTCCCTCCCCTTGAAAAAGCTTTTACAGGTCAGTGTTGAAGTATATATGTCAATGAATAATTTCATCTTCATTATTATCAGTCTGGTATCTTTCATGAGTAATAAATCCACTCATAATAAAAAAAAGTGATATTCTTGGTGACAACATCAGGATCTCAGGGCTATTTCCTAAAATTGACATATTTCAGCAAAATATTTATAATATTATATTGCTGAAGAACATTCTTTCCTTTTGTTCTCTGAACTTGTCTGGAAGGCATGAATTTTATTGCAGTTGTAAAGAAAACAAAAATAAAGTTACAAAGTCAGTAAGAAATGATTCACAATTTCTTTTTCCTGGTAGTTATAAGCACAGAGACAAAACAGAGGTTTACACACAAGATTTAACTGGTATTTATTCTTCAACAACAAATTATACTTGGTTTGCATTTTGCAAAAATAGATTTATTTTTAAAACTAAAATTAAAAATTTTTTTCTGACTTACAAAGATTCTGGAACACAAGCTCAGTCACAAGAGGACTTATGTATACAAATAAGAAGAGATTTTTAAAAGTAATTTTTGTACATAATTTCCAATAATTTATGACATCTTCTCCTGATTTCCAGATCTGAAACATGAAGTGGTCTGATTAATTTAAAGTTATGAGTTCTTAAAGAAAAATAGGTATTTAAAAATAGCTAAAAGTACAGTTCATGGAAGTTTAGAAATAATTTTAAACTTTTAGGATTAATCAGCTCTAGTTGGTTAAGATTTCAGCTGTTTTTAACGTAGTTTAACAGTGTCCAGTGCCTCAAACTTGTTACCCCTTGAAGGCTCCTTGGTAGTTCAGTTGAAGCCATCTGTTAGACACAGTTTTCTACAGAAAAAATATCCACATACTGAAAATAAGCCCAATGAAAAAAAACCTTTCTATCAGCCTCAACTAAGGCCATGGAATAAAATAGCATGAAGAAATTAAAGGACTGTTTACCTTGATGAGATTAAATCTGTCAGAGGATCTGTAGAGAGGGGAAAGGAAAGAATTAAGATGGAAGAAAAGAGGAGGAAATATTCCACAAAACACAGCTTACAGCTTCAGAAAGAAACCTTATCCAGAATAATTTTAGCAACATAAGAATAGATTTGTACCTAAAACATATGGAAGAAATACTATATATGAAGCTACAATAAAGTATTTTGAGATATCCTGATTTACTTAACCCACTCAGATGTTTTCCGGAATGTCTCCAGCAGCACACTGTGGGTAAATTGCAGAGTTCTTCTGGTTTTTGCTACTGATATTGCCATGACAAAGAAAGCCGATTCTCTTCCTAGATTTGGAAGGATTTCCATCTGGACTTGTCCTGAAAGATGTCTGTGACAAATCTATCCCTAGAAGATTAACTTAGAGTGAAAAAAGCAATGCCTTGCCACTTCCCATACCATGAAGTGTCAATGAAAAGCCTGCAGAGCTCTTGTGCTTAAGGCCAGTTCCAAATTACTCAGTGGTTTCCAACCAGCTTCCTGGTATTACTGTGATTAGATTTAGGAGTACTGAATTATTGTGAGTAGAAAAAAATATGTCTCTCTTGCTGATACGGTGTGCTTCATTCAGCGCAGAGAGATCCTAGGGCCACTAACTTCATGAAAGAAAGAAAAAAAGAAAGAAAGACAGAGAAAGAAAGAGAAAGAAAGAAAGAAAGAAAGAAAGAAAGAAAGAAAGAAAGAAAGAAAGAAAAAAGAAAGAAAAAAGAAAGAAAAAAGAAAGAAAGAAAGAGAGAGAAAGAGAGAAAGAGAAAGAGAAAGAGAAAGAGAAAGAGAGAAAGAGAAAGAGAAAGAGAAAGAGAAAGAGAAAGAGAGAGAAAGAGAAAGAGAAAGAGAAAGAGAAAGAGAAAGAGAAAGAGAAAGAGAAAGAGAAAGAGAAAGAGAAGGAGCAAACTTTTTAAAAACTAGTTTTCTTAGTGGAGTAAAAGTAGGCAACTTTCAGGTGGTGTCAATGTACTGAAAATTATTTAGAACATTTTATTTTTCTTCTAACAGTTGTACTGAGGAAAGATTGGAGCAACAGGCTGGTTTTAAACAGTGGATGGAGAAAGAGTTCATGATCATCAAATTCTATAGGATATGGCTGTATGCTTGCCTGAAACCAAACATCTATTCTTGCAAGGATAAAATGCTTTCAATAGTCTCTTTCCAGATGATCTCCCTTCTTCCTCATCAACTCCTGAACAAACTCTTAACAGAATTTGCAGTAAATCAAAGCTATTCACCAGCACAACTTTCAACCTTCTCAATTCCTTCATGTGCATTTTGTTCCTTACCACAATTATTTAATCAGAATGTAGGTTTGACTTAAACCTGTCCATTCTTTGTTTGTAAAAGAAGGGATGATGTCTTTAATTATTATATTCATTCAATCACACTTTTCTTCAGGTAGATATTATTCAGTCTTTGAATCAGAAACCCTTTTCTGTCCTTATTCTAAAAATCCCCTCTTTTTGTTATGGACTATCAGAGAGTCTTCATCTGATCTTTTAAAACCTCTTCACAGAGTTGGAAAAAGGCAAAAGTCTGAGAAATAAGGCTGGAGCATTTCCACATTGCAATAAACTACTGGATACTGGAGAAGAAAAAGAAGAATCTCAACTTTGAGTCAGAAATTAAAAATAGTGGCTAGTTCTTTCCTTCCAGATCCTTTGAAATAACAGAAGAAAAGAGTTCATGAGTAAGATCTTGTAGTCTCACTCACTTTCTGTGGTAGCTATTCTAAATTTGTGTTATATCCATGCTACATTTGTAAATGGTTTCTTTTTGTGGGCTGTAGCACAAAAAATAACTAATTTCTGCAACAATGATTAGTTTCTAAAATTCATAAAATGTTCCTCTGCTGTGTTTTTTTCATTTAACATATTGGATCTAAGTGCTTTTTTGAGTTACAGTTTACTTTTCAGGATACAGAGGAATCTGATGAACGAATGGCTTAGAGTTTCCTCTGTGGACTGATAGTGCATCCTTACTGACAATCACAGTTCCACATAGATCATTTCTGTTTAATTTATGGTATTTCTCCAGCAGAGGCTCTGGCAACACAGCCACATGCTCAGCCAATTTATGTCTGGGTATTCTTTACATTCAGGTAGCATACGCCTCTAATAAAGATCACAATCCCTCTTCTCTGGAATCAAACTTATGAGGCAGCAGAGCTCTGCAATTGTTGACCTTGACTTACTGACACCAGATAACAACATAATAAACCTACTTTTTCCATTTTCCTCATTTCAGTGGTTCTATTGTTGTCCCCATCTGAATCTTCACAGAAAAGCCAAAAATACCACAAGATGCTGGTTCTCTCTTATTAAAATATAATGATCTCACTAGATTTTGACCATGACATGTCATGTCATGTAGATATCAGTCCTACTGTCTACCCAAGAGACAGAACTTTGCACAACTGTTGCTAACATGCTGTAGGCCAATGACTAGTTTAATATGGGTTTTGTTGCTAAATCAATCCATTCAATAGCACTGCTTAACAATCCTTTTGAAAAAAGGGCATGCTGTAAGAAAGAGAAATATGTTCATTTGAGACTGGAGTCTTTACAGCAATTACCCTAAAGTTTGGGGTTATTCAGATTCAGTAAAGAGCAAAGCACACACTTGTTATCTAATCCAGCATGGACCTTAGTGTACGTTGCAGATTTGAAGTATACAATATTTTTGCTTGGACCTGCATTCAGGAAATAGAGTATCTATAAAGTTATTTAGGAATAGAATCTTAATTGTGCTCTTCGTTTATATTTAAAGTCAGTACAAACGAAACTAAGCGAAATATTATTCCCCCTGTGGTAAAGTTTCTACGTTTCCAGTTTTGAACTCTAAAAATTAAAAAAAAATCTTACAAAAGACAGACCAGATTCCAAACCAGATTAGTAGCTATGGCTCATTTTCTAGAAGAACCATGTTTAAGCTCATGGTAAGAGTCCAGCAGAACAGAAAATTGAGCTTCAATCTCCTGCAAAGCCAGCAAATATACTTAGCACCATGCTGTTACTCTCTGTGAATGTAATAGATAATAGGGCACCTAAAATGTGCACAGACAGCTGTGTGAGCAAAAATCTGCCATTAAACTCTGACACCTCCCCCAGAAATTCAGAAGTTCATTAAAATATTTTTAATAGACATTAGTCATCCCTCTCTAAGGGATACTAGCTTTCTTGCAGTGCAGAGATATTAAAGACAGAACTTCCACACCAGACAAGCAATTAGACGTGTGCAGACGGATCACCAAGCTGCTCATTTATTCTTTAATTGATTTGAGTTAAATAGATATTTTGAAAAGGACCCAGTAACGGAGAGGAGTAGTCTGAGCCTATAGAAGGATCTGCAATTTTATTTATCTTCCTGTACTCTCATCCCGGATGAGTAGAAACAGTAATGCACAGTTTCCATCTTGTGCTTTAAATCTTTGCAGGCTTGTAGCTTTGCTTCTAGAGATTAGTCCTATATACATAATAATTTGGCAAACCACGTGGTAAAGAATGACTACGGGGAATAAAATAAGAGTGTCCTATGTTGTCTACTCATCCAGCACATTTGGGGAATCAAAATAATAAGAAGTTGAAGAACACATTCTAATAAGGAGTGAGTTTAGCCTCATGATGTTTCCAAAGGGTTGCAATAGCTATTCTGAATTGATGCTACTTATTAGTTTTCATTTGCATTTTCTTAAGTGCTGTTCCTATTTTTTTCATGTCCCTAGGACTATTTTTTTTCCAAACACTGACCTGTACTATCAAAGCAAGGATAATGCCATACAAAATTATTTTAAAACAGACTACAGGCTTCTAATGCAGATTTTTCAAAATGTTTAAAGTCAGCAGCCACTGAAAATTTCATTGGCTAAAGATTTCCCTTCCCTTTACAGGCAGCCAGCTAACTGTGCCATCAAAAACTTATCCATAGCTAGATTTATGAAACTTTTAACCTTGATGAAAATTCCTTAAGTTTCACTGTAATATGAATTAATTCTGTAAGTCATAAATTCAATTTACCCAGACTTGTTTTCACATGGTATACACATGGTGAAATTTGAGTTCAGAAAAAAGAACTGTGGTAGTGGTGTCATCCTTTCACCTATACATCAAAGAAATCTTTCCTTTCAGCAAAGTTTTTCAAACTGAAGATATACGACATAGTGAAAAGTTATGTCCACAAGGATTTATTACTATTATCCAAGTACTGATATTGCTCAGTCTTTTTCACAGATTTTCCTTTAACAGATGGAATTCAAAATGGTTCCTATTACTCATCTGAGTAGATGGGCCCTTTCATCCACACTTGGGTGCATTGAATTGAGCACTAAGTTGTGCTCTGGCTCCTTAATTTACAGATCTGGTATTTTTTACCAACTAGAAGATGCATATGGAAGCAGAAACGTGTATGACATATAAAATAAAGCAGGTAATTTTTTTTTTGTGTGTGTGTGTGTGTATGAAACTGAGACTGATAGTTTGCAGAAAAAAGCTGAAGGAAGAAAAGTGTTTAATAACATCCTTCCTTTCTGTGATACTTTAACTAGGAATTCCCTGGAGTGATGCCAACGATTAACGTCGCACCTTTGGGCAATACCTGAGGATGACTTGTCAGCAGTTGGCAATATAACACAACACAGCTGGACACTAATGTAAAAGGAGCAGTAAATCAAGCTAAATAAAAAAGGGCAATTTTAAGCTTCAGGACAAGGTGTGTTTTATATATCCTTTTTCTATTCTGCAAGGATTGGTTTTGGAAGATATTTGGGGAAGCTTTTTTTACTATAACTTGTGCTTTTTTTTTTAATACCTTCAATCATAGTCATAAAAAACCAAGTCCTTCCTTAAAGTTTGTGTTGGAATTCCAATGAGGCACATGTCAGCTATCCAAAAACTTGTAATTACTCACCACAACACTAAGTTCCCTAAGTTATTAAGCTTGTGACCAAAGTAATTAAGTACCAAACCACTTTAATAAGATTTTCTAATTTTTCAAATAAAATAAGCACAAGCTTAAATATGTCTCTCTCGAAGACAGTGTTATTTCTCTGTAGCTGGAGCTGTGCTATGTTCCCAGACAATATTAATCTGTAAAATACCCTGAGAAAAGTGGGCTCAAGGTGAAATCAGGTTATCTCACAGGTAAACAGATGTGTCTCTGTTTTCTTGATAGTCTAATTATCCATGTTGAGGACCTGGATTAATCTTGCTGTAGCTTATCCTTCCTTGTTTACCAGATTTCCTCTTACTGTTGCCATTTTGGTCTGGGTTTACCAGGGAATGACTGGGTGAGCTATCATGGTTTAGATGTAATGAGAGTGGTTTCCCCAGCATCATATGCTAGGCTAGCTGATTAAGAGAATCCAGCTGTCCTGAATCTATTCTGCACTACACCCATTACAGCTGGGCTCACTACAGGAGCCTTGACACGCATAAGGGTAATCTCTCTGGGAAAGATATTTGTATAGACCTAGGATATTCTCAAACAAAACATCTGAGCCAGATTTTAGAAAAAGCAGCAGCCTCTACACTAGTGAACTGAATAATTTTGTAAGTGGTACAAACCTGACACCTGAAACTAGACAGGTCAGGATCTCCTAGGGAGCTGAACTATTGGTACAGTCCCTGGTGTTGTTTTGACCCACCCTTAAATGAAGTGGCCAGACATGATTTGGAGCCTGCAACAGGTGTTGTGAAGGCAAACACCTATTTTAGCTCTATGGGCATAGGCTGTGTTGTACCAGGTAGCCTCAAGGGCAAGTAACAGTTCCGGTTTTGTGTGCAGTAAAAACCACCTCAGGGTGTCTATTACTCATTTCCTAAATTCATATTTATGCATCTTTTTAATAGACACAAATTTTCACAAGAAACTATGTTTCTTCAGGTTATAGGTAAAGTTTTCACTATTTTCACTAAATTTCAGAAGTAGATAAATAAGTTTAGGACAAACTGACCTGATACACATTTACTAAACTGCTGAGCTAAAGTGACCACTCATATGTAAACTCTTTGCCTAAAGCAAATTATAACTTGTATAATTTTAGCCTCTGTTTTTGTGAGTTATGTTTTAAGTTAATTTCCTTGTGTTTTTATTAAGCTAAGATTATAAATGCATATGTTTAAAAGGGATTTGCTGAAGAGTCATTACTTTTCTTCATTGGAGGTTTCTTACTTTTGAAAATGTTTCTTAGTGATCTGTCTTAAAATGTTATTCTCAAAAGATTTTGGATTTTCACTAACTGAGTCATTAGTTATTGGTGGTAGTGTATGTGTCTGCTATAGGAATTTATAATTTCATATTTAGGTTCCATTAAAAAATTCTAGTTGATTACATCTTTCTCTATTTGGTTGTATGGTAAAGAAGGGCAGAGTACATGATTAAGTAGTAAAATTACTAATAATACAACATCCATAGGGCAGAAATCCAAAGATAACCAAAAGTTTTACCCAGTCACAGTCAGTCACATTGAATTCAAGCATATTGAATACAATGAAAAATCGAAATTTCAATCAATATAAGTGACCATTATGTACACTTCTGATGGTTTAATTTAAAAAAGGTATTTAAGACCTGCTTTACATAAGCCTGTGGGTTTTTTGTGATCAGATAATAACAATTTTATAACAATTTCTTCTTATAAGCAAAACTAACATAGCTCTAGACACTTTAAATTACCCTGGTTATTCTTTCATAATCCTTCTCCATGTGGGCTGTGGCCCATTCACTTAACAATCTCATCTTTAATATTTAATATTTATCTCCAGTTTTCCATTTTTATCTTTATTCCGTTTATTATTATTTTTATCAAACTGACAAGTACAACAAGAGAACAATTCTTTGTCCTCTAGTGAATGGAACTAGTAGATGAAGACATGTGCCACAAGTTCCATTCATAGTTCAACAACATTTTTACTACAAAACTAATAAGTTTTGTTGTAGGGAATCATATACATACCTATATATATATGAATGTATATGTATGTGCATATAGAGTATGTGCACCCATACTCTAAATTTAAGCCTTTTCCAACATAAGTAAGACAGCTGAAGACCTAGACAAGTGTACTAGTTTTCTTAGTGTAGGATTTCTGCTTCAAATTTGTTCACTTGTTTGAGCAATTTAATTTGTGCCAATGTTCTCTCATGGGGTAGGTATGCAGAAGCACATCTTTTGCTTTCCTCACTGTTGTAGCTGGTTATGTCAACATTTTACTTTGCTGCCCAATTTGCTCTGTGCTTCTGGTTTCACCAAGAAAAGATAGTAATTTTAGAACATGTTGACAACTGTTTGTAGCCTTATAGTCACTGTTTAGAGCAATTCTTGACATACCCTTTTCTTGAGGCAGTGTGTTGCAAGGAGGATAATGTTTAAATGTAATACTCAGGGGCTGGTTTTGGAACACGGAAATAATCAGTGGAATTAACAGCATATATAAATGGTCAGTATTTTTTCACATTTTATTACACCATGGAGTTCTGCTCACTTAGGCCATTTAGAGAGAATTTTCAGCTCAGAAAGTTTCATGTCAGGTTCCCAGTTAAGGATGGTATAATAGATGGAAAATAAATCTCTGGATGGAAAAGTTTTATGTCAAAAATATATGTCTATATTAAAATAACCATTATCCTTAGGGTAATATGAAGGGAAAATACAATGCTAGTTTTCCTGTATTTTTTCCTTTCTTGAACTCCCTGCGTTTATAACATCCCAATTTGTTGTGACATGCATCAATCCTGCAACATTGCTACTCAGGCTACTTACATGATGACTGTTTACCTGGTCTCTGAAAAAGGCACCATGTTTTTAATCTTATGGCATACCTCTGAATCACAAGATGATAATATTCCTGTCTAAAAGTAATGTGTGTGGTGGTGGGTTGGGGGAAATAAAACAAGGAGATAACAGGTCTGTAAATAAATAGGGTATAAACTCGCAAACAATTACCTGATAAACCAAGGAGTCTTTCTTTTATTACAAACAAACTGAAGTGATGCTTTGTAACAATTTTATACTGCATATCCCACAAAGAAACCACAGGGTGAAAAGGTGCAATTAGCTATACACTGTGGTTAAAAAAATTTAGCAGGGGCAGTCATGATAGTCATATTACATTTATAGCGCTCCATTGTGCAATCAGTAGCTCGTAACACAGTACTGTCCCCATGTTAATATATTTGTACTCTAGTGTGTTAGGTGTGGATGGCAAGGTTTGGGCAGCAGGGGTGATACAGGGGTGGCTTCTGTGAGGAGAGCTGGAAGTTTCCACAATGTCTGACAGAGCCAATGCCAGCTGGCTCCCAGATGGACCCACCACTGTCCAACACTGAGCCCAACAGTGATGGTGGCAACACTTCTGGGATAACAGAATTAAGAAGGGGAAAAAAACCTGCTGCACAACAGCAGCTAAGGAGCGGATTGAGAAAATGTGAGAGGAACAACCCTGAAGGCACTAAGGTCAGTGAAGAAGTGGGGGCAGCAGGCGCTTCTGCAGCCCATGCGGAAGACCATGGTCAGGCAGCTGTACCCCTGCAGTCCATGAGGGTCCCTGGTGCAGCAGAGATCCACCTGCAGCCCATGCAAGATCCCAAACTGAACAGGTGAATGCCCAAAGGAGTCTGTGACCCCATGGGAAGCCTGTTCTGGAGCAAACTTCGGACAGGACCTGTGGCCGTGTGGAGAGAGAAGCCCACACTGGGGCAGGTTTGCTGGCAGGACTTGTGACCCTGTGAGAAACCCATGCTTGAGCAGCCTGTTCCTGAAGGACTGCACCCTGTTGAAGGGACCCATGCTGGAGCAGCTCTTGAAGAGCTGCAGCCCCTGGGAAGGGCTCACATTGGAGAAAATTTTGGTGGGCTGTCTCCTGTTTTAGGGACCTCATATTGACCACAGTCCCCATTCCCTGTTCCCCAGTACCATTGGCAGGGAGGAGGTAAGTAAAGCAGGAGTGAAACTGAGCCTGGGAAGAAGGGAGGAGTGGGTAGGAAGGTTTTTTAGGAATTGTTTTTATTTCTCATTATCCTATTTTGATTTGATTGGTAACATATCTAGCTAATTTCTCCAAGCTGAAACTGTTTTGCCCGTGATGGTAACTGGTGAGTGATCTATCCCTGTCCTTGTCTCGTCCTTGTGTGGGGGGCTGAAGAGCAGTGTCCTGTTGGGAGAGGCTGGGGGAGCTGGGCTTATTCAGCTTGGAGCAGAGATGACTTCATGGGGACCTAACTGCAGCTCCCAGTGACCATAGGCAGGTTGAAGTTGTTCAAGTTGGAGTGTTCAAGACTCAACTGGATAAAGTTCTCAGAAGCCTGGTCTGACCATAGAGGTGACTCTGCTGTGAGAAAAAATTTTTTTGGAATGGATGTCCAAAATTTTTTTTGGGCTGGATGTCCTGATGTCCCTTCTCGCCCGAGTTACTCATTCTGATACAGTGTTTCCATTTTCTGAAAAACTTGAATGTACTGGAAATTTGATTGAATAGTGTTTGATGAATGCAAAATGAATTGACTTTTTCAGTTAAGAATGCAGATGCTTGGCATCACAAAGTGCTATATATCATACAATTGTATTTTATTTATTCCGCCTGAAAATGCCCTCAGTAAGTATAACAAAACCAAACATTCACAGAGCTTAGATAATGAATCATGAATAAGTGAAGCAGACAGATCGCAGTAATACACATAAATAACTCCAATGAATATTGTGGGAACTATCTAATAACAACTAAGTTTATAGAAATTTGAATCAATTTGAAAATAATTTCCACCAAGCCTGAAGTCTAGTTTAATTAGATGATTTATTAATGAGAATATTTGATTAGTCTTTCTATATAGAAATTGTTTGTAGTAAACAGTTCGAGTTCTCATGTGCAAGTGAAATGTCGTATTTCTGCTGTGGATGATTTGTATTCACCTGAAATTGCTTTAGAACAGGACTTGCTATGAAAACAGATTGCTATGCCTTGTCGACTTTTATTGTGTTTTTAATTGCTGCCTAAAGTTACAGAGTAACACTCATCTCTATTTTTCTACTAAATCTACATCATCTGACATGACAATCTTGTCTAAGAGTGGTTTAGAGATTCCAGGAACACCAAAAATCTCACATTTTTTTTCCAAATTACTGATTGCTTGCTGATGGAAAAAAGTTTTCCAGTACAATTTGTTTACTTTTCTTATAAGGAAAAGTCATGTTGGATGCTCAAGGATTTTATTGTTTCAGCTTTTCTTATTGCAAATAATGTGCATCAGTTCTTTTAACTGTTCCACATCAGAAAAGGAACCATCAGAATGTAACTCTTGGAGAAGTAATAACGAAAATAATAGCCCTTTTAACCATGAAAATGTGAGCCCAAAACCATCAGTAGTAGTATTAGTAGAGAGACACGATCCTCCAGTTCTTCATTTTCTAGCTATTTCTACCTAGGCAAGTGTGTTCTCTCTTTGACATTACTCTAAAGAATTTAAGCTGTCCTCCACTTTTCCAGATAAGATCTAAAGTATATGCAGTCATAGCCTGAGCCTGTGAGTATCTAAATCAACTTCTAATTTGGAATATCTTTTAGCCTTTTCCTACTCTCTGAAGTGTACATGGTTATTTATTTATTTTGCTTTTTATTTATTATTTGTTTGATTTTTTAATTTGTTTTGCTTTTTTTTCTCTAGTGACATTCAGCAGGGCTCCATCTGGTGCTCTTCAACATCTTCATAAATGACTTTAATACAGGACTTGAACTCTGAGTTTGATGATGACACTAAATGGTGAGGAGTAGTTGACTCCCTCAAAAGAAGAGAGGTTCTGCAGAGACACCTCGAGAAGTTAGAGGGCTGAGCAACCACCAACCATATGAAGTTCAACAAGGGAAAGTGCTCAATTCTGTATCTGGGATGGATGTACACACAGCCCTGGATGTACACACAGACTGGGGAAGGAGATGCTGGAGAGCAGAGCTGCACAAAGGGATCTGGGGATCCTGGTCAATGACAAGTTGAGCACGAGTCAGCAGCGCCCTGGCAGCCAGGAAGGCCAACCCTGTCCTGGGGTACACCAGGCACAGCATCACCAGCCGGGCAAGGGAGGGGATTGTCCTGCTCTGCTCTGCACTGGGGCAGCCTCACCTCGAGTGCTGGGGGCAGTTCGGGGTGCCACAACATAAAAAAGTTATAAAACTGTTAGAGAGTGTCTAAAGGAGGATTATGAAGATGGTGAAGGGCCTTGAGGGGAAGCTGTATGAGGAGCAGCTGAGGTCACGCAGAGTGTTCAGCCTGGAGAAGAGGAGACTGAGTACAGACCTCATTGCTGTTTCAGCTTCCTGAGGGGAAGCAGAGGGGCAGACACTGATCTCTTAACTCTGGTGCCCGGTGACAGGACCCGAGGGAATGGCCTTAAGTTGTGTCAGGGGAGGTTAAGGTTAGATATTAGGAAAAGATTCTTCTTCCTGAGGATGGTTGCGCACTGGAAGAGGCTCCCCAAGGAAGTGGTAACAGTACCAAGCCTGAAAGAGTTCAGGAAGCATTTGGACAATGCTCTGTTTGGAAAATGTTCTGTGCAGGGCTGAGATTTGAACTCAGCAATAATTGCGGGTCCCTTCCAACCAAGATATTCTGTTATTCTGTGGTTCTGATGTAAAAGTAAAGAGATAATGACTCAGAAATCAGCACAGCATTACAGAGACCATTAATGAAACCTCTACTCTCTTCTATAAAATCTATAGTTTAAGCAGGACACAAATCAAACACCCAGTAAATGCAGGCTATTTGAATTGACTTTTAACAGTCAAAACTTCCTGGAAAATAAAATGCTATTCACTATGGAACAGTAAATGTGAAAACTAAAAATGAGAATGCTAGAACAATTCTTAACTGTTCTTGGGGTTGGTTGATTGGTTTGGGGGTTTTGGGAACTTAGGTGAGACTAGGGTACCTTTGGAGATTTTGAGGGGTTTGATCATTTTGTGGTTTTGTTTTGTTTGTGAGCTTATTTTTTCATCCAGAATGAGAAATGGCCAATAACATCCAACCTCTTAGAAACTTGGGGAATCCCTGTGTGTGATTAAACAGTTCTAATACCAAAACTGATTCAGCATAAATTAATGCAAATACCAGTGGTCTGCTATCCAAGGAGATCTAAATCTCTTTTCAGGCAACTGAGTCAATGGATGAGGAGCATGAACAGGAACTCTGGTTATTTCTGTGTTATATTGCACAACTTGTAGCTCAAAGTTCTCATTATGACAAAAGCCTCCAACCTGAAGATATTGAACATATAATATACTGATGGAAATCTGAGATGTTTAATTTTGAAAAGGCTGATCTATTCAAGAACAACTGAATATGGATACTCTCAGAGACAGGAAAATCCATATTCAGTTGCTCTTGTCTCAGAGACAGGAAAGGGTTATGTTTGCCTCTTTCAAAGATCTAGGGAGTTTTATAAAGACCAGACAGCTGTCACAACATGTTCTATGCTCTCTTCTGGCTGTTTTGAAAGAGATTGGTAGCTGAAAACATATTTTATGAAGAATTCAAACCTATAACTTCATTAAGACTTGGACAACACCTGGGAGATCAAAATCTCTGAAGGAGATAAAGGGTCAGATTCTGGAACCCCATTAGTTCAGTGAGATCTGAGATTACATTTTGCCCGAGTTGTGACATTATTATGCTTTTGCTGGTTCCAGAGAACTCTAGAAGTCTACAGAGGTCTATCTTATAAAAGTTTATGGGATGTGTAGTTTGCTAGGATTTGACAGCACTTGTGTAGCAGTTTTCACAACAAAAAGTCTCAAATTTGGAACCTAAGATTCTAAACAATTCCTACACTTTCCATCTTCCTTTTTCAGTGAAACTTTTTTTTTAATTAAACATGAGGCCCTAAATACTTAGAAAAGCCCAAATAAAGTTTTGTGAGAACATATCACTAATAGATGTGGGGCAAGACAAGAGAACAGACAATCTTCCCAGAAATATGTCCTATAGAAAAGGTAAATCAAGACCAATTTAATAATTTGCTAAAAATGGATCCTATTACTCTACAGTTTTTCAGTAGCAAATGGTCCAAAGATACACAAATGCTTAGCTTTACTGTAGTAGCAATTGATCCCAGGACATCACAGGGCATTTAAAACTAAGTTTATGGAAATATACATTAAATCAATGTCCTATGATAATTCAATCATCGAGACGCAGTGTACCACAAAAAGAGTAAAATTTTCCATTCTCAACCAGTAGGCAGTGGAAACCATTTTTAGATAGGCCTTGGCTTGCTTGCTTTTTTTTTTTCTCCCTATTTTTGCTGTGGAAATAGTGAAAGGCTAAAGGCCATCAGGGTTCTGTCTTAGTAGGAACATATAATTTACTGTCAGCTTTTGAAAGAAGAGTATGATTACGTGTGAAGAGGTGTTAATGTTGGTAAATATGTTTCATAACTAATCAAACGGAAAATATTTTCTAGTGTCCCTCATGTTCCTTAACAGAAAAGTCACATTTTGCATATGTGCCTTGTCTTGCACTTGCAGAGCACCATGACTTTATCCTGGTGACTCTGGTCACCAAGCTGAGTGAATCTGACTTCCATTTCAAATTACAGACAATCCCATATTTGTTTCATTTGCTGCTAATGTGCACACGAGCACATTATGTTATTGTGCACCACTCACTGCTGTGATAATCATCCTCAAACCACCACAACTGTTAAAACCACAGTATTAAGTGTAAGAAGGACTTTTAAATGCAATAATCACAGGAGAAATGTGCAAAATCATACCATTAAGCAGGGAGTCATAATAAATGAATGAAAATTCCGCAATAAGCATCTAGCTTTTGGAAGGCTAGGTTAGAGCCAGCTTTCTACAAGCCGGAGCAACTTGTTTCAGTGTTATGTGCAGAAAGAGGGATGATGGCAGCCTTTGGCATCTATTCCATTACAAACAATGCTCAGTGTTCAGGACAGTTTATATTATGCTAATAAGATGTACTGTAATAAATCCTTGCTTGTCATAGGGGAAAATGAAGTAAAGTGGAGGGCAACAGTGCTTTCATTTCTTGGAGGTATGGAACTAAAGCCAAGGAAGGAGAGAAGCCTTTCACTGTGTCTCATAAGGCTCCCTTTAGTCTTTCTCATTTGAAACCTATAACCCTGAGATAAGTGTGTAGTCTCTGATACACTGAAAAGTATTCACAGATCACAGCAAGTAGAGATTTTACAGGAGGCAGCACACAGGGAGTTCATGAACATTACTAAACAACCCATCCAAACAACTGCTCAGATAGCTGGAATCATTTGTCTTTTCCAAAGGCCTGCACTTCAACCAGAAAAGTAGTGCAATTTCATACTAGTAAAAATGGAATTACAGGAGCATTTTTCAGTGTAAATCTAAAATAGTTTTTCAACAGCCAATAAAAAAGCTGTTCCTCAACATCATCTTCCTGGAGAATAATATCATTCACAGAACAAAATATTTGTAGAGGAATAAACCCACTTTTCATCAGTATACTGCATGATTTCTAATCTAAGTTAAATTGCTCAATGCAAAACTACTTTATAACAACTATTTCCCCTTTCTTATAACCTTGATAAGGAGCAATACTGATCAATGATTAAGTCAACAGCCCAAAGAAGGCCTATCCTAACTAACCTATGGAGACAATTTCATTGTGAATAGGCAATTGCCTTCAGGCTGTCTGCTAAAACCTGTTCTGAAATTACCACGGGGAAAAAAAAAACCACTTGTAAAATCTCTCTCTTCTATTACTACAGGAAAGGTTTTTGGTATTACGCAGTATTCAAAAATATGGAGTTCATATTCAGTCACTGAATCCTCACTAAAGTATGCAAGCTGCTTTTCACCATCTGTTACACTGTACCCACAACTGTAATCTAAACCTACATCCATCATCATCATCATCATCATCGTCATCATCATCAAAAATTAAAAATAAATGCACTTTGGATGGAAAGTAAATATTTTTAAAAATGTGCCCAGAGTCCTCTTTTCTGGATTTAATGAGCATATTTCCACTTTCAGTTTTCCCAGCTTGGCACAATACGTTAGCATCTCGTCTACCACTGTAATTCGTTCTTCAGATTAATCATAAAAAAATTTCCCCTTCTAGTTCCTTTCTCTCAAATAACTACATTTCTGGGTTTTTTTTTACTTATAGGAATATATCAAAGTAATAATTTTGCAGGTATTTGTGTGATTTAATCTGACATTAAATGAATTTTTAAAAAATTTATTAAATATTTAATTTCAAAGAGGACTCTTTTATTTTATTCATTTCTCTGCCAGCTGTGCATTGTGATTTAAAATGACAGATCCTCTGTAACTAATTTAATGTAAGAAATGGCTGCTCTGTCTACAAAGATCCCCTTACTTCTCAGGTTGAGAACAGGCAGTGGCCATGCTAAGATCTGAAACTCTACAGGTGAAGAGATGTAATTGCTACCAGGAAGCAGGGGTGGTAGGCAGGAAATCATGCCCAGAAAAATAGGCAGGAGAAGATATTTTATACTACACCAAGTAGCATACAGGAAACAAAGCATGTTTTCTGACTCCTGACTCCTTTTGCTCTGTATTCTCTTCTTATCATCATCTTCCCATTGAATCAACTTCATTGACTCAAGAATGAATCACACTATTAATCACAATGTTTATGATTTTCTCCTGCATACAATATTTTATCACATTATAAGGACTTTCCAAACCCTTTCTGTTTTTATTCTTCTATGCAGAGATAACTGCCACAAATAGCAATTCCCTTTAGGATTTAGTGGAGTGTTACTAGCAATCATTGTGAGTGTTACAGAAGAAATCTGAATGCAGTCTTTGAAATGTAACACAAACTACAGTGGGGATCCATTCCAGTTAAACTCTTTCATTAATTTTATTGTATTTGTAGCCACTGTTATCTTTAATATTTTGCTTCAGCTTTAAGTCCTTGTTTTTTTTTTAAAAGTCCTTAAACTCTAATACTCTGAATTGTGAATTCACTTAGCTTTGTAATTGCAAATGTTTTTCACAGAAAATAAATAATAAAGAATATCCAAGTGTATAATTTTAATACTCACATTTCCAGATTTCCATCTGAGTTTCCTCTATTACATTTTTTATACTACAGTAATAATGATTTTCTGCACTGCAACAGTGAACTTTAATTTAATTACCATCAAGTGCTGATCACTGTAGTATTTATGACCCTTGCATTCTCTTAGGAGCTTTTCTCTGCAGTTGCTATGATGTGCTTCAACAATTTGAAAGTATTACTCTTCGATGAGCATTTTTTGTTCTCATCCTACCTTAGAAATAAATGCATTTATTATTTTCCTTATTTTACCTTCATAAGTAAGTTAATTGCAATCATAGTTTGAAATCCTAGCTTACTGTGTTCTTTGCCATAAAGTTAACACATAAAACCCTTTTGCACACATTGTAAATCACTTGGAGGTGCTCATCCTCCATAGCTACTCCAGAACTTTTCGGTAGTAAACAATTTAAACAGAAATGTCAAAAAACCATAAAGAATTGGACTGATATCTGCACCTATGTGAAAAGTCTTTTGCAGATTACACAAAACTAGGAAGAGTGTCTGAGTCACCAGCTGCTTGTGTTGCCATTCAGTGACACCACAACAGGATGGCAAATTTCATGGGGAGGATTCTTGTGAAGTTCAAAAAAAGGGAAATGTCAAGTTCTTCACCTGGGGAGGAATAATCTCCATGCACCAGGAAGGACTGTGGGAAGCAGCTCTGCAGAAAAGGGCTTGGGTGAGCTGGTGTACAGACAAGCTGACTATAAACCAACAATGTGTTCTTATGGCAAAGCAGCTTCTTGGATTCCGTTAGAAGAAGCTGTCAGGGGGTCAAGGGGTGTGATCTCTGCCCTCTACTCAGCCCTGGTAAGACACATTTGGAGTGCTGTGTTCAGTGCTGAAGCACAAAAACACTGAAAGGCTTGAAGGACCTTTCCTGTGAGGGAGGCTGAGAAAGAACAGATTGTTTGGTCTGGACAGGAGAAGGCTTTCATTACTGAGAGGGGGCATCTCACTGACGTCTGTCAATAGCTGATGGATAAAGCACAGAATATGAAGCCGGTGGTGCCCAGTTCACAGGACAAGAGATGATGGGTACAAACTGAAATACAGAAAAACACTGGAAAACACAATTAACAGAGAGATGTGTCCAAGAGTGACACCATGTGCCCGAGAGTATTGTTCACCAATATTTGAATGAACTTAGCCCCCTTAGGTGCCTAATGATGACTAAAATCAGGGATTGAGACATTCTTCAAGAGTAAAGAATGGAGAAAGAGACTTGTCAGCTTAAAAGGAACTGTAGATCCAGACTCATTTCAATGAACATCCCGATAATTCTAGAGTTATTATAAAAATACACAGATACTACAGTATATCAGGATCAGGGGACTGGAACACTTCTCTTATGAGGACGTGCTGAGAGAGTCGGGGTTGTTTAACCTAGAGAAGAGAAGGCTTCAGGGAGACCTCGGAGCAGCATTCCAGTACTTAAAGTGGGCTTAGAGATAACGAGGGACTCTGTGTCAGGGAGTGCAGTGACAGGACAAAAAGTAATGGCTTTAACTGGAAAGAGAGTAGGTTTAAATCAGATACTAGGCAGAAATTTACTCAGAGGATAACAGGACACTGGAGCAAGTTGCCTCATCACTGAAAGTGTTCAAGGTTGGATGGGGCCCTGAACAACCTGGTCTAGTCTGTGGCATCCCTGCCCATGTCAGGGACTTTGGAACCAGATGACCTTTAAGGACCCTTCAAACCCAAACTATTCCATGATTCTATGATTATATTATATTCAGAATATTATCTCCAGGATTATATTCAAAGAAAACTGCAACCTTAATTGTGAAAGTGATGTTTGAAAGGAGAGACTAGTAAAAACATTTACAAGCTGTTATGAGAGGAATAAGCTGTTTAGGACCTGATCCATCTAACTTATTTCCCATGTTTACTTTAGCTTCAGGTGAATCACACCCTAAAATATCTATTTCTCACCACAGACTGTACAGTGAGACTCAATGGCAAGCTCAGATGTATGTGTCGACATCGTAAATACCAGAAAAAATATATATTCAAAAAAAGGTTCCCTCTTTTTGATATATTCATAATATATACAGCACAGAATTAGGATCCTTAGTGAAACTTATAGAGAGAGAAGAACACTGTATACAGCAATCATTGCTTAATGTTTCACTTAGGAGAAATAAACAGAATCTGGAAAACTTCCAAAATTATACATCTGTTCCTTTTAATTTACTGCTCAGAGGAATGGGCGCACCAAAGAACAGGGGAAAATGAATACATTTATTATTGATTGATGTTCTCTCTTTCTAAAACATTTAAATGATCCTTTCTGATAGAGAAAACATCTTGCTACACTTTTAGTGCTAGGAAATATGGTCAAAACACTGCATGCTTGAGCCAGAAAAACACCAATATTAATTTCCATTAATCTCCCAGTGCTTCTGAAGCATTAATTTAGAATTCCAGTGTGGGTCCAATGGGGAAAAATAGAATATAATTACACAGCAGACAAAGTTAAATATGATTTATTCCAATTACCTCAATCATGGTTGGTTTGGAATATTGTTTAGTAGTAAAATAAATGAGAAAATGGGTGTGATCTCTTCTTTTGGATCTAAAAAGGCAGAAAGGGAAAAAATATGTTATGTCGAAATATCTTTGCAAATAATATGTTTTGACGTAAGTATAATCTCAGACTGTAAAAAGCCATATGCTGCACCTATAATTAAGGCATAAACAATGCAATAATTAAACTCAAACTCAAACTCAAACTCAAATGCAAACTAAAACTGAAACTGAAACTAAAACTAAAACTAAAACTAAAACTAAAACTAAAAACAAAAATAAAAATAAAAATAAAAACAAAGAAGATGAAGAAGATTAAGAAGAAGAAGAAGAAGAAGAAGAAGAAGGAGAAAAAGAAGAAGAAGAAGAAGAAGAAGAATGTGCACACTGCATTTACTGTAGGACTGATGGTGGTGCTGAGCATGCCCAAAGATATGATTGGAGCTACCTGAAGTGGTAAGACGAGGTTGGTGCAGTGAGGTTGATAAGACTCCCACCAAAGAAATCAGATTTCTTTTCCTTGGGTACAATTTGTATTGCTACTGTTACTTTATCAAACAATGTAAGATTGTTTTGTTTCCTGAGCTGAACATATTCTAATTGCATTTCCCTGTAAAATCTTGAGGTTCTTTGAAAATATGATGCCATTCATCACCCAATCTCTGTTGGTTAGAAGCTGTGTTTTTTTCTTTTTGACTTCCAGGAAATTAATTAAAAATTATGCCATCACCACTCACTCTGCCTGTAAAAATTATCAGGCAAGACTTTTTCATTGTTTAGACTGTTTTAAAATGTACAATTCAGAATAATGCCCAGTTTATTTTCAGCATTTCAAATCTGGTGTACTATAGGGAGTTTGCTGGGTGTTCAGCTCCTAGCCCTTGAAGTGTCCTTCCAATACTTACTTTCCAATAGGATTCAACTTTCTTATGGTTCATTTCTTAAGATTGTTCCTCTCTTTTCTTCATTTCCTAGAATCAGTGTTTTTAACTTCTGTATTGATAAACATCATGATTTAATGATTACCTGCTGTTGCTATACATGCTTGTGCCTAATTCATCTGGGGCATTTTATAGATTATAAATACTCCTTATTCTTTTCAGTAGATTATTTCTGCTTAATGCAACTTATATGTAACTATGATAAACAAATACTTATGAACAGAAAGTTAGCAGGATGGCAGGGCTGGGATATAGAGTCTCTTAAATGTATCTGACGTGGTTTTCTACCACAGCTCTCATTTTATAGAAAATGAATCATGTGTGGTCTATTCAAAGAGCTGGTATTATACCAGACACTAATTCAGTCTCGGCTTGTTCAGTATTCAACACAAGGCAGTGAGGTTCCAGCTGGGATTAGGGAATTAATTAAACAGCCCATGTTTGACTAAGGTAGCTGACTATCAGCCTGAGTATGAGTGACCCAAATACAATAACCTGTAGGTACCCAGTGCATTCAGCCTGAGGGAAGAACAGCAAGGATAACTGCACTGATATCTAAAAATCCGGTTTGAAAGACAGAGGAAGTGGAAGGAGATAAAGGAGCAAAGCTATGCCTCTTTTGAAAACAGAAGTTAAATGTGAGGAAAAAAAATAATTAAAATGACCACATTGAAAAGATAGATTGTTCTCAGAGGATGAGGTGTTTAAATTACAAAACAAACACAACCCAATAGGGACAAATCTGGAGAAACTGCTAAAGGGGAGCTCTCAGCAAAGTGCAGGGGGGACTCAAGGCTATGTAACTTTTACGTTTTAGGGCCACCTGCAGAACTGTGTTGCTGGTTACACAAACCATGGGGCTTGTTTCCAGACCGTTCAGCTATAGGGGTATCAAGTTTTTCACTGAGGACAAGACAGTCTTATATATTGATTTGCAGGTTACCCTGTCTTTACAGATGTCTGATTGGAGCCCTGAGTTTAGATGATGCTTAATAAATGTACTCTTCATCTTGAAGTCTGCCCCATCTTAACAGGAGGAGGTGAACAGAAGATGCAACAGAGATGCCAAAATAGTTTTCCCAGTAAAGCATGAATGTTACAGGGGTGTACACACCTTTGAGGGAATAAATACCCCAAACAGCTTTAAGGAACCTGTGAAGTGAGGAGTGTTTTCTGCCAAACTTCCAGGAACCTGAACAGGAGGGAGTGCTGTGCCACTTCAAGTTCAGTTAAAGAATTCTCTGGCATCCGCAGACCAATATTTTTTCTGCATTTAAAGAGAGTCAATAGGCCTCTTATTGTTCTGGATAAACCTACACATCACACTATTGTCTTTTTCTCTCAGACTGAAGGTCTTTAGTTGCAGTGGAGATGTCATATACTGTCATATTATGCAAGTTGTTAATTAGAAAAAGATTTCACATTATGTTATGACGAGAAGGAAGAAATCTTTCCAGCAGTAAACTGTGATATCATCAATGCACTATAGTACCCAATGAGTATGGTAAGTGTGAGAACACATCCACTGATTGCCTGAACTTTTCATGCGACCTCAGTTTGACCATAGGATACCAAGTTTGAGAAACCAGCAAGGTTAGCACAGTAGAACCTTCTTAAGAATCTTCTACTAATGGAAAACACAGAAAATATTCATAATTGTTCATATATATTTCCTGTTTATTTGAATTCTGTTTGTCTCTTTTTAATGGCATTCTTACTGTTGAGAAAGTAGACTCGAGTCATTCTTCAGTAGACACACGGTTGTATGACACATGACAATGCTACGTAACTGCTAACACAGTGTGAGAAGAACTTTTAAGATGCTTATCACTTCTGAGAGAGAGGATGAAATACTACTATTGTCATATCAGGAAAATAAAGGTATTGGTAAATGACTCAGAAACAGTGCAGGCTTTAAAAAAAAAGCAGACCTAGAAGTCTTTTCAGATCCTTTACCTAGTTCTTATCCACAGAAAAATCAAACACTGCAGTAAAACTCAGCAGCAAATTAAATATTTTTCTAAGAGAGAGAAGATGAAGTAATGAAGCTATTTTATTAAATAAAAGGTTGATGTAACTAAAAATGGACATGTTTGTCCAACCACAGACATGTTCTATTTAAACATGGACATGCTCTATTTAATGTCAGACATCTGATAGCAAAATCATGAAAAGTAGAAACACGTTTCAAAATGTTCTTTCCACTTACTTGCTGTGAGCACCACTCTTTAAATTCTGGGAATACAAACTGTGGCTGAATTACAGTATGAAGTGAAATGAATTTTGTAGGATCAGCTGCATCTCAGAAAATAGTGTATGACTCAAACCTTTATGGTTTAGTTCAACAAAACTGACAGGCCTGGTTCACAAAGTCCTAAGCACTAAGCTCCCTTCAGTAAAGGTTATTTATTAGACATCAGGGTCAGAGAAAATTATAAAAATACAACTAGTCCCCTGACCTTTGTTAGCTCAAACACATTCACCTTTCTATAAAATGATTGTGCCTGCTGTGTGACTTAGAAATACCAGCACATCGTTTTGCCATGTGGAATAACTGAAGGCTCCTATTCTCTGTGTCAGTGGACACTGAGTGCTTATTGCTGATACAGAGAGTTAACAATCACATGGGACTTTGAGTCCCCTTTATACTATGACCCGCAGAACTACATTCCTTTGTCTTTGGACATGAGATTTCCTTGCCTTTGTTGTTTTATCCATTTATCTCTTGAGTCGAGACACCTTTCAAACACAAAATAAAAAGGGAGAGTAGCTAAACTGAACTCTAGTTGATATCAGTCAACCAGATTTATATTCTGAAATGTAAAAGTAGGTGGATTTTCAGGTGTGCTCCAGAAACAGTGCTTTCTGCACACATGAACCACTGAAAATGTCCCCAGACCTACTTTCATTAAGAGAGCTACATGACAAGTAACAGGTACATTAAATGAGACTAGAACTGTGGTGTGTCCCTGTGCCTCACAAACATGCTATGCCAGATAAGCTCATGATGCAGCTGCGGCAGCTCATGGTGGCAGACATGCTTTTATAGATTGCCAATGCAAACTACTTAAAGTGCAGATAGAACAAAGACTTTCAGTAGAAAGGAAAAAGAGACTTAAAAAAAAACAACCAAAAAAAACACCAAAAAAACCCCCAAACCTCCTGATGTCTTTAAGAGAAGGAAACTCAGGGGAAAGTTTATTTCAGAGGCACCAGGAGGATTGTATCTCTAGAGCTCATTTCTAGAAGCTCTTGACAAGCTCAGGGGAGCAATTACTTCTAACAGATATGTCAGTGTTTGTGAGACAAGAAAGCATCTGCAGAAGAAAGCATAGGTGTAGTAATCAGAGATCAGAGGTTGCAGTGAAGTCTTTTGATAAAGTTTGTTCTTTTCATTGTTCGTGTTCAAGATTCCCATGTTCGGACATGCATTAAAATAATTGTAGGCAGTCAGACACATGCTATTTCCAAGTGAAACACAGGCTAACAAGAAGTACTGCACAGTCAGTTCATCTCTTGATGCTATAGTGCTACCTTTATAAAGGTACATTTGACCAAAGAAACCAGAAATTTTATTTTAATAATACTACCCTTGAGAAAGTCAATGAAAAGATGCCTGTCTGTCTCAATAGTGTTGGGTTCAGAGTGGGGTAGATTCAGTAATACCAGAAAAACAAAAAAGCACATAAACCTTTATGTCAAACATTATAAAAAATGGTTTTGAAGAGGGGAAGAAGATGTTTAAGATTATTCTCAGAGTCAGGTTTATTTGCTTCAAAAATTAGTCAAGGCCTGTACTCTTTCCATGGGGCATGTTAACACCATAGATTTTCACTTGTGTATCTCCCTCACAGAATAATGCTCTGAATCACGTCTATATATCAGCTCTCCTTTTTCACTTCATTGGTGCTCAGTTAAAATGAGAATTTAATTCAATGTCTATATGAGGGAATTATATGTCCAGTCCAACTCATTATATTCAAAAAACATCCATGTTCAAATGAAAAATTTCTATCCTGTGAGGTTTTTGTTGTTTGGCTGGCAAAGTCAGGGCTGATCTGACCTACTGTTGGTGGCAGCTGTGGCAGGTTGATCTTCACAAGCTGCAAGACTCCCTCTCAGTTGTTCTCTCATCACACCTTCTCAGCAGGACAAGGGGAGAAAATAAGGTAGGCAAACCCATGATTTGTGATAATTGTGATTTAATAAAAGAAAAAACTCTGTACGAAAACCAAATACGAGAAGGAAATTATCCACTAATTCCCACTGGCAAGCAGATGTGCAGACACTTCTGAGAGAGCAGGTATGTGTAATGACTGTTTTGGAAGGCAAATGTCGTAACATGGTGTCATATGATCTGCAGTGTCCCCTTGACCAATTCGGATCAGTGTCCCCTCCCAGTCTCGCGCCCGCTTCCAGCTGACTGGCCTTTGGGTGTGAAGAGGCAGCCTTGATGCTGTGCTAGCAGCAAAACATGAAGTTTTATCAATACTGATTTAGCAAATGGGCAGCTGTGAGGACAGGTAACTCCACACCAGCCAGACTCAGTGCAGGAATTGACAGCTGGACTAAATGACCTCCAGAGGACAATATTTCTATAATTCTAGCATTCCTTTCTTATACCCCAAACTCTTGTGCTGTATGCAATCAGACTGGTTCTAGTGGTGGACTTTTACCCTTTTATTACAGCATGAAGGTCATAAAATTGCTAAATATCCTCCTCATGACACCAAAAACCTCTTATTCGTTGTTTCATTTACAGACTTGTGCAACTGCAAGGACTATAAGCTGAAATAATGAACATAAACTACACCATAATAATTGTGAGTCACCTTCAAATATCAAAACCCATTTGACAGTATTCAGGTCAGCAGACAATTTTAACCAAAAGATAATCATACATTGACTGCTATCTTGCTTTGTAACCTGACAATACTTTGGCCTAAATTTCTTTCTCTATTTCTTCAACATGCCTTGGGGGACACTATCTCAGTTTTATCTTTGCAGAGGAAATGAGAAAACTGTCTTTATTTGTCTTATGGCTCATGGAATTAAAAAAAAAAAAAAAAAAAAAGAA
>VZRS01007975.1:357674-410625 GCA_013398055.1 Ifrita kowaldi
AAAAGAAAAGAATAAGAAAAAAACTGCTCATCCCCTGACTTGCAAGAAAATCTTTCCTTTTAGTTTAAGACAAATAGGCTTTTAGGAAGTGCAGCACCATAATACTCATGAAGGAAAAAATAAATCTGAAAGACTTCTGAAGCTTTTTAAGTCATTACCACCACATTGTCATCACCTTTTCATTTTCTATTCAAGTCACTCCTTAGCTGGTGAAAAGCTAGAAATTGCATGACCCATTTCCTATACTGTTGGAAAACTCCGTTAGTGTTTTCTTTCTTCAGATTAATTTCACCGAAGCTGTCTGAATTCTTCTAGAGAATTAATGTCACTGTAGTTAGATTTGCATCTAGGAAACCCAGGAGATAAAAGGTCATTTGTGACAGAAATCCAAACACATGTTTACTGATGGCAAAACAACATTTAAAAGTATTAGGTAAAACAATCATATTAAATTTTGAAAAATTAAGTGTTTCAGTAATTTTCTTAAAAGAACTTTCCAAAATTAGATGTGGTGTTTTTTGCAACTCAGTAATTGTCTGTTTTCACCTTTTTTTCTGTTTTCTTAAACAATTCCAAGGACAGTGGCCCAGCAGAAGCTTTCCATTGATACATCCCTGCAGGGGAGCAGGCTCCTCAACTCCTTTCAAGAGTGTAAGAGACTCCTGAGATATCATGTTGCTGTATGTATTCATGATGTAGGAAGCCAAGGATGAAGACAGATGTTTTCAACTTATTTTCAGCTGTAATCTGATCTGTGAGGCAGAGATGGCCTGCTTGCTTATTTCAATTCTGAACTTCATTCTGAGAAAAATAAAAGGCTTTATCTGTTCTTCTGCAGCACTGGAGAATGACTGTTGACATGGGGAAGACACAAAAAAGTTATTTCTTTTCCCTGCAAAGAAGAGAAGGTCAAGGACCCTTTGAGAGGGCCTTGAGGGCAGAAATTCAATTCCACATTATCATTTTCTTTGGTTTCTTAAATGAACTCATGAGATAATATTTTTTTTTACCGAATAAGTAATATCAATTTTAGCCAAATTTAACAGTTACAGAGCACACAAAAGTGTTACTTAAATGGAATTTGGGTAAAGGAGAGTGTGTTAACAAATGGAGAAAAGGAACTTATTCAGTATTAAACATCAATTTCATACTTAAGGTGTGAATTTACAGGTAATGGTTTGACAGACTTAGTTGCTCATACATGTATTTGTTTATCCTTGAGAGATTCTTTCCTTTTGTATCTATTTTTTTTTTCTCATGTGGGTGGTTGTTTTCTTTTTTTAAGTAGCCATTATTACAAAACTTTCTTTTCCTAATCCGGGAAAAAAATCTTGACTTTAGACTACAAAAGGTACTAAATAGAAAGGAAAAACTGTTTAGTGAACTACAAAAACTTCTCCCAGAGAAAATAAAGTCTGGAATTTAGTTCTGGGAAACAAAATTTGTCTGAAACAGAAGTGTCTACAACTATTCTTACTCCTTCTTTGAAGACCTAGCAATGACAATTAGTCAATAATAAGTCTTGCTTGTTATTGAAATAGTAGAATGTTTCTCTTCCGTGTAGTTTGACATGACCTTGTGTTGTGGAAAAGTCAGTGAACAAGCTTTTAGCATGTAGCTTTTTCCTGATCTCTCCTGTACACATTGTGCCACTACTCTATTCCTTATTAACATCATACCCGAGCAAATCATGATTCCTGAACATCTGGTACATATCAACCCAAATTTTCAGAAGTGCCATTATGAAGACCACTGACAGGTGTTTTTTACCTGATTTCTAGAGTCAGATTGGTTCAGCCTTTTTTTTTTGTTTTGTTTTGTTATCTGAGAATAAAATGGTCTCAGTGTGACAGGATACATGGTGACTAGATAATTCAGTGATTGACACTACAAGTCAAAATGGTCTCTACAGTAAATTTAAACATATTATAAACCCATCAGAAAGAAAAATGCCCTGCTCCATTTGTAAGTATTTAATTCCTTCAGGAATCACTTCAAATAATCAAGTGCTAAGATAGTTATTGCCTGCCAGGCTTTTAATATCCTTTCTTAATTCTACTTCAGAGAGCCAAACAGCTTATTCAGAGTAGTTTTTGTATCTAGAGACTTTTCTAAAATATTAAGTCAATCTTCTTCTCCAGTAGGTTACATGAAGTTCTACATCATCCCTACTATTAGAAATAACAACTCCGTTTAGACTCCTACTTAAATATGGCTTCTAACAGAGGCTTTCCACTGAGTGCAAGAATTTAGGAGTATACTACCTGTACCTTCATCTTCCTCATCCTCTTCAAATTTACACGCTTTCTGTTGCAAACTGGGCTGGAAAATAGACATATACATTACTAAAACTCAATATTTTTTCGATTTCTCTCCATTGCTCTCAGGTCTCCAAAGGCGTGTTCACACAACGAAATGATACTGAGCATTCTAAGATATTATTGAAAAAACCAGCAATCTCTCTGGTCCTATGCTCCTGTTTTCGGGATCTCAGAATGACACTGCAACTGAACTAATTAACGTTCTCTTTCCTCCATGCTGCCTGGTGTGACTCTGCTGCTTCCAGTCTGGTTGAGCTACACATGACATCAACACAGGTTTGTGCTTTGGCAGCTTATGCTCTGCACCACCTGTGGTAGACCTCGATGTATAAACCACCTAGCTTTCTGCTAAGTTCTCCCACTTTTATACTCCGCAGGTGAAAGCAAAGGATCTCCAAACCTTAGCCCAGGTGGATGCCCAAGTGGATGGCCTTCTTGTTGCTCACACGTACCCCATAATTAATAACTTGAGAGATAATGACTGTAGGTACCCACACTCAGTTCTCTAGGCACTAAACATTGCCTTTCTTTTTGACAGGCAGAAAAGAAAAGAAGTTGGGCTCTGTGCTGGCTTCAAGTGGGGTAGAGTTAATTTTTTTCACAGTGGTTAGTATAGGGCTGTGTTTTGGATTCATGCTGAACACGGGGTTGATAATATAGAGATGTTTTTGTTATTGCTGAGCAGGGTTTGCGCGGAGCCAAGGCCTTTTCTGCTTTTCATGCTACCATGCCGGCAAGGAAGTTAGAAGTGAATGGGAGACTGGGAGGAGATGCAGCCAGGAGAGGTGACCCCAGCTGACCAAAGGGATATTCCAGATCATATGGCATCATGGTCACCATACAAAGTTGGGGGAAGAAAGGAAAGGGGGGACATGTTTAGAGTAATGGCATTTGTCTTCCCAAGTAACTGTTACACGCGATGGGACCCTGCTGTCCTGGAGATGGCTGAACACCGGCCTGCCCAAGCGAAGATGTGAATGAATTCCTTGTTTTGCTTTGCTTGTGTACACGGCTTTTGCTTTCTGTATTGAACTGTCTTTACCTCAATGCACAAGTTTTCTGGCTTTTACCCTTCTGATTGTCTCCCCAGTCCCACTGGTGGGGAAGTGAGTGAGCAACTCATGGGACTTGGTTGCTGTCTAGAGTTAAACCACAACAGACTCAAGGACCTGAGGGAAATATTTGGTTTTGGGAATAATACAATAAGTCCACATTAAACATCTTCCCTAAATGTAGAATTTGATCTCAGTAAAACTGGCGGAGAAGGATTTCAGTTTTCATTTAGGATTAAAAATTAAGTTTTTTTTAAAAAATATAGTTTTGTATGTATATATAACTACATATTTATGTATATACGTATTTGTATTTATATTTGGGAAACAGAGACACTATTTCCCATATTTCTCCTGTTCTGTTTTATTTTTAGTCTCATTGTTCTGGTTCATTTGGTCAGTGAATTTATTCTAAAATATGTCTCAAATTCTTTTTCCTTGCTTTTGCAGATATTCTTCCTAATTACTGAATACTTCCAGGTTGTTTACATCCTTCCCCAGATAGGTCTGAATGTTTCATTCTCTCTCACACTGCTTAAACATATTGTCTTAGCCAATACTTTTTTTTTCTCTTTCTCTTCCCCACTCCCCCTACGGTCTTTCTTTACTGTCAATTTTAATCTGTATTTTGAGCCCAGGAAAGATTTCCCCAGAGTAGCAGCAAAAATGGTATTATGAATATTCATAGATTGCTATGATCTTGGAGTTTTAAAATAGAACCGACTATTGTCATAGCAATGCTTATTCTTCCTATCATAAAATATTCAGTCTTGCCTATAGTTGATCTTCAATATCTAGGGCACTGGGCCTTTTTTTTTTTTTTTTTTTTTTTTTTTTTGGCAACACTTTTTCAAGTCTAACTTATTAATTATTACACATCATACCAAGACATTGTAATTTAGCACTTTAATAGCTTTTTTCCTCTTTGAGGTAGATGATATTCTAGGGGAAAAAAAAATATTGAGGTGATTTGGTCTGCGTGTGGATGAAAATTGGAATAGTCATTCACTGCATAATCCACCTGGGCTTTTTTTGCCCAATAATTTCTGCCACCTTTATTAATCAGAGCCATTTTTTTTCTAAACCTTTCTGTCTTTTGAAACTTTCATTTCTAAGGTCTAGTCTGGGGAAAATGTTCCATCTTGTTCCATAAATTCAATTTTCTATTCCTAAAAAGAGAAAGCAACTTTTATATTTGAAATAATGCATTAAGCTGTAGAGGTCACATGTTGCTCCTTAAATAACCCTGAAAGCCAATTCCTCCTTTTTCTTCCTTCTTCCTCGCCCATCAACTGTTATGACTTACTCAGTATTAGTACTGGAGCACCTTTTGCTAATAAAAATTAATGTTTCTCTCCCAAAAAGATAACGCAAAGACAGATAGTAAATGAATAAGCATATACCAGGTGAACAAAATAACACTGAAATATTGTGTTTAATGTCACACAAAGCAATATGGCAGAAACACTGTCTAGCTGCTTTTACAGTTTGGCTTTCCTACAAGTTTTGGAAACTTTTATTTAGAGTCCTCTCACAGTGGTCTTTGGTTTTTAAAGGACTTTTTCCCATGCCTAAATATGAGTTCAGTTACCTACTCACATGCCATATATTATTTATTTCTTTTCTCTTCTTTAGATCTTGAACTCTTAGCAAAATTACACTTACTATAATGGACAACGAAATTCAGTTGAAGGAGAAACTCTGTGTTATATCACTTTGTTAGATGCAGCATTTATTTAGTTAACATTTTCTCTAGAAAGTTTGGAATTGTATAACAGTGACTTTTTTGCTGAAAATGTTTTTACCTTTATCTGTGACCAGTTTTGCTTCTGGGACTTTGATTTGTCTATAAGTCATGCAGAGTGTAGTAACTTGCAGTTCAGATATGGCAAGTAAAGACATTCCAAGCACCTAATTTAGCAGATAGAAATATCTTTTCAATTTAAGTTGGACTAGGGGGAGAAGGACTGTCCTAGAAACGAAGTAATGAGCCCAGGGTAGAAAGGGTTATTGAAGTCATTGGGATGAATAGTGTCTGCAAGAGAAAAGCAAGCATAGACACAGAGATCTATGGTGCTAATAAATAAGCAACATGTAGATTGGTATTTTACAACAGAAAATAATGCAGATATACAAAGATCAAACTTTTTCTGCTGCATTGTGGTCACACTAATCAAGATGGGCATACAGATGAGTCACATTAATCAAGATGGGCTTTCTAGGAAAGCCAGAGACAAATGACAACGAAAGTTATATTTCTGAATTGATAAATAGTAATTTGGACTGAAAATAATTTATAGCTACAGTGAGCAGATTTGCTTGTCAGTGTTTTCAATCCCTGGCTTCCACTTGGACATTAGGCCATTGACAGTAACTCTTTTTATGTAGCCATGCAGACAAGGTGTTATCCAACTAACAGTCCATTTTTCAAACCTACGTCTCTCCAATTGAGGGGCAAGAATGTTGTGGGGGGCCATATCAAAAGCCAACCAGAAGTCTAGGTATATGACATATGTGCCTGTCTCTATTTCTCTTGGCTTCCATATGTTTCAACGTCTCTTCCAGGATGATCTGTTCCATGATTTCATAGAGTTTAAGCTGATTGGTCAGTACTTCCCAGGGTTCATCCTATTTTCCTTTATGAAAATGGACAGGATGAGTCAATTTTTCCAATCATTGGGGACTTCACCTTACTACCATGATTTTTGAGGTGTGATGGAGAGTGGTTCGGCAACTTCATCAGTCAATTCTTTTGGATCCATGGGATATATCATCTCAGGTTCCATGGACATACATATATTCAGGTTTCTTATGTAGTCTCTTACTTGATCTTCATTTACACTTGATCTTCACTTATAATGGAAAGGACATCACACCCTATTCCCTGACTAAAGATCTAGGGGCTTAAGAGGTGTGAGAAGAGTGATTACCATTGAAAACTGAGGCAAAAGTGCTGTTGAACACACCAGCCTTTTTCATATCTATTGTCACTGTTTCTCCTGGTGACATAAGGTAGTTAGGAAATACATTTCACTCTAAAAAGAATAAAATTTCAGATGTCATGGAAAGCTACGAACCTTGAATTTTCTTATGCATTGAATGTATCTGATTTAGAAGGTTTTTTCCAGCATTTGTATATATTTAGGAGGAAAGGGTTAAAACCTTGAGATTTGGTGGGGAGAAGGGAAGAGTTTTGCTCAAACTGACCTTGCAGCTGGGAATGCTAAAAAGGTCAGTGTGAGAAAACTCCATTTATTATGCCTAGTGTTGCTCATTCTCTGCCTGTTTTGAGAAGTAGAATTCATATGAAGAGATAGCACACTCTCACAGACATGTGGAAGCCTTTTGTTGTAGTGAGGCAGGTGTGCCCCTGCCCTTGCTGTTAGCTAGGATGAACTGAGGCAAATGGAGCTTGTGTGCCTGTGTGTTGCTAGTGAGATAAAATTTACTCTTTACATTTTGGCTGTGGTTTGATGGTTGCCCTTGGTTACCTGTATGTGTTGACTCACAACACATATATACACAAAAAATGTTTTATTTTATTTTACGGACATTTTATTTGATAACGATTTAGTGTTTTGTTCAAAAAAGCACACTTATTTAAAGTGGTAGATTAACTTTTTTACTCTGCTTTGTCTGGACATATTCCAACAGGTTCACATCCTTCTTGTTTTGGGGACCCAAGAGCTGGAAGCAGCACTCCAGTCGGGGTCTCACAAGAGCTGAGTAGAGGTGGAGAATCACCTCTCTCAACCTGCTGGCCATGCTGCTTTTGTTGCAGCCAGGATACATCTGAGTTTCTGGGTTACAAACACACATTGCTCAGTCATGTTGAGTTTCTTGTCAACCAACACTCCCAAACCCTTCTCCTCAGGGGTACTTTCAATCCATTCTCTACCCTGACTGTATTTGCTCTTGGGATTGCCCTGACCCAGGTACAAGACCTTGAATTCGGCCTTGTTGAGCATCATGAAGTTCACACAGACCCACGTCTCCAGCCTGTCAAGGTCCCTCTGGATGGCATCCCTTCCCTCCAGCCTGTTGACTGCACCGCAGCTTGGTGTTGTCAGGAAACTTGTTGACGGTGCACTCAAACCCACTGTCCATGTCACTGACAAAGGTGCTGAACAGCACTGGTCCCAGAGCCAATCCCTGAGGAACTCTGCTCATCACTGATCCTTGGACATCGAATCATTGACCTTTGAGTGCAGCCATCCAGTCAATTCCTCACCCACTGAGTGGTCCATCTTTCAAATCCATGTCTCTCTAGTTTAGATATAGTAGGATGTCTTGCAGCACAGTGTCAGATACTTAGCACAAGGGTCAGATGCTTTGCACAAATCTAGGTAGGTTATGTCAGTTGCTCTTCTCTTATCCACCAATAACGTAATCGCCTTATAGAAGGCCACCAAATTTGTCAAGCGTGATTTGCCCTTAATGAAGCCATATTGGCTGTCACCAACCACCTCCTTATTTTCCATGTGCCTCAGCGTAGCTTCCAGGAGGACCTGCTTCATGATCTTGCCAGGCACAGAGATGAGACTGACTGGCCTGTTTCAGCCCTCAAACCTCTGCAACCCCAGAGGCATGATTGCCGCAGGAATTTTTGAGACATTTAAGATGCTACCCAACCAACCAGGAAGGACTGGCTGTTCCTCTCTCAGCTATTCTTACTGGGAATGTAAAAAGAAAGTTTGTGAGTGCTTCTAATTTGCTTGTAAAAATTCATCTTAAACACCTCCAACGGGAACCAGAGGCCTGGATGTTTTCACATAGAAATGCCTAAGAAGAAAACACACATTTATAAAACTGAACAATGAGAGTAGTAACTGCTGGTGATGGTGTAAATCATAAGAGACGGAGAGGTTTTTTTCTAAAGCTCTGGCAGCCGTTTCTGGAGAACTGACTGATCACAATCCAGGTAAGATCACTGTGGGTGCAATAGACTGTATTGCTGTCCAACACTCATTTCTATCAACTTGCAGAAAAGGCTTTCATGCAAACAGATGTTAAGAAACATAAAACTAGATAAATTTGAGTGCCATGACCTTAACAGGCATAAGCTGTCTTTGCTAATACTAATGCTCGTAAATCAACCCAAAAAGCTGCTGCAAGACCATTTCTCTAAACAACATTTAGGTGAAGAGGATCCTTTGAAAGTAAAGCTTAAATTTACACCAAAAATGTCCTTGAAGCTGCAATCACAGCTGGAAGTTTTCTCAAGCAGAAGTATAAAAGGCTGTGGCTTAGCTCCTAGGTTTCAATTTTTTGTTGTTTGGGCTTTGGGAGTTTTTTTTTTTAATTTCATTTGTAGAGAGAATTATTCAATATTGTAATTTTCTGTTCTCATGGTTTTGTGCATTTTGACATACCTTAGGCATAAAGGAAACCTCAGCAATGTACTGAAGAGCAGCATCCTTGAATTTCTATCAGAAAGAAAAATTATCCATACCTTAGATTACAAGCTTGGTTTTGCTAAAATGGAATTTTAATTAGGTAAGGATAAAGGCATGTAATTTGCTATGAGAAATTCTTATCCATAAAAAAGCTTTTTTTTAGCTGCAATATTCACTTGCATAGAAGCTGTTTAGGAGTTCTTCTTATGACTCCAAAACATCAGCTTCACATATACGGAACATCAAAATCCTTGCTTGCTTCAGGTGGATTTTTCTGTTATCACTGCTCCCAGAGTGGCCTGTTAAGCTGGATAAATATGCTATCTTTTTTCCAGAACATAACAGAGTTGTTAAAGGCGATACATAGAAATTACTATCTGCAAATCATCCATTTTTGCAAAGCACATGAAGAAGAAAAGACATCAACAGCATTTGCAAGTAATTAAAGTGGTCTGTGATTTTTTTTTTTCCACCAAAATTCACTGTGTTTTCTGCTTGGTGACTATGCATCTGCAATGGAAATGTACTGCTTACACGTCTGTAACACTATTTGCTATAATTCTGTTGTTCCTTTTTCTTCCACATCCGTTTAGTCAGTATTGTCAGAAAGTGTTTAACATATATTCTAATAAAGTCCATCCCCTTTTATGAAAATGCCAAATTTATTAATTCTGTATACATATATTTATTTCAATCTTCTCTTTCTTCCATTACCTGGTCTAATAGCTGGTATTCACTGAAACAAACTCACCTTGGAATGAGTCTAAATATTTCATAAGCTTGATTTAATTGCTGTCATTTCCAATAGCTTCTCTACTCAGGGGACATTCTTTTTATAGGAACCCTACTGGATTTTTTACTGTCAATAAAATTTTTTTTTAGACATCATTAAGTTATGTTTTAAGGGTGAATGAACCTCTAGAGCTTTTCTCCTGATGGCTGTTCATTTCAAATCTGTGACATTTGTTTCTCTTTCAAATCTTAGATTCATATCAGGCTTAATAAAACAAACAATGGTAAAGGAATATGTAAACCTTTAACAGTTTTTATTTGTGTGTCCATCACCGTTGTCCAGATAATCTGCTATAGATAATTTTATTTTCCAGGCATTTTTCAAATATGTAGAACTGAGAAAAAAATAATATTTGAAGGGATTGCACAACCTAATACCAAAAATCATACCATAGTATATTTGATTACTTCTTTCTGTTTATTATTTAGTTTAATTGTATTATGAACTCTTTACCAAAATGAAGTTTAAAAATGCATTCACTTGCTGTCTATCACTCTGGTGACATGCAATCTTGTAAGATTTTTCAGTCAGAAAATAGCAAATGCTATTAAAACTTGCAATTAAGTCTGAGATTCTATACCCCCTTTAGAAATTATTAAACAAAATATTACTTCTAATCTTTCCTTGTTTTCTCTGTGCATGCGTGTCTACGTTTATGTGTTCAGATAATACACCAAGCCATAAATATAGGTAGCCATAAACTTGACCAGCCACATGAAATGACAGCATGCTTGTTCACATCTGCAGCAGTATGGAGAACATACATGATTGGTCAAAAAGTAAATACATGAACCAGCACTTTTAAAAGAGCACTAAACTTACTGTGGCTTAGAAACATGAAGGATGATCACAGGGGAAAGGAAAGGTAAAGGTAAGGAGCATATTTAAAGAAGCCAGTTGTTATTCCTCTGAAACAGTTCTCTTGCTATTTTCTGACTATACAGGCAGAAGATTTACAGTCTGGAAAAAAACATGTTACTTTCTGTAAAGTCAGGTAGGTGTTATCTTCTGGAAAATTCGACACTTGTGTTTTCTGAAGATTCACAATAATTTTAAGTTATTTCAGTGACCTTTAAAGGATGTTACAAAACACAAATTAGTAAAAATTGTTCTATTTTTTCCTCATTATTTGACAAGTGCAATAAATTATTCACCGATATAGCTTAAATAGATATGTGTCTTTGTACGCATATAACTAGTCTGATATTACACATGTACAGACTAATCTTCAAGTTGGTACTAAAGTAAAAAGATTGAAAAAATTAGCATGATTTTAATTCCAATGTTTTAATTTCTTCACATTTGATCTAAGGATATTCAAACAGAAGTGCATACCCGAACCCATCCAAATCACATTAGTCACAATGCTGCCTACTTTGATTAAATATCTCATTCTACTATGTCTTATTTGTGATCCATTTTCAATATTGTAAAGATAGCTCTAAACAACATCATGTGTCCTACGAAAAAGCACAGCATTGTAACAAACATCAGTGGATGTGTTCATCAGGAAAATCAAAAGGATGCCTGATGGATAATGTGGGAATCACATGATCTGAATGACTGAAGTTCCCTGTGGTTAAATCCATGTTTTGTTGTGTCTGGCCCTTTCCTGTAAAACCAGACCAAATGTCTTTTTTTGTTAACACGGGTCTAAAAAATACTGGGCCAAAACCTCTTAACCAGACAACTTGTGGCTCTCTTTGCTGTAGCAAGTTGTGTGGCCCGGCAAAGTTGTGTTTGTAGAGACAAAACTTTGTCACTGAAGATGCGATGTCTACACTATGTGTCTTTCACAAGAGTTCAGTTTGGATTGGCTTTAGCTGTGTTTGGCTGAGTTGAACTGAGTATCCCTTAGCAGTTGAACTGCATTAAGTACTCTCCTGAAGTGAGCCTTTCAATTTTGTCAGAAAGAATCTGGTTTGTAATCTGAAACACCTGAAGATTTCACGAAACAGAATTTTCTTGTGGACTCATGTCTCAAGGTTCATTTTAGCATCTAGCAGAAGCTGTGAATTTCAAAAGCAGTTCACATGCACATATATAATTTCTCCATTTCCCCCCATTTGAGCTCTGAGAAAATATTTAAAACATTTTTGAAAAGTATAACAATTCTCACAGGCGCATATGGGGTGCCATGTAAAAATATGACCCAACATTTTTTCAAACATATAGACAAATTCTCTGTGTCAAACATTCAACAAATAATTTTTGTCTTCATGAAAAAAAATTGGTTTTTTTATAAGCTTTGCTTCAAGTCACACCTGGAATAGCAATAAATTATATAGAACCAAAGCAAGCAGTAGAAAGACATTTTATGTTATGGTGACAAGTATAAATAAATAAAATTTTCCTAGTAAAATTTAAAAATAATTGACTTGACCAAAGTGTGAAAAATGAGTACTGAAATAAAAGTCAAACCAAAGAAAACAAGCAAAAAACCAAAAAACCAACAAAAACCTAATCCAGAAACTTGCCAAACCAAAAAAAGAGACTTAATTACTTATAATACAATAATTGTGATGTTTTCAAAAGCAATTTAAAAACCTTTTTCATTACTCATATCTACAGTGAGATCCAAGACTTCCTCCTCTTCCTTCCCCTCCCTTCCACTCCTGCTCTCCTTCACTTCCCTTTTCCTCCCTTTTTTCACTATATGCATATTGAGTACCTCTTCATCAATACAGTATTTGAGAACCTTCTGAGACCTTTTGAAAAGCCAGTGCTTACTTTATACTTATTTTAGGCATATAGATATAGAAATAAAATTTTAAAAAAGAATGGTTCAAAATAATTAACATCGGGAGGAACTATGCATACTATATAAATTGTACTAAAATTATTTGCTACAAACACTTCCAATATTGATAACTATTGAAATAATAAACATTTTAAGGAAGGAAGAATTTGAGACACAGGCTATACTTTGTAACACAACATGTACTATGTAAGTCATACACCAGTTCAGGTAATTACTCCCACATTATTAAAAATAAACTGTAGTTTATCCCAAGCTTTACCCTGACATATGATATTTCAAACGATATGCTGGCTGAGCACTGTGTTAAAAATGTGTGAGTATAATATGTTTCAGCTAAACAATTAACTGATATTTGGAGTTTGCTAATTATTTCCAGTATAGAGAGAAATTGATGATGGGGTTCATGGTGTTACAAAAATTTTTACGGTTTCCATGATCAAGCTATTAAATCTTTCCCTGTTGTTTTAGGGTTTGCTTCTTTTATTTTTCCACAGAGATGGTTGCAATTCAAACCATCCTTATACCTCTGCATGACATGAAAGTACCAATGCCCATCACAGACTTATAGATGGTTCACATAGTAAAATTCGCGGACATCCAGAAGCATAAGTCACAGGAAAAAATGGATTTGAGGAGACATCAGAAGGACAGACTTTGTACACATGCCTTGAACACTTATTGCAATACTTTGTTAAACTGTTAAAGGATAGCTAATGTTATTAGGGAAACATGACATAATCTTCTGTGGTGTGTTAAAAAACAGATTGGGTTTGGGACATAAATTTCTACTGTCCTGACTAATTCATTCATATATAATGCCAGTGTCATTTTTCTATTATGTCTCCAAAAGAGAAGATATTAATCCTACCCATCTAACTAGCCACTTCTGACAACACTTCATCCCAACTCTGACTGTTATTGGGCCCAAATAACAATTTAAATGATTCCAGGCAGAAGGACATGAAATAGTTCACTTAAGAGAAATTTTGTGAAAACGCCGATTCAGGGCTGAAATGTGGTGATACTCCTGCACTGGGTTTGCATTGCCAAGCTTTGGTAGTGGGGCACTACAAGGGTGGTTTCTGTGAGAAGCTGCCAGAAGCTTCCTCCATGTCCAGCAGAGCCAGTCTCTTGTGGCTCCAAAGATGGATGTACCTCTGGTCAAGGCTGCGCCAATCAGAAATGACGGTAATGCCTCTGTGATAACTTATTTAAGAAGAAGGAAAAAAAGAAGTTATTGTGCAGATGTAATTGCAGCCAGGGAAGAGCAGAGTGAGAATATGTGAGAGGAACAACTCTGTGGACACCAAGGTCAGTGGAGAAGAAGGGGCAGAAGGTGTTTCAGGCACTGGAGCTGAGATTTCTCTGCAGCCAATGGTCCAGACCATGGAGGATCATGGGGATGCAGAGATCCACCTGCAGCCCCTGGAAGAAACACACACCGGAGCAGGTGGATGCCTTAGAGGAGGCTGTGAACTCATGGGAGGTCCATGGAGAAAGAAGTCCATGCTGTATCAGCCTGTCCTTGAAGAACAGCATCCCGTGGAAGAGTGACCCATGCTGCAGCAGTCTGGGGAAGACTCTTGCCTGTGGGATGGACTCATGTTGTAGCAGTTTGCAGAAATCTATTGCTGGTGAGATGGATTCAGGTTGTAGAAGTTCATGGAAATCTCTCATGGGAGGGACACCTCTCCCTGAGCAGCAGGAGAAACAATGAGTGATGAACAGACCATAACCCCCATTCCCTGTCTCCTTGCACCTCTCGGGGAGAAGGCAGAGCTGGGAAAGAGGGAGAGGTGACAGGAAGGTGTTTTTAAGGTCTTATTTTGATTCACATTATCCTGCTCTGATCTTGTTAGTAATAAATTCAATTAATATTTCTAATTTAAGCCTATTTTGCCCATGACAATATTTGGTCAGGGATCTCTCTCTATCCTTACCTCAACTCATGAACCCTGAGCTATGTTCAGTCTCCTTTGTCCAGCTGTGGAGGGGAGTGAGAGATTGGCTTTGATGGGTGCCTGGCATCCAGACAGTTTCAACCCACTACATTTCCACATTCCCAAAGGTTTTTAAGTTCAACAGTACATTACACTGTGTTTTAGGAACAAGATACAAAATTTCTTCCAACCACCAGTTTAGCCAGAATTATCCTGTCTCTAAACTTCCGCATGGGAACAAACCCAAATCCTTGTCTGTTTGTTCCTGCTTTCTGAAAACCAATGCACATACAGATACCAAAAAACCGATCAAATGCTAACCTTAGTTGCTGTGAAGGTCTGTGAAATACTTTGTATAGTGAAACTCATCCTGTTGCGCCTCTTAGTTTTGTGCATTAATTCCTGTTGTTCTATTTTCTCCATCACAAAAGTAATTTGATGTTGGTTTTCTGGTTTTGTTTGTTTGGTTTTTAATCTATATTTGTCATTAATGAATCCAATGTTTTACTCCACAGCTATATTATGGTTTTATACAATCCCTAGCCCCAGAATAACCACAGAAGTGTTTACATTAAGGAAAAATATATGTTATAAATTTAAGGGAGGACACATATCAGCAGAAGCTTAGCGAAAGGACTGAAGACTCAGACTGAAGTGCTTGGACATTGGGGTTTATTCTTGTTACACTTCTCTGTTAAAATTTATTGATTAAGGCCATTTTTGAGGAGGTGTGAAATCCCCAAGAAGCTGACTTGTAGTTTCATTAGCAATACAGTCGATGGTAAGACAAAAAAGAGAACTATATTTATGGGCCAAAATCCATACAGACAATAATTTCCTTTAAAACGTATTATACCATTCAGAGTCAGCGTTCACTGTGATTCACATTTATGAGGGTATGAGGAGACAGGTTAAACAGATCCTGTATTAGATCAATTTACATAATTGGAAAAAACCAAACAGATAATTTCCTAGGTTCACATGCTTGTAGTCTGCTTTGAAATAGAAGCATTGACTTTTGAATGGATGTAAGCATTTAGAATAGTTGCTCTAAGTGCAATATGCTGCTTTGCTACAGAACAGTTGAGTAGAAGGGATGACAGGAAGTTGCAAGGCAGGGGGTGACAGTAAAACAGATGAAAGACATGCTAAGTTAATATACAAGAGAGAAACAGGGATAAACTGGCTCTGCTTGCAGTGCTGCTGGGTTGGAGTAGGACAAGTATAACGTAGAGAAGTTCCTATATCCTGAATCCATGAGAGAGGGTACTGAATAGATTTGTGCAGTTGGAAAGGAGCTTTGAAGTTGTCCTTTAAGAATCTGGATTGTGAGATCTTGGTAAGAGGTTGTCTTGTGAAAAAAATAGCCCACTTAAGGCTAATTATTTGGTTTATGCTTTATCAGAGGTCAGTTTGAGCTCACTTCAGTGTATTGTAGTTGGTCAGCTTCACCTATATAGGTGTCCTTGAAGGGACTCCTTTTCGCTCTGGGGGGGGTACCATTTGAAAAAAAGTAGAGGAAACCTGAAAATATATTTCAAGGCATGGATAGCATTTCTGTAATGATGTTAGCCTTTGTTTTAGGTTATGGTGATATGTGATTACTAGAGGTTTACTATCAGTGACGTGTTTTGCTTTTTGTGATAAGTTTCCATATAATTCTTTCGGAGGTCATTCAAAGATGCAATCTGGAGAAGAATTTGGTGGTGCAGTTTTCTTTTACTCAGATGAGCTGGGTATATCCAGCAAATCTTTAATGGTCTGGCTATATTTCACAGATATTTTTATGTGTTTTTCAGGTGTTTACTGACTTTTCTGATCTGTGAGATATGTAGTAGCAACTTGTTTATCATCTCATGCTGCCTCTGGTGCCTGAATTAATAGCAAGGAAGCTGCAGCTGGGGTTGATGCAGGAGCACGTCAGAACTGGATGATGGAGAGATGGTAGATATGGAGTTTATGATAAAAATTGGTAAGTCAAGGTTAACACAGATGTTACTCTTGTCATCTAAGTATGTTAGCTACACTAATAGTTATTTAGATTTGGTTCTTTTAAATAGCTAATGAAATTGTACATGTATTATGAACTACTTATTTGCACTATCTTGACAGTAGTAGCTGTGCACTCTATTGAAAGTGTCATTTATTTAAAGTTTTTTTTTTTCTGTGGATAAGAGCACAATAGATGTTGCTTAGTGTCTCACTGTTTAAACTGGAATTCCAAGCATTTGTTCTTAGCTGTTGCTGTGTTACTCATGGGATGGACCAAATCAGTAATCACACTAGTGTTTTTGCTGCTCAAAGAAATGGGACATTCTACCACTCATGTAATAAAATTGTACTTTTACTTTTCATAAATTTCCAGTTCTCCATTTGATACAGTTCTGGCATGGGAATGTTTCAAGCTATCAAGAATTGTGAATCCAGAGCGAATTCTTTGCTCCTCTTTCACAGTGTAAATCATTTCACCAAAACCAGAGTCATGAATTGTCTTCCCAAAGTTCAAGATGTGTTTTGGCATGCAGATCTGAGATCAATACAAAGGCTTAAAGCATCGCTAGCAGCAACAGGACTTTGATGAATAATCTCATAGAACAGAACAGAGTATTTGGGATAATATTAATAAATTCTTCTACTTATAGCCAACACTGCTCCCATTAAAGTGAACACCAATGTCTCAGAGTTTAGAAATCTCACAGCTGCAGCCATACTGATGGCAACTACATTTAAGGTAATTTCATTTCTCTCCTTAAATTAGTGAGTTCTATGTCTGCTGGTTCTGTGGCCTGTACTCTTCACACTTTTAGAGGAAAAATGTAATGAACTACAGTAATCATGATAAGATTATGAAAAATAGTAGGAAAACAATATATGTACTATATTTATTTATTTGCATATGTATCAGTGAGAGAGCAAAAGAGGATAATGTATTTGTAGAATGCCAACAGAGTGTAGATGACAAAGCAGTTGCATGGATATGCAATCATTATTCAGAGTAAGAAAGGATGTCAAAAACACTATTAGTCCTAATAGTTTTGTAACTGGCCATCAATAGAAAACTCTTTCACCTCCAGGTTGAAAGGGTCAAAGTAATTCTACATCCCAGGCTGCAATAAACTGGCTATTTTACATCAACTAATATCTGCTCTGCATTAGGGACTGTTATACCACTGAAGAATTTCTCCTTTGAATAAAACATTAAATCAAAGTCTTTTCTGCTCTGTAGGCATTGTGGATAACATGACATGACTAATATGAGTGTAATAATGATTTGAAATCTCCAAAGACTACTGGCTTGATGTTTATCAAATATACATGGTGGATAATGAAAGCACTTTATAAAGACTTGAGGATCAAAAAGTCTAATACACAAAAAGGAGGTGTGACTTCTTAGGGACAAATACCCCAGTCTATTTCAAACACAGACCCAAACTATAGTGAAGATATGGGCCAAAGCAGGAAATTTCCAAAGCAACTAAGTGACTTTTTGTATTCACTGTGTTCTATTGACTTTCAAAATTATTTTTATGACTATTTAAGTATTTCTACCTAGCAGGAGGAGGTGAAAAAAATGGTGAAAACAGACAGATTTTAGAAACCCAAAAAGAGATTAAATGAGTAATTTTTCATGCCAATCTATCACATAAACAGAAGATAAATGATTTTCCTGTGTTGTCTTGTCATACGGAATCCTTTGTGTATTCATATACATTCCAAAGCTGTAGTTCATTAAGCATATTTTATTTTTTCAAAGTTAAATATTAAAATTGCACATGAAGTTACATGTATTGGCTGTTATGATTCTATGAAATGCTGTGGAAACTTCAGTAGGGTTGTACATGGTTATAAAAATGGAGCCCACAAATAAAGTTGCCATTTACCAGTTTTTAATGGGGAACTCATTTCAATCCTAAACCCTAATTTTTAGACATGACAGAGTTTGTGACATGGCTCAAAGTCATCTACATCAGTGGATCAGGGGACTAAATCAGTTAAGTGGATCAACAGGTTGTTCAAACAGACTTCCTTGAGTTAATCAATAAGGATACTGCTTTTCTGAACTAGCCAGACCAGGGGTTCTTGACCATCTAGTCCAGCCTCCCACAACAGTGAGGACCATGTCCAGGTGACTTGGATATCTCCAAGGTTGGAGGCTCCACCACCTCTCTGAGTGACCTGTTCTAGTGCTCAGTTACCCCTACAGTAAAAAAAGTGTTTCCTAATGGTCAGATAGAACTTCCTGTGCTTCAGTTTGGGCCCATTGCCTCTGGTGCTGTCACTGGGCACCATGGAGAAGAGCCTGTCTCCAACCATTTTTAACCCTTCTTTCAAGTGTTTGCGTACACCGATAAACAAGGGTCTATCGTTGGCTCATGTTCAGCTTGCTGCCCACCAGGAACCTCTGGTGTTTTCTATCAAACTTCTTCCCAGCTGGGTGGCAGCCAGCATGTATTGGTGCCTGGGGCTCTTCCTCTTCTTGCATTTCTCCTTGTTGAACTTCAGGTGGATTCTGTCTGCCCATTTCTCCAGCGTGTTGAGGTCCCTCTGATGTATCAATCACTCCTCCTCACGGTGTGTCATCTGCAAAGTTGCTAAAGGTACAGTCTGCCTCAACATACAAGCCATTAATGAAAGTAGTAAACAGGACTGGACCCAGTAGAGACTTCTGGAGCTATACTGCCAGTTTCTGGCCTCAAACAAGACTTCTTGAAGTCTTTAACCACCTTATGAGCCTGGTGATTCAGACAGTTTTCAATACGTGTGTTCAAACAATGCATATATACATCAAGTATGAAAGAAATACTTTCTAGAAACATTCCCTTCTTTCCTGAGGTCTTTAAATTGGATGATAAAAAAAGACTTCATAATTAGCAGGTCAGTAGAGAAAAAAATATATGATTGCTTGACAACCTTTGCGTGTAGAATAATTAGAAAATGAAATGAGAAAATGTGGGAACAGAAATCTACTGGTGTAATATTCATATTTATCTAGTACAGTAAGCAGAGACTGATTGAAAGACATCTCATATGCTTCCTCCTTTCTGATAGATAAAAGCATCTACCATAGGAAGAACAAATGAACAGAACAATGAAAAAATAAAATTCTTTTAAATATACACTCTTCTTTTGCCAGTCTTCTTGGGTGCATTGCCTGCAAACTCATTCCCACTGAATTTATTTAGTCATGATTGGTATCAATACGAATCATTAGCAAGACAGATTCAGAAGCACTTATCCAAATACTAGTGCTAGACAGCATATTCTAGATTTTAAAGACAACAGTATGAATCCAAGAACGTGGCTTTTCTAGGGTGAACAGTGAGGAATAGATGCCAGGAACCGTAAATGCTACATGACTGTGGAGAGGATCTGCCACTGGTTGAAAATAATAAAAGTGTACAATGTAAGTATCCCACAGAAATCTTGATTATCAGATGTAACTGTGAAACAGAAAAGCAAGAAAATTACTGACAAAAATATATAAAAAAAATGTAGGAAAATAAACAAAGGATCAAGCCCAGATCTTTAGGTTTTGTGGGTTAACACTAGCTTGCAAATAAGTGCCATGCAGGCACTAGCTCACTCCTCCTGTGGGATGGGGGAGACAATTGGAAGGCTAAAAGCCATAAAACTTGTGGAGTTTCAGAGGTAAAGTAAAAGCTGTATGCCCAAGCAAAGCAAAACTAGGAATTCATTCACCACTTCCCATGGACCAACAGGAGCTCAAGCATCCCTAGGAAAGCAAGATTTCATCGCACTTAATGGTGGCCTGGGAAGGCAACCATCACCACTCTGAACATCCCCTCCTTTCTCCTTCCTCCCCCAGCTACATATGCTGACCAGGATGCTGTATGGTGTGGAATATCCCTTTGAACCAGCAATCCCAGATGTGTCCCCTCCCAACCTCTTGTGCACTTTTGGCCTCCTTTTTATTGGGGTGGTGTGTGGAGCAGAAAAGGTCTTGACTCTTCACAAGAACAGGTCGGCAACAAATAAAACCTCCCTGTGCTATCAACACTGTTTCCAGCACTAATTCAAACCACAGCACCATACCAGCTCTTCAGAAGAAAATTAACTCTGCCTTTATTAGAGATGGAGTGTGTTCACTGTACACAAAATTAGATATTACATTTTAATTTCCTCAGAAAATAATATGGCTTGTACATACTGAAACTTCTCTTCAGAATAAACCATCAATGATAAATGACAATCATGTGGCTGCCTGCACCAAAACTGTGCTGCTGATCTGAGTCAGTTTTCCACAGTTTTTCTATCCAAGGCTTATGAAGAACACAAGCAGAGAGCGGCATATGTCCTCAGTAATTGCTTTAAAACAAACATAGTGGGATGCTTCAGACTAATTCTCGGTGATACCAGATTTATTTTGGATTTTCTTTTTTCCTGTTTTCTTTTTTTTCAACTTTTTTTTTCTATTCACATAATAAAAAAAACCTGTGAGTAGAATTAAAACTGTTACTCTATAATGCACTATTGGAACTTATAGCAGAGACTGACTTAAGAACTTTTTGATATCTTTATTTGTAATCATTCTTGCAATATGCCTCCTAGTAATGCAGGCCTTTTTTCTGCTTTCCATTTTCAAACTAATTCCTAGAAATAAAGACACCTCAGAGCTGTCAACAGTTTTTGCATAACTAGATGCAATATGATCTTGCACCAAATCTAAATCAGTACATTTAATCTTGCAAATATTAATGTCAGAAGTGTTTTGCATTCTACCAGCCCATATGTTTTTCTCAGTTTTTTATTCACCTTATTTTTTTCATGTGACCTTTATGCTTTGTTTTTGCTGATTTTTTTCCCCCTCAGTGGTCATTTTCTTCCCAGAGAAATTGCCATTGCCATTTTTTTCGCTAGATTCAAGAAGACTCATTTGAGACAATGATAATTTTCTCTGGATGAAATATGTTAATTCTTTTTTTTTCCAGGTCAAGTGTTGTTTTTTCTGTGAAGAAGAAAGAAAATTATGTTGTAGTAATTTAACCTGAACATATTTTATATATAATTTCAGAAAGATGGAGGGGTTTTGTTAAGAATGGGACATATTTTTTTCAGACCAACAGACTACTGAGGCAGTGAAAACCGTACTTTAACTCCTGAAATATCAAATTGATGCAGCAGATTATCACAAACACACAGTAACACATGTTATTTTATTTTAGGGTTATGTAGATATATTTTATTATGATTCCAGGAGCAACTTGAAAGTACATAATCTATCATGAACTTGTCCCACTTTTTCCTATTGTTCAAGTCCTAATTTGGTTGATTCATAATGAATACTAAACAATCTCATGTAATGCAGCAGAAATAAAGGTTTTCAATCATATGTGCAGTTTTGAAAATTGAGCCCATTAACTAATATGAGAAGCAGCAAATTACAAGTCTTAAAGCAGGGATCATTATGTCATGTATCAAATCTAATTATTCATCCTCAGACTGTAAAGAAGAAAAATGAAACAAATGCTTTTAGTCAGCAAATAGATTGTACATTGTCACTGTTCTTCGTGTTTAAGTCAGACAAACTCAAATGACAGTTAAACCACAATTCAGAGTGACTAAGTATTAAAAGAAGCAGACAAAGATGGATTCAATGCAAAGGTTAGAAGCAACAAAAATGCAAAGCTAACATCAGTTTTATTTACCTGCTTCTTGAATCTTATAGAGTATCTTTCATTTTAGATTTACTCTAAGTGATTGTTTCTGGCCTAATGATTTATGGATGGTTTGCTAAGTTTGAAGCCAAATTTAAACTGCTAGAATTTCATAAGAAACCCTCATTCCAGCTTTTGAGTGTTCAAACTTAAAGGCGACTGTTAGCAATTGCCAACCCATGACAATGTAATTCAGTTCATGTGTGACAAGTAAAACTAAACTGTAATATATCATCATAATGTTGTTTTGTAAAGTATGATGAATGAAATGGAGAGGGATTACTACAGAAACACAGAATCATTTAGGTTGGAAAAGACCTCTAAGGTCATTGAGTCATTTATATTGATATAATGATATGTTACTGAAAATTACATACATGTTTAACTTCATAAAATATTAACACATGGTTCCCTTTCAGGACATAACATTATTTAAATCATTGCAGAAATGAAACCAATTATTCAGGAAGCAGTAGGGCAGTAGAGCTAATCTACTTTTACCAATTAATCTAAAAATAATTAATCTGTTCTCAGTGACACCTTCTGTGCAGAAGAACGTTTTGTTGTTTTGGCTTATTGGATTTTTAAAATTTGCTTAAGTCCTGCCCAGCCATCAGTTGGAGTTATGCATTGCACAATCACATTAATATTGCATAATGCATATAGATCTTTTGGGTTGCCATTGTATTTCCCATGAGTTTAGGTGGCTACAGTCCACTTCCTAGTTGCCAGTGACTAATTCACGAAAGACATTTCCTTTTTTTTAAGGAGAAAGAGAACCTTACTAAGGCTAAAGGAAAGATTAAAGAACAACAGTAGATTTTTTTTTTTTAATTACAAAGCACTAGCATCTTATTTTTCAATCCTATTTTACATTTTTGTTTGACAGACCTTGTAGTATCATTACGCTGATAAACAGCATATGAAAAACACATTTCTTAATGTTGACAAAGGGCTCCTAGACTGATCCCAACATTAATATTCCACATTTAAATAATTTGAATTTTGTTTTCCACCTGCACACAGTTATATTTTTGATTTGGGCTCCAAAACTGGTGAGTGAGTGTGGCCTGTGGAGCGGAACTAAGATTTTGTATTCATTTTTTCCCATGTTGTTGACTACAACTCTCGCTGTGTTTCAACAAAACCTTATTTTTCATTTGTTTTCTTTTAAGTGAAACTGGGACCTGTGTCCATTTTACAGATAATAATTCATGATGAAAAACCTACCACAAGGGGTATACACAAGTCAGCAGATAGTCTGCCTTTGTTCCTATGTGCAGCAAACAGCACTGAAAAGTGAAGTTGCTGAATACTAATCTGAAGAATGAAGAGAAACAGAAGAAGTGCAAATCCAAAGGCTTTCTCCTGTTTATGTAACACACTAGAAGAGCAGTAAACATGTTTGCTACCATAAATATACAATGTAGTCATTATAATCTTAGTACATAATAATTAAGGATAATCAGAAGACTCAGTACAATGCAAACAGGAATGAACAGTGGGCTGAATAGAGATTGTCTTTCTTGTAACCAAGTTATAAACTGATATATTCCAGTAGCAAAAATGAAGAGGTGTATACTGATTGCTGACAGAGTTTGAATTAAAAATGGATAAAATAGTACAGAAAAAGTGAAGAGAAGTCTGGACAACTGGCTAAACTATAAGATCCAACTGAACTAAAAATTAACTTTTTCTAAATGAATAGGAAATCTAACATCAGATGATATTATCTCATCTGTATGTCCAGCCATCTTTTCTGCTTGCCGTTGTTAAAAATATTTCCGCTGTCCAGAATAAGACTTAATTTACAGAAACATCCAATTTTTCTCTCTTTCAGTCAGTCAAGCACTTGGCTAAATTACAATCGAGTTAATGAGAAGTCCACAGCTTACTGAAGTCTCTAATGAATCAGGGCATGATTCACCTCATCTAACTTTAGACACCTACAAAGCATTTATTCACCTGGCCTATTTTAGGCAAGTACTTTGCAAAGAGATAAACCCCTCCTTTGACATGCTCTTTTCCCCAATTAAACTATAAAAGTTTATTTCCAATCAGACTGTAAAGGTCATAACTCACTCAGACATAGAAATTCACATTATAGACTTTGCATCTGGCCATGTGAATCCCAGCCAGGTGTCTGATCCTGTTTTAGTTCATGGAATCCCTGAGCCTGCCAAGTTATGAGCCAGTATTTGACACAAGTGACCCATTGCACAGAACCTAGAAAAACAAAATCCGTATTTTTGGGAAAAATATCTTTGACTCAGCTGGACTTAATGTTTCAGTGTACCTACTATAATGGAAGAAATTAATTTGTTTTCTCAATTCTAGTACGAAGAGTATTGGTCAAGTAAACTATTGAGCTTGGTATGAGACAAATCTCATGGAATATCAGGCTGTGAACTGGGTATCTCAGTGATTTAACATTAAAAAAAAAAAGGCTAATGAGGAAACTTGAGTAAACAATAGAAAAATATGTCAACAAATCTGAAAAAACCCAACCAAATAAAACCCTTTGAAGTGTCATGGATATTGTCTTGCACTCGACTACAAAATCAGGTTTATTTTAAAAGCTATTTCATGATACTAAATAAATATCTGCTACTACATATTCTGGACTCACTGAATGTGAGAAAACAAATTGCTGAAGCCGCAGGCTTAGATTTGAAGACTCATGGAGAGCTAGCAAAATGTGGAAAGTCTGAAAGTCCAAGGCAATAGAGGAGAAATTTTCAGGACACATGTGACACTGTGTCAGGATAAAACATTTGAACTTCATTTTATGGGGAGAACATGAGAAATGTGTGGGACTATGTCTAGAACTAAAGCTAAAGGAGAATACATGCAGATGGTCTATTATGAAGGTATGGATGTTATTTTGTGATACCAGCCAGAATGCATATTCCAGCTTAAGGCACTTTGCAAAGCCAGGCTGGAAAGTCGTATCAGAACAGCCATAAGAAGTACACTTTTTTTTCCCTCCAGATTGATAACAGGATTAATGTCTCTAATGAGGATTGATCACATTTCCCAGAACTTGTAAAATTGCAGTTGTAATTGTCACAAGAGTTGGAGAAAGCTCATTTTCACTTGGCAGGCTCTTCTCCAGTGAAGAAATGCCATGGCTTCCACTCTAGTTAAGTAAAGATTTTGTCTTCTCATTTTTCACACATTTCTACTTTTAAGCTACTTAGAGAAGAAATTCTTCATATTTTCTTCATATTTTTGTACATCAAGCATTGACACATTTCCCGTAAATAATTTACTGCCTAAATATGCAGTTACTTAGCTTAGACTAGGAAGTCAAAAATCCAGATTTTTTCCAACAATTGAAAATGTACGTAAGAATGGCTAAAAAAGAAACAATTAAAAGGAAGGATTAAGTCTGAGATAATGAACCAAAATTAATTACTTATACCATAACATCTCAAAGTAAGTGAAAAATATTCATAGTATGCTAAAAGAGAAAAAACAGGGCTGAAAGAAGACAGAAAACCTCCAACCCACTCCAAGTTGTCTGAATCTTGTATTTTAAATTATTTGTCAGACAATTATTGTAAACCATGCAAGAAAAGACCCCTGAATTTCAATCTCTGAGTTTCAGTTAATTATGCTGAGGTAAAACCAACTAGTTTACAACCTTAAGAGTCATATTAGTCACATCAAATTGATGCAGCATGAGACAGCAACATCATTCTCCACAAATCAGGCAACTCCTCAATAAAAAAAGTAAACATTCTATAGGATTGCATGAATTCTGATGAAAAGAGACTGTTACTGAAAAGACTGTTACAGTCAGGACTGTGAGGAAACACAGAAAAGTAATAGTTCATATCTGTGCTAGGCAAGTTCTTTTTTAAATAGATGAATCCCACAGAAAGCCTGAGTTTTTTACTTGTTCATCAATATACAATGATGCAATACAGCTTCATAAACCAAGAGGTTCAGGAGTGATATAAAATATCTTATTTAGTATCATTTTGAAAAAATAGAAATACTTTTTCTCCCTCTTAATCTTCTATGTCCCTTGTGTTTTTCTGTTTTCTGTTCATTGGTCTTTCTTTATCAGCCAGAAAATCTTGATTTGAGTAATATTGGACAGGCCACCCAAGGCAGCTTTTGCTCAAATCACTGGCATTGGACAGGTTAAGTGTTCATGTGAAACATGGACTAAATTCAGTTTTTGAGTGGTGACAGAGCTGGTTCTGAAAGAGAGGAAGAGCAGGAAATTTGATTGGCAGAGGTAAAACATCATGGCTGAAAAGAACAATGGGGTTTCAGGAGCTATGAGGGCAAAGGAAGCTGAGAGGGGTCTTTGAGGGATCTGAAAAACTCAGTGTCAGCTTCAAAGGCTGGAAGGGTTATGGGCAGTTGGGAGAGAGTAACTGGGAGAAGTAAGGAAAAATTCAGAGGAGACTGTTGGAAACTGATGATGGTGGATAATAATTTTTTCTGGCTTACAAAAAATATTGGTTCTTTGATTTTATTTCTTAATTTTTCAATTATAAGTATTTTTAGAATAGTTAATTAAACTATTTGGGCCATGATCCAAAAACATGCTTAGGGCCACAAATTATCTAGGCTCTTGAGCACATGAAGAACCTCAAGCCCGCGTGAATAATTACGGGCTTATGGCTTTATATACTTAAGTCCAGTGATAGGACATATTTTAAGTGCTGTAAACAGAACTATTAATGTATATTTTTATCCTAGAAAGAAACCTACTTTCTTTAGCTGTAGCTCCAGGCCAATTTAATTATGTCTCATAGGAAGCATAGTTTAGTCTGATTGTCAGAACTTGACCTCAAAGTTCTCTAACATGTTGCAGCATCAGGTGTGGAAAAAGCTTGCCTTTCCCATGTTTCTTTTGTTCTCAGGATAAAGAAAAGCATTTTTCGTGAGTGTTAACAGCTAGAGACTACATCTCACTGTATTGTCCTGTCCTGCAGTATGTGGAATGCCTCCCGACATATTTTCAGGTCTCTTAGGGGAGAGAATGTTCCACATTGCATAGTACCTGTACAGCATTGTAAACCCACTGGCAAGTATAATCATGTTATTGTTATCACTATCACATTTAACAGCTTCTGAAGCCTTCATTATTTTTCCATGCCTCTCTATGCAGCCAGTCATCTGGTTCAGCTGCTTACTTGATACTAAATCAGCACTGAAAAAGCATGCTTTTGTGTCTCTGCTTTCAAAGGTGTTGCTTAAACATGGCACAGAGGCAGCTGCTGGGCTTAGCAAAGGTAAGAAGAATTAAAAACACCATCTGCACCCCCATCAGCGTGTTCCATAAACATAAAAATATGTCATGAATGAAGATAGGAGAGAGAATGTTCAGATCTTGAAGAAAGAAGGATAAATAGGTCATAGTTTAAATATACTCATCTGAGTGAGGAAATAACTCTGGAAATTTCAGCTAGCAGTAAAGGAATGCACAGATACAGGCAACACCTGTTCCATGGAAATTAATTACCATATTAAAAAAACCCCAAACAACAAAACAAAAAAAGCCTATATATGAAATAATTGCATGTCCATGTGAAAGTTTTAGACTTAAATACAAAATCTCTAGGGAAGAAAATAACAAATGTGCTGCATAGGAACACGTATTCAAGAACTGAGGGGTTTAGGGTTTTTGAGTATAGATTTTTTTTGGTTGCTTACTTGGTTAGTTGGTTTGTTGGGTTTTTTGGCTGGTTTCTTTTTTTTTTTTTTTTTCAAAAAGCTAGGCTTGGTTAAACATATAGAAAATATCAAAGCCCCAAAAATGTACCTAAATCCTCAATAAAATTGTTCTGCATTTCTAGCTATATTTAAACAGTTTTCAGAACTGAGTAATATCTATGATTAGGCCATTTTAAAAGAAACTGCAGGGAAACACTGGTAACATGTAAAGCAATAAATTTAATTTTGCTATGGTGAAAATCTTGAGAACTATTTTGTAGGATCACCCAGGGAAATATTAGAATAAATACTCTTTGATTAAGCTCTTCATTCCAGTTCTGAAGAAAATGGTAGTTTTCTAATCTTATTTGAAATCTGGAAAATGGAAGGGCTTGGAGGAGGCATTAGGTAAAAATTCTGAAAGAGTCAGGAAATATTTTATAACAGGCTTTAGAAGCACTTTCAAATTCCAGTGGAAACCCACCTAGTGTGCTCCTTTTTTCTTTTTTTTTTTTNTTGGCTGTCCACATAGTTGTGCTCCTTTTTTTTTTTTTTTTTTTTTTTTTTTTGGTAATGCAGAGGTTCCTATCCTATGCCAACTTTCCAGTTAGTGGCAGCTTAGCTGAAAAATGAAAGTGCAAACTATTTCCTCTGCATAATGAAAGCACTCTTTCCTGAAACATCAGAAGACAAAACATTGAGGTTAAACTCTTTATTCAACTTTTCTCCCATACGCTAAATAATAAAAGTCTGTTAATTCTTCAAAGAGCAGAATGAAAGAATCCAGATATACTGAACTGCAAGCTACAAAACACACACTGCTTCATGATTTATCTCATATTCTTTGCAATTTACTAATAAAATTTGCAAATGAGAACAGTCCAAAGGGATTATATATATACTTCAAGAATTAACACATATTTGCTTTGCAAGGAGAGGGAGTATGACAGCTTCTAAGATTTGTACTCATGCTTCATTCAGAGCACTGTAAATTAAGCTTGTAAAGGAGTCAATGATATTGTTCAAATCCCATAAAGTGAACGTATGTTTATAAGTCTTTCCAGGATCATGAAAAACTGTAACACTTATGTGCAAAATTCTGAAAACAAACTTGATTGTGACTTTGATCAAGTCAGTTCTGTGCATCTACAGACATCAGAGAATCATGACACTATGTAGGTTGAAATGATCCTCCAGAGGTCATGTAGCTCAATAACCGCTCAGAGCAGGTCTGCCTGAGCTTGCTCAGATCCTTCTCCTGAATAACTGCAAAGGTTAAAACAGGTGGAGGCTCCTCTGAAACCTCTGTCAGTGACAAACCATACTCACAACAAAACCATTTTTCCATATATCCAATCAGTTTCCAAATTTTCAGCTTGGGTTCATTGCCTCTGCTATCACTGAGCACCACTTAGAGGAATCCTTCTCGACGTCCTCTCATCAGGGGTTAAGAAAGGAGTAACTTCTTTCCTTTACTTTTCTTTTTAAAGTTGAAGAAAACAGTTTCTCTCAACCACTTATAGTATTTCCTACTCTCCTGACCACCTTGGCAGCCCAGTGTACTGGACTTGCTGGTCATTGCCTTTATAAGAGAGGTCAAAGTAGTTTAGCGAGGCCAGATTGGTGAGATATGGACTGGATAAGTGTATGACAAGGCAGGTGTGGTATTGCCCAGACAGCTGTTTATAGGGTAGCCATCAGCCATATTTTTATCCTGACAAATAGTGACTCATGGCATCACATAAATGTGACTTTCATAAAAACGGTGCCAGCAACAGAAATGTGTTCTCGTCTTCTAGATTCGGCACAGTTCTGCCTATGTAGAAACTTCCTTGGTGTTAAGAAGGAGGCCTGCCTCTGTCAGGGGTAGGCACTGCAGCTATGTCTGCCCAGACAGGTGGAGTTCTTGGTGTAAGATAAAGGACCAGAAGTCTGCCTGGCTCAGAGCTGTGCTCCTCTGTACCCCAGAGATGGCCATTGACTCCCGATGTTTGGACAGAGGATGCAGTGGCTTTCTGCAGCTGAGTATGGATGCATGCTCTGACAATAAACGATGGATCACAAGTTTTGTGTGTCAAAGAACAGTGTCTATAAAAAACAAGGACCACTCAAGGTCTCTGCCAGGTTTCCAGAACAATAGAACAGGTTTATCAGAGAAGTCGTGGAGTCTCTATCTCCCCTGAATCAGCAAGGGCCTCAGCAACCTGTTCCAGCTGACACTCTTTTGCACAGGGGTGATGTAATAAACCACCTTAGAGACCCCTTGTAACATCATCCCTTCTGTAATTCTGTGGTTCTATGTGGTTGCCTTGGTTGTATATCCCTGACAGATATTTGGGGTTTTTTTCTATCCATGATGAATAAACTTCTGATACTTCAGTCATTTGCGTCATAGTGAAAGGCACATGTTTTGCACATATTTATCATAGAGCTACGTAGAAATGGGTTTCAGTGCAGGAATAAAGGCTTGAGGAAGAAATCAGAACCAGTGTATGCTGGTGCCACGGAATTGACTAAGCCAAAAATTAAGCTCTTTCTGTTTAGAGAATTGTATTAAAAGAATAGCTGTATGAGTGCCTGTAGTGCTCCTCTGGCTTTGCCTGAAATAGTGATGATACTGCAGGTATTTGATTCTATGTTATTATTATTGCACAGGTGAGAAACTAACATTGCAATCAAATCGATTCAATTACAGGAAAGAAGCCCTAATTATTTTACTGATAATCACAGAAGTTTATTGTAGAAACTTTAAAATGACTATTTAACACATTGTTTTCTGCATGCTGTGATACAAGAGGAGTTCTGGCTATTTTGAAAAATAGGACTAAAGTTCTGATTATGTCAAAAATGTGGACAGTTTTCATGGAGTCGCTGTCAGAACCAAAGGAGGAGTGTTAATCAGACCAGAGCAAAAATATTAATGTGAAGATTATGATTGCCTGATACAAAAATAGAACCTTCATATGACCATGAAACTGAAAAGAGTGAAAGGTTAACACCTCAAGAATACACTTGTTCCCTTCAGTTCTACAAATCATTACAGAACAAGCAGAACTTCTTTAGATTTCCATCCTCGTAGAATATGGTAAATCAGTACCGTGCTAACACTAGGTCTAATTTATTACAGCTGCACAACTGAAGACATTAGGTGCTAGCTAATAGCACTAAAAAATCAAGTCAAATTATGTATTCAGAAATGCATAGATTTTGCTGAACACAAGGCACTGCTAATAACTTTAACCTGATTATGTGATTAGGATACACACTGAGGAACTAGCCAATTAAAATAACCAGGCAGAAAAATTCATTATAAAATATGTAAAAGGCAAATTCAATACATAAAAATAGCAGTTTATAATTTTTATAGTAGTAGGTTTTCTTTTTGCATTTTGGTTGTTGGATTTTCAGAGATAAGAGGATACAGTTCACCACTTATAGGAAATATGGAGAAATTTGATATTATCAAAAAGGAAAAGAACTCCGCCTGAAAAAGTCAAATATAGCTACCTAATGACAAATTCAAACCTGAAACAAGGTCCATGGCCAGACCATGGCCACAACTTTCAGAGAGTCACTGTTGATCAGTCAGTTCTAATACAAACTGGGAAACAATGATCCAGAGTTGACAACCCTGTGAAACCTGCCAGTGACTGTAAGGAACATCTGCTTGGAGAAGGAAAATACATTATAACAACTGCTGACAAGTACTGTTAAACCATTATTGAAGTGTTATTTCTAAATATCAAGCTACAGTCCATCAATTTATTCTTCTTCGGGTTGTTATTTGCTTAGTCTATGCCTTGACTATCCATTGTGGATTTATTTTTGTTAACTAGGGATGTTGTAAACAAGCCTGGCTCTATCCTTCGTAATCAGGTCCCCCATTTTCTTGAGCAATAATCCCGTGTCTATTCAGGCTTCCCTTTGTCATCTCTATTCTTCTTGTTGTATTTGACATCCCTGAACAGGTTCACTTCCATTTGGACATCAGCATTTCTAACTTTGTCTCTGGATTCAACCCTACTAATCCTAGACAGAGCTGCCCTCTCACATAAAGGGCAACTATCCCTCCTTGTATTCCTTTTCTGTCCTTCTTAATGAGCCTGTATCCCTTCATTGCAACACTCCAGTCATGGGAACCATCCTGCAAAGTCTCCAAGATCCCAAACTGACTAAAGCTCTGCTTTGTTTATTCACCATGCTGCCTGCATTAGTGCACAGGCACTTCAGTGAGCCATCCCAAGCTGAGTTCCTGGAAAGGGTTGGGAGACCTCCCCAGAATGGTGCCTTTTAGGCACTTGTTTGTTGATGTGCATGTGCTTTCTTGTCATGTCACCCCATGCCCTTTACCCATTAACCCTGTTCGTAGATCTCTTGCCGTGCTAATTGCTCTCGCCTTCCCCCACCATTCTGTTTAAGTCGTTAACTCTTTCTACCCAGCTGCAGAAAGAAACCTCCATACATATTATAGATTACAAATAAGGAGGAAGAATATTTGTAGTTGGAACACCTGATAGCTGGATACTTGAAGAGATGAAATATTATGAATCAAATGTGAAAAAGTGATGGAGTGATTTTTTCAAACTTTCCTGTTACGTATCGCTATAGTTCCTGTAGCATATTTTAGTTCAAATGAAATATTTAAGACATATGTCAACCATTCCATTTGAATAACATAAATAAATCCATTCTCTGATATTCTTTCAGAGACTATTTTCTGTAGGTATGCTTCAGCTCTACAAGTTGTCTTTGAATCATGAAGCTGGGATCAAAACTAGTAAAACAGAACAATAATGAACCTGACATTTTGTCTCAGTTAATTTGCAAACTTTCCAGAATCCTGACAGCACACAGATTGAGAGTCAGCTCATATAATTACAGCCGCTGGGCTAGGCTTTCACTGGTCTTCAAGATAAAGTCCTCTTTCTAACATACAACAGTTTTAGGGATTGTAGATTAAAAAAGAAAAAAAACAACAAAAAAAAACATATCCCTACCCTATCTGGGTCTTTATTTGGCTGCCACTTTCTAGTAAGTCCAAAACAACTTCAAATCTCTGTTCAATTCAGGACATATATAAGGCCTTACAAGACTCAGCTGTCTGCCTGTCTTCCTTTAAAATATGACAGAATAATAGGTTACAGCAGTCTGAGTTGTGAGGAGGCTGGAGCCATTCCATTTCCAATAACCTTTGCAGGTCCCCAGCCTCCCTCTAATTAAGTACTGAATTAATGACTAAAAGTATCTCCTACTAAATAAATTCAAAGTGTGTTCACCTCTACTTAACCAAAATGTCATGTAGCAGCAAAAAAAGTTTGAAAGAGAAGCAAAGAGTCACACTTCATAGGAGAAAAGATTCTTCACAAATAATTAGTGTGGCTATCTTTAAATCACCTATTTATGATCTTTTCCCTTTCACACACAGCTTGAAGACTATTTTCCAAGCATATTGCCTAAAAAGGTATGTTCTTATATAACTTTGTACACAACTACTTAGACCTTCTTCTTTCAGTGCCTACTCATGGAATGTCCTTGTTCCAAGTTCTCCAAGTCAACTAAATTGAACAGCATTATAGCCCAAACAGTGCCTCAACCCAGGAATTTCAACAACAGCTCACCACTGATTCTCCCCTGATCAGGGCAGATGTTATAGTAAGCATCATGAGGATCAAACAAGCACACAGCAGTAGAGCACTGATCATCCAGGCTATAATTGTTCTCTCATTCAACACCGGTAAAGCTTGAGAAATCCTGAAAAGTGTGAGCATTTAGACAAACACCAAGCTGTTTTCCGAAAGTCTGCATGTGATTCTGAAATGGTCCTGAAGGCCATTGTCATGGGTACATAAACACTGAATCTGACCAGCAAAGTCAGAGTCTCAGTAAACGTCCTGGGCCATGAGACATTGATATTTTTCAACCACTGTGACAATAGTCTCCCCTTCAATACTTCAACCCCATCTGTGAGTGAAGGAGAACTAACATTCTGAGTAATTAAAAAAAAATAGTCCTGATTTCTCTGTCTCACCCTCAGACACAACCAGACAGAACCACCATACAAGGATGAGCAGTAGATTGTCTAAAATAAGGAAATAGAGGAGGAGAAAATGTTAATCACTTTAGTAGACTATATATTCAGACATAAAAACTCTTTAGGTAAACAGGTTTCTTCTTGCATTCTTCCCATTCTAGAACTGACCACACATAATTCTTGTTACAGTTAGTGGATCTCAACCTATAAATATGCTACACTTTTATTTTTTTGGCCATTGAAATCTCTCCTATGGTATTGATGCATTCATTAGAGGAGTGTTATTCTGCTGTAGAAGTTGCAAACTTTTTCTATCCAATATTATATCTCTTTTGTTCTGCTAGAATATCTTTAAATTTATAGTTTCTAAAAACTATTTCTTAAAAAACCATTCACTTTAAGTCCTTTGCTAGTACATGAGTGTGTTCATTACAACAGCTTTAAAAAGAACAGCTGTGGGGTTTTGCTACCGAACACGAGTGACCTTACCTTAAGAATTGGATAAAGTATTACAGGCACATTGAAGCATTAATATTTCAATGGCTAAAGGAACAAGACCCAAAATACAAGGGAAATTAAAAATAGCTTATGATATATGTGTACTGCTTCACTGCTGGTCACCTTTTGTACAAATATAATCTCCATATGATTAAATCAAATCCACATTGGTCTAAAATCTACATAAATTGCTATAAAAGACAGTTACTGAAAAAGGCTATTTCCTTTAACTCAGTTCTTTACTTCAGACTGGTTAATGGCATTGTAAGAAGCAGTACTTAGATAATTTTTATTTGTAAGTAATTTATATATGCAACCTGTTAGAAATAAAACTTTCTGATAGTGCCCATAAAAGTTGAATTAGTAACAGATAGCACTACACTAATGTCTGCAATTTAATGCAGCTCCTTAATTGGATACTACTACAGCAGCTGACATTCTGAAAACCCCAGAATTCAAATTACTTTGGCAAAATTTCAACTCCATGGGCTCACTCTTTAGACTGTATACATAATCTCTGTACTGATGTAAATCCAGAAGTCGAAGAACTTCCACTCTTAGAAGTGCCTTTATATAAACATACTTTATCACAAACTTCTGTTTTATTAAAGATATATTTTTATTATTTTGGGAATTTATATTGTCAACATTAATACAATGAAAATGTAATCAAATTGCATTGTAATTCATGGATTATATTTTAAACTAAGAATACAGTTAATGCCAAATCATTTACATTGGTTTGTATCTCAGTCTCTCCTTCATAAATAATCTCTAAACAGTTGCATTGCTCATTTTCAATACTTCATGGTTAATTATTCCCTTTCAGAGATAAGTAAAAACTAGAAAAATAAGTTAAAACAATTTTTCAAACATTTTTCTCTTGTTATTAATGCAGTTAATTTTTGGTATTATAGGTTAAAGACTGAGACATCAAAGAGCTTATAAAAGGTCTTGGTGAGAAATTGTGGACATAAAATTATGTTTGGTAAAATATACTGATGTTTTAGTCAGCAATAATCACAAAGGAAGATGAAAATTGTAAATGTAAATATTAAGTTTTTCTGAATAGCTCCGAAAAGCTGACCATTTCAAATATAAATCCACACAGCATGGGCAGGAAGATGGGTGGAGTCTTAAGTAATGGAATAATTTTTTCCCAGCTGTTAACTTCCATGATGCCTCTTATCAAGACTTTGGTAGAGGTAGCAACAGATTGCAGTCAAAATGAAAATATGGCAAAGGCTTAGATTTAGGCCCGAATGAGACATAAAAATGTAGTATAAAAAAATAAAATCACAGGTAGAGAAGTTCAGAAACTTGTGAGGAAATACCAATCTATTTGTTGTGTTAGAAAAGTTTTGGGGGACGAAGATTTGTGGAGGCCATATTAAGATTTAAGGCCTCTGGGAACAGCTCTTTACAAGCAGGGTTTAACTGAATGGGAAAATAAAGTGTATTGTACAATAATTTCTGAACATGAGATCATGGAATAATTTAGTTTGGAAAAGACCTCTAAGATCATTGACTGGAACTGTTAAGCCAGCACCACCCTGTTCATCACTAAATCACATCCCTAGCTGCCACATTCACAAAGTTTTTTTTAATTTCCAGGGATGATGACTCCACCTCTTTGTTGGGCAGACTGTTCCAATGCTCAACCACCCTTTTTCAGTGAAGAACTTTTTCCTAATATCCAATCTAACCTCCCCTGGCACAATTAAAGACCATTTTGTCTGGTCCTGTCACTTGTTACCTGGGAGAAGAGGCAGACTCCAACCTGGCTACACCCCAAGGGGTCTATTAATAAGATCCTGGGTTACTCTTGCCTTCTAGGGTGGTTTGTAACAAATCCAAGTCCCCTTTCTAGAAACCTTTCAGTGTTTTGGGGTTTTTCTTAACTACTATTTCTTCTGACTTTACAGAGTGTAATTAATATTATTTAGTGCCTCTACAAACACCTCATTGCAGTAATTACACGGAACTGACACAGCTATAAATACAAATTCATAGAATTCAGATTATCATCTCTTAGACTGCTGCTCAGAATTCAGAAGCCATTCCCCACAAATGATTAAAATAGATGAAAAGAGGCTTGCTTGTAATCACTGTGACAAAAGATGTCACAGCATTGTTGATGCTTCAATGGAAGTCATGGGAAGTCATCTTAAAAAGAGGGAGGAAAAACCCTTCTACATTGTCACATACTCAGTAGATGTAAATATCAAACTGTACTTCAAGAGGCATAAAGAAAAAAAATAAAATAACAAAACACTTAACATACTTTTCAAGAATGGATTGAACAAGGATCCCAGAGGAAGGATTTTGTGACCTGTGAAAAATGATGGCCATTCTTTGAATGCCTGTGACAGCTGGAACTGGTTTTCATTTATGAAATAGTTTTCTGTATTTGTTGAAATTGAGAGAGATGTGGGGTCAGGGTGTGGGAAAAAGAAAGAAGAGCAGAAGGGACTTCAGAACAGAAGGGATGATAGCACACAAAGCATATAAAACTTCAAGAAAATGGGTAGCACTCAGGTCCTTATGCAAATCCTAAAAGATGAAAATGAAACTGCCCCTTATTATCCAGGTGCTGGGACAAAACAAGACATAGCAAAAACAATTCAAATCGCTCCTTTGGAAAATATTCCACTGTTAAGAAATTACACCTTCTGTAATGCCCAGGAAAGTGCATAAAAGAGAGAATTGCTTAATAAAGTTTTCATTAAAATTAATGCAGGTGAAGACCCAATATGCATGATACAGACCTGCCATCTAGCAGTCATAGCTTAATAACTTAATTTGTGCTATCTCTGCTATCTATGTCTGGGCATTTGATCCATGGCAAATGCAAGGAAACATAACAAAAGAAGTATTGTAAGCTTGCCTTTGCCTTTGTTTGCCTTATGTCTCAAGCATACACAAAGCCAGCTATACAACAATATAAAGTTTCTTCACCACACTGCTGTGGTAATTTCATTGTGAAGCTGAGCCCTAAAACAAATATTCTGCAAGATGTAGAACCTTCTTTGTGTTTGAAAATTTCGGGGTTTTGCCCCATAACCAGAAATTTAGACAAAATGACCCACGCCCACTCACACCTCCATTTCCACTCTCCCCTGCCCCCACCCCCACTCCCCTAAAGAGTAATGGAAAGAGATACAGAGCTATCAGAAAGATTAAATATACTTGCAAAAATATCAGAAGTTAGTTATTCTTCCTGATGACTGTAGCCCCAACTGGCTTTCTCAGACAGCTCTGAGAAAATTCTTGTCTNAAGTGTATTGTACAATAATTTCTGAACATGAGATCATGGAATAATTTAGTTTGGAAAAGACCTCTAAGATCATTGACTGGAACTGTTAAGCCAGCACCACCCTGTTCATCACTAAATCACATCCCTAGCTGCCACATTCACAAAGTTTTTTTTAATTTCCAGGGATGATGACTCCACCTCTTTGTTGGGCAGACTGTTCCAATGCTCAACCACCCTTTTTCAGTGAAGAACTTTTTCCTAATATCCAATCTAACCTCCCCTGGCACAATTAAAGACCATTTTGTCTGGTCCTGTCACTTGTTACCTGGGAGAAGAGGCAGACTCCAACCTGGCTACACCCCAAGGGGTCTATTAATAAGATCCTGGGTTACTCTTGCCTTCTAGGGTGGTTTGTAACAAATCCAAGTCCCCTTTCTAGAAACCTTTCAGTGTTTTGGGGTTTTTCTTAACTACTATTTCTTCTGACTTTACAGAGTGTAATTAATATTATTTAGTGCCTCTACAAACACCTCATTGCAGTAATTACACGGAACTGACACAGCTATAAATACAAATTCATAGAATTCAGATTATCATCTCTTAGACTGCTGCTCAGAATTCAGAAGCCATTCCCCACAAATGATTAAAATAGATGAAAAGAGGCTTGCTTGTAATCACTGTGACAAAAGATGTCACAGCATTGTTGATGCTTCAATGGAAGTCATGGGAAGTCATCTTAAAAAGAGGGAGGAAAAACCCTTCTACATTGTCACATACTCAGTAGATGTAAATATCAAACTGTACTTCAAGAGGCATAAAGAAAAAAAATAAAATAACAAAACACTTAACATACTTTTCAAGAATGGATTGAACAAGGATCCCAGAGGAAGGATTTTGTGACCTGTGAAAAATGATGGCCATTCTTTGAATGCCTGTGACAGCTGGAACTGGTTTTCATTTATGAAATAGTTTTCTGTATTTGTTGAAATTGAGAGAGATGTGGGGTCAGGGTGTGGGAAAAAGAAAGAAGAGCAGAAGGGACTTCAGAACAGAAGGGATGATAGCACACAAAGCATATAAAACTTCAAGAAAATGGGTAGCACTCAGGTCCTTATGCAAATCCTAAAAGATGAAAATGAAACTGCCCCTTATTATCCAGGTGCTGGGACAAAACAAGACATAGCAAAAACAATTCAAATCGCTCCTTTGGAAAATATTCCACTGTTAAGAAATTACACCTTCTGTAATGCCCAGGAAAGTGCATAAAAGAGAGAATTGCTTAATAAAGTTTTCATTAAAATTAATGCAGGTGAAGACCCAATATGCATGATACAGACCTGCCATCTAGCAGTCATAGCTTAATAACTTAATTTGTGCTATCTCTGCTATCTATGTCTGGGCATTTGATCCATGGCAAATGCAAGGAAACATAACAAAAGAAGTATTGTAAGCTTGCCTTTGCCTTTGTTTGCCTTATGTCTCAAGCATACACAAAGCCAGCTATACAACAATATAAAGTTTCTTCACCACACTGCTGTGGTAATTTCATTGTGAAGCTGAGCCCTAAAACAAATATTCTGCAAGATGTAGAACCTTCTTTGTGTTTGAAAATTTCGGGGTTTTGCCCCATAACCAGAAATTTAGACAAAATGACCCACGCCCACTCACACCTCCATTTCCACTCTCCCCTGCCCCCACCCCCACTCCCCTAAAGAGTAATGGAAAGAGATACAGAGCTATCAGAAAGATTAAATATACTTGCAAAAATATCAGAAGTTAGTTATTCTTCCTGATGACTGTAGCCCCAACTGGCTTTCTCAGACAGCTCTGAGAAAATTCTTGTCTTTTGTCCTTGAGAGCTATCTGGTTGCAGGTCAATTGCTTTTGTAACACTGAATAGGATGGGTTCCAAAGAGCTATGCATGCTTTTAAAGGCTCAAAATTCAAGTTTCTTCACTCCTTGCATTCATGAAATTCAGGTTATTCCTATTGGGTTTAATTTCTTTCCTAAAAAAGAGTATCTTTTTGAAGATATTATCTCTTTGTATTTATATCATGATTGCTGAAATTGGTTATTGTGTCCTCATAATGTTCTGCAGTAAGACCATGAAACTCCTCAGATGCTATGTATTATAACTACAGAGTTCCAGTATTCCTCTTAAACTGCTAGTTTAATTAATGGAAATAAATTTATTCTGATCAAAATTTTGTCATGATTTGTGCTGAGAACATGCTTCCTACACCACGTCTTGGAAGATCTAGGTTCAAAAAATTATCTAATCCCTTGGGGTTAGATTCACAGTGGGAAAGAAGTTTTAAAATTCCAAAGCTTGAGTTTTAGATGTCCTGTTGCTTAAAGATTTTCTTAATCCTAAGTATTAGGCCTGGATCTCCTAAGGGATGTAAGAATTTTAACATACCTTCAGGCAAGTGCTCCCCAGGGTGTACTTCAAATGCTTAAACTAAGCAATTAAGTTTTTTATATTGTGTGTGTTACACAGATGGAAACCAAGGAATGGGATTTATTCAGTATGAAGATTACAGACTTTATCTAAGCTAACCTAAAAAAAACAACGGTTGAAAATAAATATATCCAAGGAAAATATGGTAGAAGTTGTTTTTATATCCAAATATTGACTTGAATATGGTGAGAAGAGGAATGGATTCAAAACTTTTCATTGAGTGCGCTTCTTTGCACAGCTTTACTTGGTTTATAAAACTTTGTCTTGACCCATAAGTTTTCAGTTTTTGTTCTTCCAATTATCTTTACCATCCCACTGATGGGGAAAAGAGCAAGCAGCTTTGTAGGTGCTTAGCTTCTAGCCAGGGTCAACACACCACAATGATTCACTAAAATACTTCTCAATATTAAAGAACTAAGGCATGCATATATTCATTATTAACTGCATATGAACTAGAAAAAAACAAAGGAAAACCAAAAAAACCACCAGGTCTGCATAAGAAAACCCTGTCAAAATCACTGGTAATGTCACATGAGCTATTACTGAATATAAAATCGTGTTAGGTAACAGGTAACTTTTCCAGCAGGAAAGAGAAAGCCTGCTAGAGGATAATATAACATGCAAATTCCATATGACTTTGAAGAGTTATGAGCAAGGACATGTTCTAAAAACAATGGACAAATCAACTTGTTTAATCATTTGAGAACTTTATTGATTAAGGCACAAAGACAAGTCGGACTTCTCTGAGGAAAAGTGACTGATATATTTGTACAGCCCTTAGATGGAGGGCTCTTTGCTTGTATTTATCTCCTGCTGTTTCAGACTCATAAATGATTACCACCTGTGTACAGCCAAATCCACTGGTCACGTATTTGGATTAGCTAAACAAATATAATCTGAAAGAGATTTTTCATTTATGTGTTTGATGACATCAATAAATCCAAAATACACACCTGGATATTTAAATCATGATATTTTTCCTTTCTAAAGGTGTCTGTCTCCAGAGGGTAATTAATCTCATCTTAAAATGACCATCTAGAATAAGTGGATCAAAGAAGCCTCTAAAAATTTGGAAGTATATATTCCTCTTTTGTGACTACAGGAGGGACTGTCAAAGGAGGAAATTTCCTCCAGCAGATAGACAGACCGCTGCCTAGAAACCTACTTCTCTGCTTTGATTGTAAAATTTATGGTTATCACACCGGTTTCTAAATGAGTTTCTTTGTACAGTCAATTTGAGAAATGCTTTGAATGTGACTCTTCTAACTTGCTCCCATACAGGCGTAGAAATGCTTTTCTTACCCGTCAGCCCCAACGGGAGCAACAGGACAAAGAAAGACAATGTGTAGAAGGCCAACTCTGAAGAAAAAGGACTAAGAGTAAGGCTATTCCAGCCACCTTTCCTGGAGCACTGCTGAACTGCTTCAGAAAAAATTCTTCAATATATTCTGTCACAGAGCTGCTTTAATAATTTCATCAAAAACAAATCTTACCTTTCCCGTTGTGAATGTAGTTGTTCTGTGGGTCCCTCCTTCCTGCAAATGAAGCAGGAAACGGAGACCTCAAAGTCTTCTTTTTCCTACCTCTGACCATATGAAGAAAAAAAGTTTCAGCCACAGGACCTTGAATTTCCTGTTTGTTTTCCTACAGATTTCATAAAGAACTGACAGATGTGGCTCAGAAAAAAGACCCCAGACAACTTCCAAAGCTACCAGTTCTGAGTATCATGTTGCCCTAAGTAAAGCATCTACCATGCAGCCAAGTTATGCAGAGACAAGTTAAATCTTAAATGTGCTGATGTCCACTGTCAGACTCCTCTCTCCCTGTTTTGTCTCCTGTGTGTCTTTAAGATTAGTAGCTTTCTCATGAAGTGATCGCTTCCAATCTATGTCAATAAAACATTCAGCAAACTAAGGTTCTTTCTCCTGATGTAAATAATTCCTGCAGGAATCATTCAAAGATTTCCTAAAGGATCATCGTTCATCCAAGATTGCTGCTCCATCAGCATCAAAACTTCCTCAGGGAGATTGGTTTTGCTGAAATATGGATTAAAATTAACAAAACAATAAATGTTTCAAAACAAAATTTCATGTCCTAATTGAAATGCAACATTTTGTCTTCTCATTTCGTTATGACAAATACCATGTCTGGTTTTTTCACATTATATTAGAGAATCATAGAATCACAATATAATACATGTTGGAAGAGACCTCAGGAGGTTTCTAAAGCAACCTTTTGCTCTGACCAGGATCTGCAAGAGATCTGACCAGATTTCTCCTGGCTTCATATAGTCAAGGCCTTAAAACCTCTAGGGGTGGAGACTACACAGCCTCTCTGGGTTACCAATACCAGTGCTCAGCAGTCCTCATGGGCAAAATGTTTCTCCAGTCTGTACCTCTACTGCTTCTATTCCTACCCATTGTCTCTTGTCCCTCAATGCACTGCAGGGAAGAGCTCAGCTACAGCACCTAGAGAGCTTCCCCTTCATCAGTGGGGGCTGCTGTCGGGTTCTCCCAAAACTGTCTCTGCTTCAGGCTGAACAAACCCAGCTTTCCCAGCTTCTCCTGAGAAGTGTTCCCGTTCCCATCATCTTGGTATCCTCCACTGAGCTATCTCCAGTTTAACAGTGTCTTCCTTGTAGTGGGCAGCCCCATATTGGGCACTGTGTTTACGACCTAACAAATGTGGGGTAGAGGAGAATAGTTCCTCTCTGGATCTCCTGGGTCTGCCCTCTTCCTACAGTCCAGATTGCCTCCAGGGAAACCTATGGACCCATGCTCAGCTCTGGTGCCCAGCAGGACTCTCAACGGTTTTTCTGCACAGCAGCTTCCTAGGCAGTCAGTGCCCAGCCTGTGCTGTTACAGGGTTTTTTTCCTTCCCAGGTGAGAAGCTTTAAATTTATCCTTATTGATCTTCTTTAAGTCCTTGCTGTTTCACTCCTCCAGCGTGTCTTGGATGCTTTTAAATGGCAGAAGAGTGCTTGAGACCACCTACTACTCCCCCTAGAGCAATGTCGTCTGCAAACTTGATGGGAGTGCACTCTTATCTCTCACAAAGGTACTGAATAGGACGGTCCCAGGACAAGGCCCTGTGGTACTGCACTTGTTACCAAACTCCAGGCAGAGAATGTCCCATTAATTACCACCCTCCAAGCATTATTATAAATAATATTTTTAGCCTATCTGGTTGTCCACCCATTCAGACTGGAAAAGCAGAAACTGGAAATAGGAGTATTGTGGGATACACTGTCAAATCACCTTCTTCTCCTTCATTTTTCCTGAAATCATAACATATATTTCTCAAGACAAAATCAGAAAAGATTTTGACTTTTGCAAATAACATTATTTTCTACAGTTCAAAATGTTTCTGCCTTTAAATTTACTGGAAAACTGAAAATTTTTGCACATTGAATTGGAAAAAAAACAATTCTGAGTTTGGAACAGACCTACTCAATAGTGGTATTTTCACTGATCTGTGGCACAGTTCTTGTTGTTCAGGTAAGACTTACTGGGAATCCTTTATTTCTTTCTAAGAATGCCTCATCAACACAGCCCAGCCTGTAACATCATTATTTGTACTGGAGTTTTATTCATATCAATGAATGACCTGATTAATTTTATTGTTCTAGTTTTTAATTTCTGAATTACTGCCATTCCCGGTAAGATTGGGCACATCCAGGCTCTGACCACTAATTTCCTTTGCACTATAGATGAGGCAATAAATGGTGGGACTATAAAGTATTTAGGAGGTAACTCCCCTTATTTGCCTTTCCATGTGTTTATTTACCATTTTACAATGGCATGGCAGATGCTCAGATGCACTCAAGTCCTTACAAGATGTATAGTTGAGGCTGGTGCTCTTAAAAGAGTACTAGCCCTTAGTCAGATGGACAATGGTTTTTGACATGGAGCACTGACTACCAACATTACTAAAACCTTTTGTCAAGCATCTTGAAGATTTAAAACACATACAAAATTGTAGGAACTTCAGGGTAAGTTTACATCTAATTTAAATAGCTGTGAAGTATGTGATCATGTTAGCTATTCAATAAAAAGAAGAATTGCAGTAGCTGTATACAGTTGAAGGTGAGGCCATGCCCATCCATAATAAAACGTGTGAAATTGTTAAACCAAAAACTAGTGGGAAAACCAAAGCAAATATACTCCATGGATGTACCGAACTTCAGGGCTGCCTTGGGGCAATCACTTGACCAAGAACTTCTCTGTTGTCCACTTTCACTTAAACTTGTTTTTCTTCTTCATTTCACCAGTCACTAAATATCTAAATAATATTTGGGCACAAGGGCAGCAGGCAATGGAGCACAGCTCAGAGAAAGCTGGTTGCAGAACTGGATTCAGTAGAAGCAAATTAGTGGAATATCTGTGTTATTTAGCCTTGCTGAGGACCAGAGCTGGATCACAGCTCAACAGTAGCCTGGCTGGATCTATCTGAGGACAGGCTCCTCTACCCTCAGCGCCTTGTACTCTTGTGGAGTACTCCTTCCCACGCAGGTTCAGGGATACGTGGCCCTGTGTACCACATACCCATTCAGTTAGTAGGTTTTAGTAGCTGTTTATCACTGTCTGCTGCTCACCTCTTGTTTCTAATTCACAGGTGATTGAGCTGATAGATGGGTGAACTCTTTATCTCCCTGACAGATCTTGGTTCTACAAAGGCCAAGGCATAGTCTTTTTCTAAGCTCATACCACTTCACCTGCATTGGATATGAGCAGATTGTACAATGATTGAAATGCTGATTGCAATCAAGTAATTTAGTTTCTGAAGTTACTTGCTGGTTATTGAGTTCCTTCAAGTCAACAAATGGATCCTGCTAAGACGTACAATTATCCCCAGCCCCCAGGCATGCTTATCAGGGGATAAAAAATATATGTTTGACTCTCTATTAGAGTTCAGGCTGTTTACTTACTGTGTTCATGGGACATCAAGAACACTTGAGTCCTGTCTAAGCCCTGTGCTCAAAAATTTAGTGCTGTCTCTCTGTGCGTTAAGGATAAATTTGATGAAAGCCTTGGTGAGGTCTGCTTATCAGTGCCAGTGGGTCTGCAAAGGGATTTTCCTCTTAGAAGTCAGGAATGTAACTTTGTACAGTAGTGATATGCTCTGCTGATTTCTCATATTCCTCTTGTAATTTCTTCCCTAACAATGTTTACTTCCTTCTGAAGATAAAGGCTTTGGAGAATTTTCTGAAACTGTGAAATCCTGTTCCTTTGTCAGGAGCATTTATTTTGTAATAGATAAACTTTGTTTATCCATTGCTTCAAAATATATTTATTTCAGTTTTATGTGCTTGGGCTATATTTTCTATTTATTAGACCAGACACTTAAATTAATGTAAGTCCTTTTGTACTTAGATTAATAGTTAAATTCTTCTTCAATTCCTGCCAATTCAAATTTTCTGGACAATCTTTCTTTCACTTTCAAGCTACTGATAAATATGCTGAGGGCTGGCAGTGCTACACTTAGCAGAGCTGAGTAAAGGAAAAGAAAGATAGGAAAAATTTTTCTTGCTGGAATTACAAGCCACTAATTTCTCCCTGGGAAGTAAAATTTATAAGGATGATTTTTCTTCTTTTTAGATTAAGCTGAGAGAAACTGTGTTTCTTAAATTTTTAAAAACTTTTGCCACCTCCAAAATAATAAGAAAATATTTACCTCTTAGATATGCCTCATAGACTTTCTGTAGAAAAGAGAAAAAAAGAAAGAAAAAGGAAAGGAAAAAGAAAAAGAAACAGAAGAAAAATATTTCCATAAACCACATGCAAAGCAGCTAATGGTTTACTTAACATAGGAAAGCCTTGACCTCCAGAAAAGCCTGAAATCTTGTGATTAGCGATCTACTGATCTTGGAAAATGAAATATGCGGATTTGACTCATTTTGAGCCAATAGAGGAGTTGAATTTAGTCCTCTGGCCTTCTGTACAAGTGATACATAAAAATATCTTTGTGGATGTGACAGGACTTTGAACTCCTTTAAAACAAAACAACACCTTTTTTTTGAGAAAGGGCTTAACCAAATGTCCTGTTTGGGACACCTAGGCTTCTTGCCCTTATTTGAGTTACAGGTAATTCTAAAGGCTACAATGAAGTGAAGGCGTGGAGTTTCAGAAATAACTTGTCCTCAGCATTCCCTGTGGAAACACATGTTAAAGAACTCAGGCCATGCCTGATGAAGCACAGCCCCACAACAGTAGGTAGTAGGTGTTTATCTATCAGATAAGAGAGATCGGTTGGAAACTTTTCCACCAGTGTCACAGAAAGATTGTACATCAGCTGTGTAATGCGTTTATGGCTTTTTCTACAACTTCAGAGCTGCTTTATGTCACAGTGTGAGGCCAGAGCATCAAAGTCCGTGCCCATCCTGACAATGACTATACACTTAAAATTAAGAAAGGTCCCACTCATATTTCATGGTGCTATTGCAAAGTATGCTTGCTGAAATAACTGCAGTGATCCAGATGGTCACAAAGATAAGCAAGACTAAGAGTAACTGTCATCTATCATTCTTTATGACCCCATGTTGTTTTTAAATTATTTCGAGGATGTAGGCCTGACTAAGACATTTAATGAATGTGACCAAGGGTTTCTTTTTTTTTTCCCAGAAGTTAGTGGTTGTGCTCGAGTTACTTCCTGTTTTGAATATTCATTCTGCTTTCTTTTTAGTATCTAATTTAGGGGTCCAATTAGGAAACTGCCTTCTCTGAACACTCTTTTTCATCTATGGAAAAAAAGTAGATGGCTCATCCTGGTTTAATTCCATGTAACTAGGGCAGGTTAATTGCTGGGTTTTCCATCTTTTGAACAGGGAGGGTGAGAGCTAAGCTCTGCCTTCAGCAGGCTCTCTCCCTCTGGAGGTGTCAACCTCTCTCTCACTACTGAAGGACAAAAGGAACCAGAGGGGACTAGCCTCTGAAGACAGGCACCTAAAATTGATTTTGTTTAATTTAGTTGATGTGATTAAATTTGATCATGTGTAAGTTTTATTTTCATTTGGACTTTTAATACAGCTTTCCTTTATTTATTCTGAGCTGCCTCACTGGGAAAACATTTTAGGTTTGTGCTGTTTTGAATGCTATGCTTTCCGAAAGCCTGTCTGCCAAGGACTCCACAAATTTACCTATGCCAATAACAGAGGTTCAAGCAGAGGGGTCAGAGTGTATCTGACTGCAAAATCCTGGGAATGACATCCTGAACAGTAATCTTGGCCGCAGTCAAAAATTAAAATACAGCACAGAGCTAAGTGAGGAGGACTAAGACTTCTCTGTCACTGCTAGAAATTGCTCTTCTTCACATAAATTGTCTTTGTCACAGAGTATTTTTGAAGTGCAATTGGAATGTACATACAATTGGATGCAATTACCTCAGAAGTCAGGTACTTAACAAATATCTCCCTTGGGAAGATACTCTGAGACTTGTCTGTTTACAATGAGAAGCCAGATCTTAATTCTCTCCATCCTTACACGCACACACAGTCTCACATTTAGGTTAACACTCCAGTCCTTGTCATACCTATTCAAGGCCATTTTAACAGTGTAGGCTGTTGATGCAGTACTCTTTATAGCTCTAAAATTCAACATCCAGGCTTGGTAGACTGAATTTCCCAAAAAAAAGAAAAAAGAAGAAAAAGAGTTTTGGGACAAAGGCTTCATTTCTGCTTGCAGCAAATACAAACCAGACAGATTCTTCACTATCATTATGGTGCACGGAAACGTATACAGGAAAGAAGCCATGTGGCTATGTATTGCTGCTCTCATCAGATTCCCAGCAGCAGGTTCTGTACTATGTCATTCTCATGGGCAGCCTCCATCCTTCAGCCTGCTGTGTCCACCCACCAAGCTTATCCCTGCTTTGTTTCATGTTCAGGAACATGGGAAGAATGTTAAGTGGACGTTGTAAGCAATGTCAACTTCCTTTATATTTGTGAAAACATTTCTCAGCCGTTCAATTCAAATATATTTCCTTCAAGATCAAGGAATAGCCTTACGTTTGGGGCACAGAAACATTCATCACTTCAGGAGCTGTCCAGAAAGGGAGATGATTGTATTGCCTTGGAAAATGTTCAGCATGCAACATTTTCATTCCAATTCTGTCTTTCCTACCTCTGCCTGTCTTTCTATCTCTGCTTCTATCTGTGTCTTTATGTCTTTGTGTCTTTAATTCTCTCAAGAAACTATATAGAAATATATATCCATATTTACCAACTGGTAATTAAAAGAAGATTCTAGTTCAGCTGTTGTCATGCCACCAAAATCTTTAATATTTTATTTTAATTATGCTATGCATTTTGAAACTAACTTTTTTTTTTATTTTTTTATTTTCAAAACCATTAAACAAGATATCTGAAGTTTTAGTTGTTAAGGTTTTCTTTAGAGAGAAATTTGTCAAATCTATTTCCTTAAAAAATGTTGCACTCAATGAAATGACGTTTTCAACCAGAAAAAAACTTTCCTTTAAAATGCAACCAGTAGTTATACAGGTTTGTTCAAGAAAATGTTGCAGTAGGCTGTGTGAGGATGGTTGTGGTGCACACTAGTATGTCTTCTAGAATTTCTGCACGACTGCAAATGTGACAAGAATGGCAATTCTTACTGCACCAGCATTAGAGGAGCTGAGATTGCAACCCAGCTACTGACATTGAGGATGACACTTTTTAATCTAGGTCTTCTTTCTTGTATAAATAATATGCTGTATTTTTGGGTTTTGTTGTTTGTTCACTGAGACAAGAGGCTTCTGCATCACTCTGTTGTCGGCAAATGGAAGAAAGCTGTTTCTTCATATATATGCTGTAAACATATTAGAGTTATTTTAACAGATGAAGAATACCATGTGACCACTTTTCCATTGCTGTAATTGCTTTATGAATATGATAATAAAGAATTGTTTTAGATCAAATGAGAAAATTACCTCTCTTTCCTCTGCTTTCTGGTACAAACTGGAAGCAAGGAAGAAAAATTACACTTTACTTGACAACTGTGGTTATAATGGGAACTGGTCTTATATTATAAACTCCTCACTGGTATCTTGACTTAAATTTGATTTACAACTTTCATAATGCTTTCCCTTACTTATATCTTCCTTCCTTTCCTTCTTCCCTCCTTTTCTTTTTTTTTTTTTTTCTTCTCTGGGGAGTTTCAGTTTTATATTGCAGTCTTGGGCTCTGTCTGGCTTTTCCTAGGACTTGTTGCAGACTTTCACTTTTCTGTCCTTTAACTTTTACCTCTCTTAATACTCAGGGAAAGTTTCTGCTTGTTTGGTATTTTATCATGCATAACATAAAGACACGGAATCCAATCAGCACAAAGATCAAGTATCCCATTGGAGAGGACAATATTTCTAAGAGAGGATACACAGTCAAGCAAACATACACTGTGAAAGAAATGTTCAGAGGAACAGCCAGAGGGAAAGGGGTGTGTGCCATTTCAGAGCTGCCTTGAAGAGTAGTTCTGCGGTGTACACTGAACTCATGCTGTATGTCCAAGTTTTGGAAAAGGCAAAGAATGTGATTAAATCTATTGTGATTGGAGGTTGGAACTCCTTCTCTGAACAGAAGAGAAAAAGGAAACACACTGAGTTCTTTCTTTATAGGAAGTGAACTGCTTTGCAGAAGTAATCAAGCTGAGAGCTGTGTGGTTCAAAGGCAATTCTAACCACTCATATGGCGTACCCTCTGTAGTGACTGAGAGATAGTGAAAAATGAACCTCTTAATGAGAAGCAAAGTATACACAGGATAAAAATATTAAAGGTATCCAACTGGTTATGGAATCTGTGTTTATTGAAATATAAACTCTTTGCGTGCTACATACTGAAGTAAATTGAGAGCAAAAGGAATGCAGAATACTAAGTAAATTCTGAGCATTTGGATACTTTTTGATGATAAAAATATATTTTCTTCATAGTAAAGACAAGGGGAGTAGCTTCTATCTGCTTTCTCCCATTGTAAATCTTAGGTCAATGAAGTTACACTGTTACAAAGGTGGTAAAATCAAGAGCAGCTCTCTCGCTTGCACTTTCACCCAACATATTTATTAAAATCTAGGTTTTATGATTTAAGTTTCAGGAGCAAGGTGCTTTTTGAATGCTGAGTCTGATTTCATGCACATTATCCCCTGTTTAAGTCCTAAAATCCTTAAAGTGTACCTGGATGTTTTTACCATCTGGTGGTTAAAAGGAAGAAAATGAAAACCACATCTAAACAAGTCTGGATAGAGGGCAATAGGGATCCTGAAATGGGGACTAATTCTTAGCAATTTAAACACAGAAATTTTGACTGGCTATTGATTCTACCAGAATATACACATCTCTATCTCCTCATTTTAATTGATGAGGGTAGAGAAGAGGTGAATGTACCGCATTTATTCATTTTATTGTTTAGACACAGAGAATCCCGAGCTGTATTTTGATTTTAAACTGTTCTGATTAGTTTTTAAATTACTTTATGCTTTCAGCATGGTGCTCAATCACTACAATTCCAATAAAATATTAAAGAAAATCTTAGAAGTAAACCTCTATTATTAGAAACACAAAATCATGATGATAGGATGTGTTTCAACCAGACGTGAAGCCACAGCACAATATTTTTAGAAAAACAAAACATTTTCTGTTACAAATAAATTATTGATAAAAGATACTTTCCCTTTCTATTTACCAGTGGAGCTTAATCTTGTAGATTGTAGGCATTGTTTTAAAAGGGAACCAGGAGCTGGTCTAGTATCATGCACAGTTTTTCTTCTAGGCTAAGGAGCCTGGAAAGCCTCAGCCATAAACCAGGTGTACTGAAATGTGTTCAACTCTGGGGACTTCAACACATTTTCAAGTTACTACAGTTTAGCAGTTTTTCATGTACCAGGTTACAGGTACCTGTCCCTGTATGCACTATGGCAAGTGCATAGTAATGCAGTTCACCTTCACCCTTTTTCATTGTTAGCTTGCCTAACTTGAATGACCTTTCTTTGCCACGGGCTGAGAGTGTGCACAGTGTTAGAGCTGCTCAGTAATGTGAAAAGCTGGGATGGGTTTAATTATAAATTCAAGCTTTAAAATAGCGAACTGCAAATCTACCCATACTAGCTGGGAAAGGCGTACATATCCATGAAGAGGTGTTCATAAAGAAACTGCTCTAGACCTTCAAGATCTACTTGTTTTCCTAGTACAACATTAGCCTCTCAGGTTTTTACTAGGACATAAAAAGAGGTACCAAAACATCAGAAGAAAATTTGTACCTGAATTCCAGGTCTGATTTGCACATCTGTGTTAAAACTGGCTGATAAACCTCTCTATGCTACTAAGAGTCCTGCCTTTCCTGTGGGATGATGAGCAAAGTTCTGCAACTGCTTTTTCCTGACAATAATGGAACATAATAAGGATGCTATTAGAAGAGTCCCTGAAGTCATAAAAAGCAAAAAGCACAGAAGCCTGAAAAGATGGCAACATAAGCAATTGAAAACAGTATGTGGTGTGAACAGCCCTCAAATGTCAGACTGTGCAACTTTGCACTGAAAACAACAAAATTCAAACTGGGAGAAAGCACTCATTCTGCAGATACCACATTTAGAAAGACTAGCCAACATCAGAAAACAAAAAACCACACTCAGTTAAAAGAAAAAATGCTGCTCTTGTTTGCACTTTCAAGCACATCCATTCAGGTAGATACATTGTATTGTAGTGATACTGACTTCTGTGTCAGGCGTTAAGCTACTACGGCCAGGTGTGAATTCAACAAAAAATGAGATGGAGCCTTACTTCTTTTCAAAGTAACAGCACCAGCATTCAGGAAGCAGTAGTCATTGGGGTCGGTAATGCAAAGCCCAAGGGCACAGTCTAGCATAACATAACTCTCGATGTCACAAAAAAAACCAAAAAAAACAAAAAAAAACAAAAAACCAAAAAAAACAACTTCATCCTGACGTGGGAGATTTTTTTACCTCTCGGACTATCTATCCACCAGTTAAAGCTGAGACAGCAGTATAGGGAAATCATATACTACAAGAACCACAGAGATATTTTGTGATGAAAGTGTTTCATTGGAAAATACGAATTGGTGGAGTATAAAATATTTCACTGAAAACCTCCTGAGCTTTCAGCAAGCAAACCTTCACCAAAAGCACAGGAAAGCTCCACATAACTCTGTCCAGATTCCTGGCATATTATTCCTCATGCAGCAGCTCTGGGACACCTAATGTGCTGATGCTAAGCACACCGCCTGCATTCTCGACATTGGTGTGTCTACCGGATACATTCAGGGGAGCAAACTTGCTTCTGACAATAGACCCAGTTCTTGTCATGGAACCAGTAGAAGTCTAATTCACAGTTTTGAGTCAGCCTGCTTGCAGGTATTCTTTCAAGTTGTGGGCAAGAAGAGTACCTGTGTACCCTGTGTGTTGTACACTTTCTGGAAAAACAGGGTGGAGAGGACGATTTTCAGGGCAGGCAGTCACAGCTAAAGACAGAAGCTCTGGGATTTGCAGCTCCACCCGGAGCTCATTTCTGGCCCTGTGGAAGGGAAGCCCTGGAAAGACTAATGAAGCACAGCAATCTGAGGCACAGTCCCCAAGGGCTCGGTATTTAGGACTAAGGCATTAACTTTGGCAGAGTGACTGCATCCCGTGTAACAGTTCCGTGAGAAAGAGGGCAGGCGTCTCTGGAGAACTGTGCAGCTATTCCCTGGTGCTGGTTTTGACTGGGATAGAGTTAATTTTCCTCTCAGTAGCTTGTATGTGGCTGTGTTTTGGACTTGTGCTGGAAACTGTGTTGCTAATGCAGAAATGCTTTCTTACTGCTGAGCAGCTCTAACACAGAGTCAAGGCCTCTCCTGCTCCTCACCCCCGGTACCAGTGAGGAAGCTGGAGGCGTACAAGAAGCGGGGAGAGGACACAGCCAGGACAGCTGATCCACCAAAGAATATTCCAGACCATATGGCATCATGATCAGCAGTAAAAAGCTGGGGGAAGAGGGAGGAAAGAGGGACATTGGGAGTTAAGTCATTTGTCTTCCTGAGTAACACATGATGGAGCCCTGCTTTCCTGGGAATGGCTGAACACCTGCCTGCCCATGGGAAGTGGTGAATTAATTCT